>OY726519.1:125158895-125650654 GCA_963383655.1 Bathymodiolus septemdierum | reverse complement strand
TACTAACCAAGAGAGGGAACAGTCATGTATATGTATGCTAGGTCTGTTGATGTTGAAGTGTCTGTACTAACCAAGAGAGGGAACAGTCATGTATATGTATGCTAGGTCTGTTGATGTTGAAGTGTCTGTACTAACCAAGAGAGGGAGCAGTCATGTATATGTATGCTAGGTCTGTAGATGTTGAAGTGTCTGTACTAACCAAGAGAGGGAACAGTCATGTATATGTATGCTAGGTCTGTTGATGTTGAAGTGTCTGTACTAACCAAGAGAGGGAACAGTCATGTATATGTATGCTAGGTCTGTAGATGTTGAAGTGTCTGTACTAACCAAGAGAGGGAACAGTCATGTATATGTATGCTAGGTCTGTAGATGTTGAAGTGTCTGTACTAACCAAGAGAGGGAACAGTCATGTATATGTATGCTAGGTCTGTTGATGTTGAAGTGTCTGTACTAACCAAGAGAGGGAGCAGTCATGTATATGTATGCTAGGTCTGTTGATGTTGAAGTGTCTGTACTAACCAAGAGAGGGAGCAGTCATGTATATGTATGCTAGGTCTGTAGATGTTGAAGTGTCTGTACTAACCAAGAGAGGGAGCAGTCATGTATATGTATGCTAGGTCTGTTGATGTTGAAGTGTCTGTACTAACCAAGAGAGGGAGCAGTCATGTATATGTATGCTAGGTCTGTTGATGTTGAAGTGTCTGTACTAACCAAGAGAGGGAGCAGTCATGTATATGTATGCTAGGTCTGTTGATGTTGAAGTGTCTGTACTAACCAAGAGAGGGAGCAGTCATGTATATGTATGCTAGGTCTGTTGATGTTGAAGTGTGTGTACTAACCAAGAGAGGGAGCAGTCATGTATATGTATGCTAGGTCTGTAGATGTTGAAGTGTCTGTACTAACCAAGAGAGGGAACAGTCATGTATATGTATGCTAGGTCTGTAGATGTTGAAGTGTCTGTACTAACCAAGAGAGGGAGCAGTCATGTATATGTATGCTAGGTCTGTTGATGTTGAAGTGTCTGTACTAACCAAGAGAGGGAGCAGTCATGTATATGTATGCTAGGTCTGTTGATGTTGAAGTGTCTGTACTAACCAAGAGAGGGAACAGTCATGTATATGTATGCTAGGTCTGTAGATGTTGAAGTGTCTGTACTAACCAAGAGAGGGAACAGTCATGTATATGTATGCTAGGTCTGTAGATGTTGAAGTATCTGTACTAACCAAGAGAGGGGGCAGTCATGTATATGTATGCTAGGTCTGTCGATGTTGAAGTGTCTGTACTAACCAAGAGAGGGAACAGTCATGTATATGTATGCTAGGTCTGTTGATGTTGAAGTGTCTGTACTAACCAAGAGAGGGAACATTCATGTATATGTATGCTAGGTATGTAGATGTTGAAGTGTCTGTACTAACCAAGAGAGGGAACAGTCATGTATATGTATGCTAGGTCTGTAGATGTTGAAGTGTCTGTACTAACCAAGAGAGGGAGCAGTCATGTATATGTATGCTAGGTCTGTTGATGTTGAAGTGTCTGTACTAACCAAGAGAGGGAGCAGACATGTATATGTATGCTAGGTCTGTTGATGTTGAAGTGTCTGTACTAACCAAGAGAGGGAACATTCATGTATATGTATGCTAGGTCTGTTGATGTTGAAGTGTCTGTACTAACCAAGAGAGGGAGCAGTCATGTATATGTATGCTAGGTCTGTAGATGTTGAAGTGTCTGTACTAACCAAGAGAGGGAGCAGTCATGTATATGTATGCTAGGTCTGTTGATGTTGAAGTGTCTGTACTAACCAAGAGAGGGAACAGTCATGTATATGTATGCTAGGTCTGTTGATGTTGAAGTGTCTGTACTAACCAAGAGAGGGAGCAGTCATGTATATGTATGCTAGGTCTGTTGATGTTGAAGTGTCTGTACTAACCAAGAGAGGGAGCAGTCATGTATATGTATGCTAGGTCTGTTGATGTTGAAGTGTCTGTACTAACCAAGAGAGGGAACAGTCATGTATATGTATGCTAGGTCTGTAGATGTTGAAGTGTCTGTACTAACCAAGAGAGAGAACAGTCATGTATATGTATGCTAGGTCTGTAGATGTTGAAGTGTCTGTACTAACCAAGAGAGGGAACAGTCATGTATATGTATGCTAGGTCTGTTGATGTTGAAGTGTCTGTACTAACCAAGAGAGGGAGCAGTCATGTATATGTATGCTAGGTCTGTTGATGTTGAAGTGTCTGTACTAACCAAGAGAGGGAACAGTCATGTATATGTATGCTAGGTCTGTAGATGTTGAAGTGTCTGTACTAACCAAGAGAGGGAACAGTCATGTATATGTATGCTAGGTCTGTAGATGTTGAAGTGTCTGTACTAACCAAGAGAGGGAACAGTCATGTATATGTATGCTAGGTCTGTTATGTTGAAGTGTCTGTACTAACCAAGAGAGGGAGCAGTCATGTATATGTATGCTAGGGTCTGTAGATGTTGAAGTGTCTGTACTAACCAAGAGAGGTAGCAGTCATGTATATGTATGCTAGGTCTGTTGATGTTGAAGTGTCTGTACTAACCAAGAGAGGGAGCAGTCATGTATATGTATGCTAGGTCTGTAGATGTTGAAGTGTCTGTACTAACCAAGAGAGGGAGCAGTCATGTATATGTATGCTAGGTCTGTTGATGTTGAAGTGTCTGTACTAACCAAGAGAGGGAGCAGTCATGTATATGTATGCTAGGTCTGTTGATGTTGAAGTGTCTGTACTAACCAAGAGAGGGAGCAGTCATGTATATGTATGCTAGGTCTGTTGATGTTGAAGTGTCTGTACTAACCAAGAGAGGGAACAGTCATGTATATGTATGCTAGGTCTGTTGATGTTGAAGTGTCTGTACTAACCAAGAGAGGGAGCAGTCATGTATATGTATGCTAGGTCTGTTGATGTTGAAGTGTCTGTACTAACCAAGAGAGGGAACAGTCATGTATATGTATGCTAGGTCTGTTGATGTTGAAGTGTCTGTACTAACCAAGAGAAGGAACAGTCATGTATATGTATGCTAGGTCTGTTGATGTTGAAGTGTCTGTACTAACCAAGAGAGGGAGCAGTCATGTATATGTATGCTAGGTCTGTTGATGTTGAAGTGTCTGTACTAACCAAGAGAGGGAACAGTCATGTATATGTATGCTAGGTCTGTTGATGTTGAAGTGTCTGTACTAACCAAGAGAGGGAGCAGTCATGTATATGTATGCTAGGTCTGTTGATGTTGAAGTGTCTGTACTAACCAAGAGAGGGAGCAGTCATGTATATGTATGCTAGGTCTGTTGATGTTGAAGTGTCTGTACTAACCAAGAGAGGGAACAGTCATGTATATGTATGCTAGGTCTGTTGATGTTGAAGTGTCTGTACTAACCAAGACAGGGAGCAGTCATGTATATGTATGCTATGTCTGTAGATGTTGAAGTGTCTGTACTAACCAAGAGAGGGAACATTCATGTATATGTATGCTAGGTCTGTTGATGTTGAAGTGTCTGTACTAACCAAGAGAGGGAGCAGTCATGTATATGTATGCTAGGTCTGTAGATGTTGAAGTGTCTGTACTAACCAAGAGAGGGAGCAGTCATGTATATGTATGCTAGGTCTGTTGATGTTGAAGTGTCTGTACTAACCAAGAGAGGGAGCAGTCATGTATATGTATGCTAGGTCTGTTGATGTTGAAGTGTCTGTACTAACCAAGAGAGGGAACAGTCATGTATATGTATGCTAGGTCTGTAGATGTTGAAGTGTCTGTACTAACCAAGAGAGCGAACAGTCATGTATATGTATGCTAGGTGTGTAGATGTTGAAGTGTCTGTACTAACCAAGAGAGGGAACAGTCATGTATATGTATGCTAGGTCTGTTGATGTTGAAGTGTCTGTACTAACCAAGAGAGGGAGCAGTCATGTATATGTATTCTAGGTCTGTTGATGTTGAAGTGTCTGTACTAACCAAGAGAGGGAACAGTCATGTATATGTATGCTAGGTCTGTAGATGTTGAAGTGTCTGTACTAACCAAGAGAGGGAACAGTCATGTATATGTATGCTAGGTCTGTAGATGTTGAAGTGTCTGTACTAACCAAGAGAGGGAACAGTCATGTATATGTATGCTAGGTCTGTTGATGTTGAAGTGTCTGTACTAACCAAGAGAGGGAGCAGTCATGTATATGTATGCTAGGTCTGTAGATGTTGAAGTGTCTGTACTAACCAAGAGAGGTAGCAGTCATGTATATGTATGCTAGGTCTGTTGATGTTGAAGTGTCTGTACTAACCAAGAGAGGGAACATTCATGTATATGTATGCTAGGTATGTAGATGTTGAAGTGTCTGTACTAACCAAGAGAGGGAGCAGTCATGTATATGTATGCTAGGTCTGTTGATGTTGAAGTGTCTGTACTAACCAAGAGAGGGAGCAGTCATGTATATGTATGCTAGGTCTGTTGATGTTGAAGTGTCTGTACTAACCAAGAGAGGGAGCAGTCATGTATATGTATGCTAGGTCTGTTGATGTTGAAGTGTCTGTACTAACCAAGAGAGGGAACAGTTATGTATATGTATGCTAGGTCTGTTGATGTTGAAGTGTCTGTACTAACCAAGAGAGGGAGCAGTCATGTATATGTATGCTAGGTCTGTTGATGTTGAAGTGTCTGTACTAACCAAGAGAGGGAACAGTCATGTATATGTATGCTAGGTCTGTTGATGTTGAAGTGTCTGTACTAACCAAGAGAAGGAACAGTCATGTATATGTATGCTAGGTCTGTTGATGTTGAAGTGTCTGTACTAACCAAGAGAGGGAGCAGTCATGTATATGTATGCTAGGTCTGTTGATGTTGAAGTGTCTGTACTAACCAAGAGAGAGAACAGTCATGTATATGTATGCTAGGTCTGTTGATGTTGAAGTGTCTGTACTAACCAAGAGAGGGAGCAGTCATGTATATGTATGCTAGGTCTGTTGATGTTGAAGTGTCTGTACTAACCAAGAGAGGGAGCAGTCATGTATATGTATGCTAGGTCTGTTGATGTTGAAGTGTCTGTACTAACCAAGAGAGGGAACAGTCATGTATATGTATGCTAGGTCTGTTGATGTTGAAGTGTCTGTACTAACCAAGACAGGGAGCAGTCATGTATATGTATGCTATGTCTGTAGATGTTGAAGTGTCTGTACTAACCAAGAGAGGGAACATTCATGTATATGTATGCTAGGTCTGTTGATGTTGAAGTGTCTGTACTAACCAAGAGAGGGAGCAGTCATGTATATGTATGCTAGGTCTGTAGATGTTGAAGTGTCTGTACTAACCAAGAGAGGGAGCAGTCATGTATATGTATGCTAGGTCTGTTGATGTTGAAGTGTCTGTACTAACCAAGAGAGGGAGCAGTCATGTATATGTATGCTAGGTCTGTTGATGTTGAAGTGTCTGTACTAACCAAGAGAGGGAACAGTCATGTATATGTATGCTAGGTCTGTAGATGTTGAAGTGTCTGTACTAACCAAGAGAGCGAACAGTCATGTATATGTATGCTAGGTGTGTAGATGTTGAAGTATCTGTACTAACCAAGAGAGGGAGCAGTCATGTATATGTATGCTAGGTCTGTTGATGTTGAAGTGTCTGTACTAACCAAGAGAGGGAGCAGTCATGTATATGTATGCTAGGTCTGTCGATGTTGAAGTGTCTGTACTAACCAAGAGAGGGAACAGTCATGTATATGTATGCTAGGTCTGTTGATGTTGAAGTGTCTGTACTAACCAAGAGAGGGAACATTCATGTATATGTATGCTAGGTCTGTTGATGTTGAAGTGTCTGTACTAACCAAGAGAGGGAACAGTCATGTATATGTATGCTAGATCTGTAAATGTTGAAGTGTCTGTACTAACCAAGGGAGGGAGCAGTCATGTATATGTATGCTAGGTCTGTTGATGTTGAAGTGTCTGTACTAACCAAGAGAGGGAGCAGACATGTATATGTATGCTAGGTCTGTTGATGTTGAAGTGTCTGTACTAACCAAGAGAGGGAACATTCATGTATATGTATGCTAGGTCTGTTGATGTTGAAGTGTCTGTACTAACCAAGAGAGGGAGCAGTCATGTATATGTATGCTAGGTCTGTAGATGTTGAAGTGTCTGTACTAACCAAGAGAGGGAGCAGTCATGTATATGTATGCTAGGTCTGTTGATGTTGAAGTGTCTGTACTAACCAAGAGAGGGAACAGTCATGTATATGTATGCTAGATCTGTAGATGTTGAAGTGTCTGTACTAACCAAGAGAGAGAGCAGTCATGTATATGTATGCTAGGTCTGTTGATGTTGAAGTGTCTGTACTAACCAAGAGAGGGAGCAGTCATGTATATGTATGCTAGGTCTGTTGATGTTGAAGTGTCTGTACTAACCAAGAGAGGGAACAGTCATGTATATGTATGCTAGGTCTGTAGATGTTGAAGTGTCTGTACTAACCAAGAGAGCGAACAGTCATGTATATGTATGCTAGGTGTGTAGATGTTGAAGTGTCTGTACTAACCAAGAGAGGGAACAGTCATGTATATGTATGCTAGGTCTGTTGATGTTGAAGTGTCTGTACTAACCAAGAGAGGGAGCAGTCATGTATATGTATGCTAGGTCTGTTGATGTTGAAGTGTCTGTACTAACCAAGAGAGGGAACAGTCATGTATATGTATGCTAGGTCTGTAGATATTGAAGTGTCTGTACTAACCAAGAGAGGGAACAGTCATGTATATGTATGCTAGGTCTGTAGATGTTGAAGTGTCTGTACTAACCAAGAGAGGGAACAGTCATGTATATGTATGCTAGGTCTGTTGATGTTGAAGTGTCTGTACTAACCAAGAGAGGGAGCAGTCATGTATATGTATGCTGGGTCTGTAGATGTTGAAGTGTCTGTACTAACCAAGAGAGGTAGCAGTCATGTATATGTATGCTAGGTCTGTTGATGTTGAAGTGTCTGTACTAACCAAGAGAGGGAACATTCATGTATATGTATGCTAGGTATGTAGATGTTGAAGTGTCTGTACTAACCAAGAGAGGGAGCAGTCATGTATATGTATGCTAGGTCTGTTGATGTTGAAGTGTCTGTACTAACCAAGAGAGGGAGCAGTCATGTATATGTATGCTAGGTCTGTTGATGTTGAAGTGTCTGTACTAACCAAGAGAGGGAGCAGTCATGTATATGTATGCTAGGTCTGTTGATGTTGAAGTGTCTGTACTAACCAAGAGAGGGAACAGTCATGTATATGTATGCTAGGTCTGTTGATGTTGAAGTGTCTGTACTAACCAAGAGAGGGAGCAGTCATGTATATGTATGCTAGGTCTGTTGATGTTGAAGTGTCTGTACTAACCAAGAGAGGGAACAGTCATGTATATGTATGCTAGGTCTGTTGATGTTGAAGTGTCTGTACTAACCAAGAGAAGGAACAGTCATGTATATGTATGCTAGGTCTGTTGATGTTGAAGTGTCTGTACTAACCAAGAGAGGGAGCAGTCATGTATATGTATGCTAGGTCTGTTGATGTTGAAGTGTCTGTACTAACCAAGAGAGGGAACAGTCATGTATATGTATGCTAGGTCTGTTGATGTTGAAGTGTCTGTACTAACCAAGAGAGGGAGCAGTCATGTATATGTATGCTAGGTCTGTTGATGTTGAAGTGTCTGTACTAACCAAGAGAGGGAGCAGTCATGTATATGTATGCTAGGTCTGTTGATGTTGAAGTGTCTGTACTAACCAAGAGAGGGAACAGTCATGTATATGTATGCTAGGTCTGTTGATGTTGAAGTGTCTGTACTAACCAAGACAGGGAGCAGTCATGTATATGTATGCTATGTCTGTAGATGTTGAAGTGTCTGTACTAACCAAGAGAGGGAACATTCATGTATATGTATGCTAGGTCTGTTGATGTTGAAGTGTCTGTACTAACCAAGAGAGGGAGCAGTCATGTATATGTATGCTAGGTCTGTAGATGTTGAAGTGTCTGTACTAACCAAGAGAGGGAGCAGTCATGTATATGTATGCTAGGTCTGTTGATGTTGAAGTGTCTGTACTAACCAAGAGAGGGAGCAGTCATGTATATGTATGCTAGGTCTGTTGATGTTGAAGTGTCTGTACTAACCAAGAGAGGGAACAGTCATGTATATGTATGCTAGGTCTGTAGATGTTGAAGTGTCTGTACTAACCAAGAGAGCGAACAGTCATGTATATGTATGCTAGGTGTGTAGATGTTGAAGTGTCTGTACTAACCAAGAGAGGGAACAGTCATGTATATGTATGCTAGGTCTGTTGATGTTGAAGTGTCTGTACTAACCAAGAGAGGGAGCAGTCATGTATATGTATTCTAGGTCTGTTGATGTTGAAGTGTCTGTACTAACCAAGAGAGGGAACAGTCATGTATATGTATGCTAGGTCTGTAGATGTTGAAGTGTCTGTACTAACCAAGAGAGGGAACAGTCATGTATATGTATGCTAGGTCTGTAGATGTTGAAGTGTCTGTACTAACCAAGAGAGGGAACAGTCATGTATATGTATGCTAGGTCTGTTGATGTTGAAGTGTCTGTACTAACCAAGAGAGGGAGCAGTCATGTATATGTATGCTAGGTCTGTAGATGTTGAAGTGTCTGTACTAACCAAGAGAGGTAGCAGTCATGTATATGTATGCTAGGTCTGTTGATGTTGAAGTGTCTGTACTAACCAAGAGAGGGAACATTCATGTATATGTATGCTAGGTATGTAGATGTTGAAGTGTCTGTACTAACCAAGAGAGGGAGCAGTCATGTATATGTATGCTAGGTCTGTTGATGTTGAAGTGTCTGTACTAACCAAGAGAGGGAGCAGTCATGTATATGTATGCTAGGTCTGTTGATGTTGAAGTGTCTGTACTAACCAAGAGAGGGAGCAGTCATGTATATGTATGCTAGGTCTGTTGATGTTGAAGTGTCTGTACTAACCAAGAGAGGGAACAGTTATGTATATGTATGCTAGGTCTGTTGATGTTGAAGTGTCTGTACTAACCAAGAGAGGGAGCAGTCATGTATATGTATGCTAGGTCTGTTGATGTTGAAGTGTCTGTACTAACCAAGAGAGGGAACAGTCATGTATATGTATGCTAGGTCTGTTGATGTTGAAGTGTCTGTACTAACCAAGAGAAGGAACAGTCATGTATATGTATGCTAGGTCTGTTGATGTTGAAGTGTCTGTACTAACCAAGAGAGGGAGCAGTCATGTATATGTATGCTAGGTCTGTTGATGTTGAAGTGTCTGTACTAACCAAGAGAGAGAACAGTCATGTATATGTATGCTAGGTCTGTTGATGTTGAAGTGTCTGTACTAACCAAGAGAGGGAGCAGTCATGTATATGTATGCTAGGTCTGTTGATGTTGAAGTGTCTGTACTAACCAAGAGAGGGAGCAGTCATGTATATGTATGCTAGGTCTGTTGATGTTGAAGTGTCTGTACTAACCAAGAGAGGGAACAGTCATGTATATGTATGCTAGGTCTGTTGATGTTGAAGTGTCTGTACTAACCAAGACAGGGAGCAGTCATGTATATGTATGCTATGTCTGTAGATGTTGAAGTGTCTGTACTAACCAAGAGAGGGAACATTCATGTATATGTATGCTAGGTCTGTTGATGTTGAAGTGTCTGTACTAACCAAGAGAGGGAGCAGTCATGTATATGTATGCTAGGTCTGTAGATGTTGAAGTGTCTGTACTAACCAAGAGAGGGAGCAGTCATGTATATGTATGCTAGGTCTGTTGATGTTGAAGTGTCTGTACTAACCAAGAGAGGGAGCAGTCATGTATATGTATGCTAGGTCTGTTGATGTTGAAGTGTCTGTACTAACCAAGAGAGGGAACAGTCATGTATATGTATGCTAGGTCTGTAGATGTTGAAGTGTCTGTACTAACCAAGAGAGCGAACAGTCATGTATATGTATGCTAGGTGTGTAGATGTTGAAGTGTCTGTACTAACCAAGAGAGGGAACAGTCATGTATATGTATGCTAGGTCTGTTGATGTTGAAGTGTCTGTACTAACCAAGAGAGGGAGCAGTCATGTATATGTGTGCTAGGTCTGTTGATGTTGAAGTGTCTGTACTAACCAAGAGAGGGAACAGTCATGTATATGTATGCTAGGTCTGTAGATGTTGAAGTGTCTGTACTAACCAAGAGAGGGAACAGTCATGTATATGTATGCTAGGTCTGTAGATGTTGAAGTGTCTGTACTAACCAAGAGAGGGAACAGTCATGTATATGTATGCTAGGTCTGTTGATGTTGAAGTGTCTGTACTAACCAAGAGAGGGAGCAGTCATGTATATGTATGCTAGGTCTGTAGATGTTGAAGTGTCTGTACTAACCAAGAGAGGTAGCAGTCATGTATATGTATGCTAGGTCTGTTGATGTTGAAGTGTCTGTACTAACCAAGAGAGGGAACATTCATGTATATGTATGCTAGGTATGTAGATGTTGAAGTGTCTGTACTAACCAAGAGAGGGAGCAGTCATGTATATGTATGCTAGGTCTGTTGATGTTGAAGTGTCTGTACTAACCAAGAGAGGGAGCAGTCATGTATATGTATGCTAGGTCTGTTGATGTTGAAGTGTCTGTACTAACCAAGAGAGGGAGCAGTCATGTATATGTATGCTAGGTCTGTTGATGTTGAAGTGTCTGTACTAACCAAGAGAGGGAACAGTCATGTATATGTATGCTAGGTCTGTTGATGTTGAAGTGTCTGTACTAACCAAGAGAGGGAGCAGTCATGTATATGTATGCTAGGTCTGTTGATGTTGAAGTGTCTGTACTAACCAAGAGAGGGAACAGTCATGTATATGTATGCTAGGTCTGTTGATGTTGAAGTGTCTGTACTAACCAAGAGAAGGAACAGTCATGTATATGTATGCTAGGTCTGTTGATGTTGAAGTGTCTGTACTAACCAAGAGAGGGAGCAGTCATGTATATGTATGCTAGGTCTGTTGATGTTGAAGTGTCTGTACTAACCAAGAGAGGGAACAGTCATGTATATGTATGCTAGGTCTGTTGATGTTGAAGTGTCTGTACTAACCAAGAGAGGGAGCAGTCATGTATATGTATGCTAGGTCTGTTGATGTTGAAGTGTCTGTACTAACCAAGAGAGGGAGCAGTCATGTATATGTATGCTAGGTCTGTTGATGTTGAAGTGTCTGTACTAACCAAGAGAGGGAACAGTCATGTATATGTATGCTAGGTCTGTTGATGTTGAAGTGTCTGTACTAACCAAGACAGGGAGCAGTCATGTATATGTATGCTATGTCTGTAGATGTTGAAGTGTCTGTACTAACCAAGAGAGGGAACATTCATGTATATGTATGCTAGGTCTGTTGATGTTGAAGTGTCTGTACTAACCAAGAGAGGTAGCAGTCATGTATATGTATGCTAGGTCTGTAGATGTTGAAGTGTCTGTACTAACCAAGAGAGGGAGCAGTCATGTATATGTATGCTAGGTCTGTTGATGTTGAAGTGTCTGTACTAACCAAGAGAGGGAACATTCATGTATATGTATGCTAGGTATGTAGATGTTGAAGTGTCTGTACTAACCAAGAGAGGGAGCAGTCATGTATATGTATGCTAGGTCTGTTGATGTTGAAGTGTCTGTACTAACCAAGAGAGGGAGCAGTCATGTATATGTATGCTAGGTCTGTTGATGTTGAAGTGTCTGTACTAACCAAGAGAGGGAGCAGTCATGTATATGTATGCTTGGTCTGTAGATGTTGAAGTGTCTGTACTAACCAAGAGAGGGAGCAGTCATGTATATGTATGCTAGGTCTGTTGATGTTGAAGTGTCTGTACTAACCAAGAGAGGGAGCAGTCATGTATATGTATGCTAGGTCTGTAGATGTTGAAGTGTCTGTACTAACCAAGAGAGGGAACAGTCATGTATATGTATGCTAGGTCTGTAGATGTTGAAGTATCTGTACTAACCAAGAGAGGGGGCAGTCATGTATATGTATGCTAGGTCTGTCGATGTTGAAGTGTCTGTACTAACCAAGAGAGGGAACAGTCATGTATATGTATGCTAGGTCTGTTGATGTTGAAGTGTCTGTACTAACCAAGAGAGGGAACATTCATGTATATGTATGCTAGGTCTGTTGATGTTGAAGTGTCTGTACTAACCAAGAGAGGGAGCAGTCATGTATATGTATGCTAGGTCTGTAGATGTTGAAGTGTCTGTACTAACCAAGAGAGGGAACAGTCATGTATATGTATGCTAGGTCTGTTGATGTTGAAGTGTCTGTACTAACCAAGAGAGGGAACAGTCATGTATATGTATGCTAGGTCTGTTGATGTTGAAGTGTCTGTACTAACCAAGAGAGGGAACAGTCATGTATATGTATGCTAGGTCTGTTGATGTTGAAGTGTCTGTACTAACCAAGAGAGGGAACATTCATGTATATATATGCTAGGTATGTAGATGTTGAAGTGTGTGTACTAACCAAGAGAGGGAGCAGTCATGTATATGTATGCTAGGTCTGTCGATGTTGAAGTGTCTGTACTAACCAAGAGAGGGAGCAGTCATGTATATGTATGCTAGGTCTGTAGATGTTGAAGTGTCTGTACTAACCAAGAGAGGGTGCAGTCATGTATATGTATGCTAGGTCTGTAGATGTTGAAGTGTCTGTACTAACCAAGAGAGGGAGCAGTCATGTATATGTATGCTAGGTATGTAGATGTTGAAGTGTCTGTACTAACCAAGAGAGGGAGCAGTCATGTATATGTATGCTAGGTCTGTAGATGTTGAAGTGTCTGTACTAACCAAGAGAGGGAGCAGTCATGTATATGTATGCTAGGTCTGTAGATGTTGAAGTGTCTGTACTAACCAAGAGAGGGAGCAGTCATGTATATGTATGCTAGGTCTGTTGATGTTGAAGTGTCTGTACTAACCAAGAGAGGGAACAGTCATGTATATGTATGCTAGGTCTGTTGATGTTGAAGTGTCTGTACTAACCAAGAGAGGGAACATTCATGTATATGTATGCTAGGTATGTAGATGTTGAAGTGTCTGTACTAACCAAGAGAGGGAACAGTCATGTATATGTATGCTAGGTCTGTTGATGTTGAAGTGTCTGTACTAACCAAGAGAGGGAACATTCATGTATATGTATGCTAGGTATGTAGATGTTGAAGTGTCTGTACTAACCAAGAGAGGGAGCAGTCATGTATATGTATGCTAGGTCTGTTGATGTTGAAGTGTCTGTACTAACCAAGAGAGGGAACAGTCATGTATATGTATGCTAGGTCTGTTGATGTTGAAGTGTCTGTACTAACCAAGAGAGGGAGCAGTCATGTATATGTATGCTAGGTCTGTTGATGTTGAAGTGTCTGTACTAACCAAGAGAGGGAGCAGTCATGTATATGTATGCTAGGTCTGTTGATGTTGAAGTGTCTGTACTAACCAAGAGAGGGAACAGTCATGTATATGTATGCTAGGTCTGTTGATGTTGAAGTGTCTGTACTAACCAAGACAGGGAGCAGTCATGTATATGTATGCTATGTCTGTAGATGTTGAAGTGTCTGTACTAACCAAGAGAGGGAGCAGTCATGTATATGTATGCTAGGTCTGTTGATGTTGAAGTGTCTGTACTAACCAAGAGAGGGAACATTCATGTATATGTATGCTAGGTATGTAGATGTTGAAGTGTCTGTACTAACCAAGAGAGGGAGCAGTCATGTATATGTATGCTAGGTCTGTTGATGTTGAAGTGTCTGTACTAACCAAGAGAGGGAGCAGTCATGTATATGTATGCTAGGTCTGTTGATGTTGAAGTGTCTGTACTAACCAAGAGAGGGAGCAGTCATGTATATGTATGCTTGGTCTGTAGATGTTGAAGTGTCTGTACTAACCAAGAGAGGGAGCAGTCATGTATATGTATGCTAGGTCTGTTGATGTTGAAGTGTCTGTACTAACCAAGAGAGGGAGCAGTCATGTATATGTATGCTAGGTCTGTAGATGTTGAAGTGTCTGTACTAACCAAGAGAGGGAACAGTCATGTATATGTATGCTAGGTCTGTAGATGTTGAAGTATCTGTACTAACCAAGAGAGGGGGCAGTCATGTATATGTATGCTAGGTCTGTCGATGTTGAAGTGTCTGTACTAACCAAGAGAGGGAACAGTCATGTATATGTATGCTAGGTCTGTTGATGTTGAAGTGTCTGTACTAACCAAGAGAGGGAACATTCATGTATATGTATGCTAGGTCTGTTGATGTTGAAGTGTCTGTACTAACCAAGAGAGGGAGCAGTCATGTATATGTATGCTAGGTCTGTAGATGTTGAAGTGTCTGTACTAACCAAGAGAGGGAACAGTCATGTATATGTATGCTAGGTCTGTTGATGTTGAAGTGTCTGTACTAACCAAGAGAGGGAACAGTCATTTATATGTATGCTAGGTCTGTTGATGTTGAAGTGTCTGTACTAACCAAGAGAGGGAACAGTCATGTATATGTATGCTAGGTCTGTTGATGTTGAAGTGTCTGTACTAACCAAGAGAGGGAACATTCATGTATATATATGCTAGGTATGTAGATGTTGAAGTGTGTGTACTAACCAAGAGAGGGAGCAGTCATGTATATGTATGCTAGGTCTGTCGATGTTGAAGTGTCTGTACTAACCAAGAGAGGGAGCAGTCATGTATATGTATGCTAGGTCTGTAGATGTTGAAGTGTCTGTACTAACCAAGAGAGGGTGCAGTCATGTATATGTATGCTAGGTCTGTAGATGTTGAAGTGTCTGTACTAACCAAGAGAGGGAGCAGTCATGTATATGTATGCTAGGTATGTAGATGTTGAAGTGTCTGTACTAACCAAGAGAGGGAGCAGTCATGTATATGTATGCTAGGTCTGTAGATGTTGAAGTGTCTGTACTAACCAAGAGAGGGAGCAGTCATGTATATGTATGCTAGGTCTGTAGATGTTGAAGTGTCTGTACTAACCAAGAGAGGGAGCAGTCATGTATATGTATGCTAGGTCTGTTGATGTTGAAGTGTCTGTACTAACCAAGAGAGGGAACAGTCATGTATATGTATGCTAGGTCTGTTGATGTTGAAGTGTCTGTACTAACCAAGAGAGGGAACATTCATGTATATGTATGCTAGGTATGTAGATGTTGAAGTGTCTGTACTAACCAAGAGAGGGAACAGTCATGTATATGTATGCTAGGTCTGTTGATGTTGAAGTGTCTGTACTAACCAAGAGAGGGAACATTCATGTATATGTATGCTAGGTATGTAGATGTTGAAGTGTCTGTACTAACCAAGAGAGGGAGCAGTCATGTATATGTATGCTAGGTCTGTTGATGTTGAAGTGTCTGTACTAACCAAGAGAGGGAGCAGTCATGTATATGTATGCTAGATCTGTAGATGTTGAAGTGTCTGTACTAACCAAGAGAGGTAACATTCATGTATATGTATGCTAGGTCTGTAGATGTTGAAGTATCTGTACTAACCAAGAGAGGGAGCAGTCATGTATATGTATGCTAGGTCTGTTGATGTTGAAGTGTCTGTACTAACCAAGAGAGGGAGCAGTCATGTATATGTATGCTAGGTCTGTTGATGTTGAAGTGTCTGTACTAACCAAGAGAGGGAGCAGTCATGTATATGTATGCTAGATCTGTAGATGTTGAAGTGTCTGTACTAACCAAGAGAAGGAGCAGTCATGTATATGTATGCTAGGTCTGTTGATGTTGAAGTGTATGTACTAACCAAGAGAGGGAGCAGTCATGTATATGTATGCTAGGTGTGTAGATGTTGAAGTGTCTGTACTAACCAAGACAGGGAGCAGTCATGTATATGTATGCTAGGTCTGTTGATGTTGAAGTGTCTGTATATAACCAAGAGAGGGAGCAGTCATGTATATGTATGCTAGGTCTGTTGATGTTGAAGTGTCTGTACTAACCAAGAGAGGGAACAGTCATGTATATGTATGCTAGGTATGTAGATGTTGAAGTGTCTGTACTAACCAAGAGAGGGAACAGTCATGTATATGTATGCTAGGTATGTAGATGTTGAAGTGTCTGTACTAACCAAGAGAGGGAGCAGTCATGTATATGTATGCTCGGTCTGTTGATGTTGAAGTGTCTGTACTAACCAAGAGAGGGAACAGTCATGTATATGTATGCTAGGTCTGTTGATGTTGAAGTGTCTGTACTAACCAAGAGAGGGAACAGTCATGTATATGTATGCTAGGTCTGTTGATGTTGAAGTGTCTGTACTAACCAAGAGAGGGAGCAGTCATGTATATGTATGCTAGGTCTGTTGATGTTGAAGTGTCTGTACTAACCAAGAGAGGGAGCAGTCATGTATATGTATGCTAGGTCTGTAGATGTTGAAGTGTCTGTACTAACCAAGAGAGGGAGCAGTCATGTATATGTATGCTAGGTCTGTTGATGTTGAAGTGTCTGTACTAACCAAGAGAGGGAACAGTCATGTATATGTATGCTAGGTCTGTTGATGTTGAAGTGTCTGTACTAACCAAGAGAGGGAACAGTCATGTATATGTATGCTAGGTCTGTCGATGTTGAAGTGTGTGTACTAACCAAGAGAGGGAGCAGTCTTGTATATGTATGCTAGGTCTGTCGATGTTGAAGTGTCTGTACTAACCAAGAGAGGGAGCAGTCATGTATATGTATGCTAGATCTGTCGATGTTGAAGTGCCTACTAACCAAGAGAGGGAGCAGTCATGTATATGTATGCTAGGTCTGTTGATGTTGAAGTGTCTGTACTAACCAAGAGAGGGAACATTCATGTATATGTATGCTAGGTCTGTCGATGTTGAAGTGTCTGTACTAACCAAGAGAGGGAGCAGTCATGTATATGTATGCTAGATCTGTCGATGTTGAAGTGCCTACTAACCAAGAGAGGGAGCAGTCATGTATATGTATGCTAGGTCTGTAGATGTTGAAGTGTCTGTACTAACCAAGAGAGGGAGCAGTCATGTATATGTATGCTAGGTCTGTTGATGTTGAAGTGTGTGTACTAACCAAGAGAGGGAGCAGTCATGTATATGTATGCTAGGTCTGCAGATGTTGAAGTGTCTGTACAAACCAGGAGAGGGAGCAGTCATGTATATGTATGCTAGGTCTGTAGATGTTGAAGTGTCTGTACTAACTAAGAGAGGGAACAGTCATCTATATGTATACTAGGTCTGTTGATGTTGAAGTGTCTGTACTAACCAAGAGAGGGAGCAGTCATGTATATGTATGCTAGGTCTGTTGATGTTGAAGTGTCTGTACTAACCAAGAGAGGGAGCAGTCATGTATATGTATGCTAGGTCTGTTGATGTTGAAGTGTCTGTACTAACCAAGAGAGGGAGCAGTCATGTATATGTATGCTAGGTCTGTAGATGTTGAAGTGTCTGTACTAACCAAGAGAGGGAACAGTCATGTATATGTATGCTAGGTCTGTTGATGTTGAAGTGTCTGTACTAACCAAGAGAGGGAGCAGTCATGTATATGTATGCTAGGTCTGTAGATGTTGAAGTGTCTGTACTAACCAAGAGAGGGAGCAGTCATGTATATGTATGCTAGGTCTGTTGATGTTGAAGTGTCTGTACTAACCAAGAGAGGGAACATTCATGTATATGTATGCTAGGTCTGTTGATGTTGAAGTGTCTGTACTAACCAAGAGAGGGAGCAGTCATGTATATGTATGCTAGGTCTGTTGATGTTGAAGTGTCTGTACTAACCAAGAGAGGGAACAGTCATGTATATGTATGCTAGGTCTGTTGATGTTGAAGTGTCTGTACTAACCAAGAGAGGGAACAGTCATGTATATGTATGCTAGGTCTGTCGATGTTGAAGTGTGTGTACTAACCAAGAGAGGGAGCAGTCATGTATATGTATGCTAGGTCTGTCGATGTTGAAGTGTCTGTACTAACCAAGAGAGGGAGCAGTCATGTATATGTATGCTAGATCTGTCGATGTTGAAGTGCCTACTAACCAAGAGAGGGAGCAGTCATGTATATGTATGCTAGGTCTGTTGATGTTGAAGTGTCTGTACTAACCAAGAGAGGGAACATTCATGTATATGTATGCTAGGTCTGTCGATGTTGAAGTGTCTGTACTAACCAAGAGAGGGAGCAGTCATGTATATGTATGCTAGATCTGTCGATGTTGAAGTGCCTACTAACCAAGAGAGGGAGAAGTCATGTATATGTATGCTAGGTCTGTTGATGTTGAAGTGTGTGTACTAACCAAGAGAGGGAGCAGTCATGTATATGTATGCTAGGTCTGTAGATGTTGAAGTGTCTGTACTAACCAGGAGAGGGAGCAGTCATGTATATGTATTCTAGGTCTGTAGATGTTGAAGTGTCTGTACTAACCAAGAGAGGGAGCAGTCATGTATATGTATGCTAGGTCTGTTGATGTTGAAGTGTGTGTACTAACCAAGAGAGGGAACAGTCATGTATATGTATGCTAGGTCTGTAGATGTTGAAGTGTCTGTACTAACCAAGAGAGGGAGCAGTCATGTATATGTATGCCAGGTCTTTCGATGTTGAAGTGTCTGTACTAACCAAGAGAGGGAACAGTCATGTATATGTATGCTAGGTCTGTTGATGTTGAAGTGTCTGTACTAACCAAGAGAGAGAGCAGTCATGTATATGTATGCTAGGTCTGTAGATGTTGAAGTGTCTGTACTAACCAAGAGAGGGAGCAGTCATGTATATGTATGCTAGGTCTGTTGATGTTGAAGTGTCTGTACTAACCAAGAGAGGGAACAGTCATGTATATGTATGCTAGGTCTGTTGATGTTGAAGTGTCTATACTAACCAAGAGAGGGAACAGTCATGTATATGTATGCTAGGTCTGTTGATGTTGAAGTGTCTGTACTAACCAAGAGAGGGAACAGTCATGTATATGTATGCTAGGTCTGTAGATGTTGAAGTGTCTGTACTAACCAAGAGAGGGAGCAGTCATGTATATGTATGCTAGGTCTGTCGATGTTGAAGTGTCTGTACTAACCAAGAGAGGGAACAGTCATGTATATGTATGCTAGGTCTGTCGATGTTGAAGTGTCTGTACTAACCAAGAGAGGGAGCAGTCATGTATATGTATGCTAGGTCTGTAGATGTTGAAGTGTCTGTACTAACCAAGAGAGGGAGCAGTCATGTATATGTATGCTAGGTCTGTTGATGTTGAAGTGTCTGTACTAACCAAGAGAGGGAACAGTCATGTATATGTATGCTAGGTCTGTCGATGTTGAAGTGTCTGTACTAATCAAGAGAGGGAACAGTCATGTATATGTATGCTAGGTCTGTCGATGTTGAAGTGTCTGTACTAACCAAGAGAGGGAGCAGTCATGTATATGTATGCTAGGTCTGTTGATGTTGAAGTGTCTGTACTAACCAAGAGAGGGAACAGTCATGTATATGTATGCTAGGTCTGTCAATGTTGAAGTGTCTGTACTAACCAAGAGAGGGAACAGTCATGTATATGTATGCTAGGTCTGTTGATGTTGAAGTGTCTGTACTAACCAAGAGAGGGAACAGTCATGTATATGTATGCTAGGTCTGTCGATGTTGAAGTGTCTGTACTAACCAAGAGAGGGAACATTCATGTATATGTATGCTAGGTCTTTAGATGTTGAAGTGTCTGTACTAACCAAGAGAGGGAGCAGTCATGTATATGTATGCTAGGTCTGTCGATGTTGAAGTGTCTGTACTAACCAAGAAAGGGAGCAGTCATGTATATGTATGCTAGGTCTTTCGATGTTGAAGTGTCTGTACTAACCAAGAGAGGGAACAGTCATGTATATGTATGCTAGGTCTGTAGATGTTGAAGTGTCTGTACTAACCAAGAGAGGGAGCAATCATGTATATGTATGCTAGGTCTTTCGATGTTGAAGTGACTGTACTAACCAAGAGAGGGAGCAGTCATGTATATGTATGCTAGGTCTGTAGATGTTGAAGTGTCTGTACTAACCAAGAGAGGGAGCAGTCATGTATATGTATGCTAGGTCTGTAGATGTTGAAGTGTCTGTACTAACCAAGAGAGGGAGCAGTCATGTATATGTATGCTAGGTCTGTAGATGTTGAAGTGTCTGTACTAACCAAGAGAGGGAGCAGTCATGTATATGTATGCTAGGTCTTTTGATGTTGAAGTGTGTGTACTAACCAAGAGAGGGAACAGTCATGTATATGTATGCTAGATCTGTAGATGTTGAAGTGTCTGTACTAACCAAGAGAGGGAACAGTCATGTATATGTATGCTAGGTCTGTAGATGTTGAAGTGTCTGTACTAACCAAGAGAGGGAACAGTCATGTATATGTATGCTAGGTCTGTCGATGTTGAAGTGTCTGTACTAACCAAGAGAGGGAGCAGTCATGTATATGTATGCTAGGTCTGTTGATGTTGAAGTGTCTGTACTAACCAAGAGAGGGAACAGTCATGTATATGTATGCTAGGTCTGTCGATGTTGAAGTGTCTGTACTAACCAAGAGAGCGAACAGTCATGTATATATATGCTAGGTCTGTTGATGTTGAAGTGTCTGTACTAACCAAGAGAGGGAACAGTCATGTATATGTATGCTAGGTCTGTAGATGTTGAAGTGTCTGTACTAACCAAGAGAGGGAACAGTCATGTATATGTATGCTAGGTCTGTCGATGTTGAAGTGTCTGTACTAACCAAGAGAGCGAACAGTCATGTATATGTATGCTAGGTCTGTTGATGTTGAAGTGTCTGTACTAACCAAGAGAGAGAGCAGTCATGTATATGTATGCTAGGTCTGTAGATGTTGAAGTGTCTGTACTAACCAAGAGAGGGAGCAGTCATGTATATGTATGCTAGGTCTGTTGATGTTGAAGTGTCTGTACTAACCAAGAGAGGGAACAGTCATGTATATGTATGCTAGGTCTGTTGATGTTGAAGTGTCTATACTAACCAAGAGAGGGAACAGTCATGTATATGTATGCTAGGTCTGTTGATGTTGAAGTGTCTGTACTAACCAAGAGAGGGAACAGTCATGTATATGTATGCTAGGTCTGTAGATGTTGAAGTGTCTGTACTAACCAAGAGAGGGAGCAGTCATGTATATGTATGCTAGGTCTGTCGATGTTGAAGTGTCTGTACTAACCAAGAGAGGGAACAGTCATGTATATGTATGCTAGGTCTGTCGATGTTGAAGTGTCTGTACTAACCAAGAGAGGGAGCAGTCATGTATATGTATGCTAGGTCTGTAGATGTTGAAGTGTCTGTACTAACCAAGAGAGGGAGCAGTCATGTATATGTATGCTAGGTCTGTTGATGTTGAAGTGTCTGTACTAACCAAGAGAGGGAACAGTCATGTATATGTATGCTAGGTCTGTCGATGTTGAAGTGTCTGTACTAACCAAGAGAGGGAACAGTCATGTATATGTATGCTAGGTCTGTCGATGTTGAAGTGTCTGTACTAACCAAGAGAGGGAGCAGTCATGTATATGTATGCTAGGTCTGTTGATGTTGAAGTGTCTGTACTAACCAAGAAAGGGAACAGTCATGTATATGTATGCTAGGTCTGTCGATGTTGAAGTGTCTGTACTAACCAAGAGAGGGAACAGTCATGTATATGTATGCTAGGTCTGTTGATGTTGAAGTGTCTGTACTAACCAAGAGAGGGAACAGTCATGTATATGTATGCTAGGTCTGTCGATGTTGAAGTGTCTGTACTAACCAAGAGAGGGAACATTCATGTATATGTATGCTAGGTCTTTAGATGTTGAAGTGTCTGTACTAACCAAGAGAGGGAGCAGTCATGTATATGTATGCTAGGTCTGTCGATGTTGAAGTGTCTGTACTAACCAAGAAAGGGAGCAGTCATGTATATGTATGCTAGGTCTTTCGATGTTGAAGTGTCTGTACTAACCAAGAGAGGGAACAGTCATGTATATGTATGCTAGGTCTGTAGATGTTGAAGTGTCTGTACTAACCAAGAGAGGGAGCAATCATGTATATGTATGCTAGGTCTTTCGATGTTGAAGTGACTGTACTAACCAAGAGAGGGAGCAGTCATGTATATGTATGCTAGGTCTGTAGATGTTGAAGTGTCTGTACTAACCAAGAGAGGGAGCAGTCATGTATATGTATGCTAGGTCTGTAGATGTTGAAGTGTCTGTACTAACCAAGAGAGGGAGCAGTCATGTATATGTATGCTAGGTCTGTAGATGTTGAAGTGTCTGTACTAACCAAGAGAGGGAGCAGTCATGTATATGTATGCTAGGTCTTTTGATGTTGAAGTGTCTGTACTAACCAAGAGAGGGAACAGTCATGTATATGTATGCTAGATCTGTAGATGTTGAAGTGTCTGTACTAACCAAGAGAGGGAACAGTCATGTATATGTATGCTAGGTCTGTAGATGTTGAAGTGTCTGTACTAACCAAGAGAGGGAACAGTCATGTATATGTATGCTAGGTCTGTCGATGTTGAAGTGTCTGTACTAACCAAGAGAGGGAGCAGTCATGTATATGTATGCTAGGTCTGTTGATGTTGAAGTGTCTGTACTAACCAAGAGAGGGAACAGTCATGTATATGTATGCTAGGTCTGTCGATGTTGAAGTGTCTGTACTAACCAAGAGAGCGAACAGTCATGTATATGTATGCTAGGTCTGTTGATGTTGAAGTGTCTGTACTAACCAAGAGAGGGAACAGTCATGTATATGTATGCTAGGTCTGTCGATGTTGAAGTGTCTGTACTAACCAAGAGAGCGAACAGTCATGTATATGTATGCTAGGTCTGTTGATGTTGAAGTGTCTGTACTAACCAAGAGAGGGAACAGTCATGTATATGTATGCTAGGTCTGTCGATGTTGAAGTGTTTGTACTAACCAAGAGAGCGAACAGTCATGTATATGTATGCTAGGTCTGTTGATGTTGAAGTGTCTGTACTAACCAAGAGAGGGAACAGTCATGTATATGTATGCTAGGTCTGTCGATGTTGAAGTGTCTGTACTAACCAAGAGAGGGAGCAGTCATGTATATGTATGCTAGGTCTGTAGATGTTGAAGTGTCTGTACTAACCAAGAGAGGGAGCAGTCATGTATATGTATGCTAGGTCTGTAGATGTTGAAGTGTCTGTACTAACCAAGAGAGGGAGCAGTCATGTATATGTATGCTAGGTCTTTTGATGTTGAAGTGTCTGTACTAACCAAGAGAGGGAACAGTCATGTATATGTATGCTAGATCTGTAGATGTTGAAGTGTCTGTACTAACCAAGAGAGGGAACAGTCATGTATATGTATGCTAGGTCTGTAGATGTTGAAGTGTCTGTACTAACCAAGAGAGGGAACAGTCATGTATATGTATGCTAGGTCTGTCGATGTTGAAGTGTCTGTACTAACCAAGAGAGGGAGCAGTCATGTATATGTATGCTAGGTCTGTTGATGTTGAAGTGTCTGTACTAACCAAGAGAGGGAACAGTCATGTATATGTATGCTAGGTCTGTCGATGTTGAAGTGTCTGTACTAACCAAGAGAGCGAACAGTCATGTATATGTATGCTAGGTCTGTTGATGTTGAAGTGTCTGTACTAACCAAGAGAGGGAACAGTCATGTATATGTATGCTAGGTCTGTCGATGTTGAAGTGTCTGTACTAACCAAGAGAGCGAACAGTCATGTATATGTATGCTAGGTCTGTTGATGTTGAAGTGTCTGTACTAACCAAGAGAGGGAACAGTCATGTATATGTATGCTAGGTCTGTCGATGTTGAAGTGTTTGTACTAACCAAGAGAGCGAACAGTCATGTATATGTATGCTAGGTCTGTTGATGTTGAAGTGTCTGTACTAACCAAGAGAGGGAACAGTCATGTATATGTATGCTAGGTCTGTCGATGTTGAAGTGTCTGTACTAACCAAGAGAGGGAGCAGTCATGTATATGTATGCTAGGTCTGTCGATGTTGAAGTGTCTGTACTAACCAAGAGAGGGAACAGTCATGTATATGTATGCTAGGTCTGTCGATGTTGAAGTGTCTGTACTAACCAAGAGAGGGAACAGTCATGTATATGTATGCTAGGTCTGTCGATGTTGAAGTGTCTGTACTAACCAAGAGAGGGAACAGTCATGTATATGTATGCTAGGTCTGTCGATGTTGAAGTGTCTGTACTAACCAAGAGAGAGAGCAGTCATGTATATGTATGCTAGGTCTGTTGATGTTGAAGTGTCTGTACTAACCAAGAGAGGGAGCAGTCATGTATATGTATGCTAGGTCTGTCGATGTTGAAGTGTCTGTACTAACCAAGAGAGGGAGCAGTCATGTATATGTATGCTAGGTCTGTTGATGTTGAAGTGTCTGTACTAACCAAGAGAGGGAACAGTCATGTATATGTATGCTAGATCTGTAGATGTTGAACTGTCTGTACTAACCAAGAGAGGGAACAGTCATGTATATGTATGCTAGGTCTGTAGATGTTGAAGTGTCTGTACTAACCAAGAGAGGGAGCAGTCATGTATATGTATGCTAGGTCTGTCGATGTTGAAGTGTCTGTACTAACCAAGAGAGGGAGCAGTCATGTATATGTATGCTAGGTCTTTCGATGTTGAAGTGTCTGTACTAACCAAGAGAGGGAACAGTCATGTATATGTATGCTAGGTCTGTTGATGTTGAAGTGTCTGTACTAACCAAGAGAGGGAACAGTCATGTATATGTATGCTAGATTTGTAGATGTTGAAGTGTCTGTACTAACCAAGAGAGGGAACAGTCATGTATATGTATGCTAGGTCTGTAGATGTTGAAGTGTCTGTACTAACCAAGAGAGGGAGCAGTCATGTATATGTATGCTAGGTCTGTAGATGTTGAAGTGTCTGTACTAACCAAGAGAGGGAACAGTCATGTATATGTATGCTAGATCTGTAGATGTTGAAGTGTCTGTACTAACCAAGAGAGGGAACAGTCATGTATATGTATGCTAGGTCTGTAGATGTTGAAGTGTCTGTACTAACCAAGAGAGGGAACATTCATGTATATGTATGCTAGGTATGTAGATGTTGAAGTGTCTGTACTAACCAAGAGAGGGAGCAGTCATGTATATGTATGCTAGGTCTGTAGATGTTGAAGTGTCTGTACTAACCAAGAGAGTGAACAGTCATGTATATGTATGCTAGGTCTGTTGATGTTGAAGTGTCTGTACTAACCAAGAGAGGGAGCAGTCATGTATATGTATGCTAGGTCTGTAGATGTTGAAGTGTCTGTACTAACCAAGAGAGCGAACAGTCATGTATATGTATGCTAGGTCTGTTGATGTTGAAGTGTCTGTACTAACCAAGAGAGGGAACAGTCATGTATATGTATGCTAGGTCTGTCGATGTTGAAGTGTTTGTACTAACCAAGAGAGCGAACAGTCATGTATATGTATGCTAGGTCTGTTGATGTTGAAGTGTCTGTACTAACCAAGAGAGGGAGCAGTCATGTATATGTATGCTAGGTCTGTCGATGTTGAAGTGTCTGTACTAACCAAGAGAGGGAACAGTCATGTATATGTATGCTAGGTCTGTCGATGTTGAAGTGTCTGTACTAACCAAGAGAGGGAACAGTCATGTATATGTATGCTAGGTCTGTCGATGTTGAAGTGTCTGTACTAACCAAGAGAGAGAGCAGTCATGTATATGTATGCTAGGTCTGTTGATGTTGAAGTGTCTGTACTAACCAAGAGAGGGAGCAGTCATGTATATGTATGCTAGGTCTGTCGATGTTGAAGTGTCTGTACTAACCAAGAGAGGGAGCAGTCATGTATATGTATGCTAGGTCTGTTGATGTTGAAGTGTCTGTACTAACCAAGAGAGGGAACAGTCATGTATATGTATGCTAGATCTGTAGATGTTGAAGTGTCTGTACTAACCAAGAGAGGGAACAGTCATGTATATGTATGCTAGGTCTGTGGATGTTGAAGTGTCTGTACTAACCAAGAGAGGGAGCAGTCATGTATATGTATGCTAGGTCTGTCGATGTTGAAGTGTCTGTACTAACCAAGAGAGGGAGCAGTCATGTATATGTATGCTAGGTCTTTCGATGTTGAAGTGTCTGTACTAACCAAGAGAGGGAACAGTCATGTATATGTATGCTAGGTCTGTCGATGTTGAAGTGTCTGTACTAACCAAGAGAGGGAGCAGTCATGTATATGTATGCTAGGTCTGTCGATGTTGAAGTGTCTGTACTAACCAAGAGAGGGAACAGTCATGTATATGTATGCTAGGTCTGTCGATGTTGAAGTGTCTGTACTAACCAAGAGAGGGAACAGTCATGTATATGTATGCTAGGTCTGTCGATGTTGAAGTGTCTGTACTAACCAAGAGAGAGAGCAGTCATGTATATGTATGCTAGGTCTGTTGATGTTGAAGTGTCTGTACTAACCAAGAGAGGGAGCAGTCATGTATATGTATGCTAGGTCTGTCGATGTTGAAGTGTCTGTACTAACCAAGAGAGGGAGCAGTCATGTATATGTATGCTAGGTCTGTTGATGTTGAAGTGTCTGTACTAACCAAGAGAGGGAACAGTCATGTATATGTATGCTAGATCTGTAGATGTTGAACTGTCTGTACTAACCAAGAGAGGGAACAGTCATGTATATGTATGCTAGGTCTGTAGATGTTGAAGTGTCTGTACTAACCAAGAGAGGGAGCAGTCATGTATATGTATGCTAGGTCTGTCGATGTTGAAGTGTCTGTACTAACCAAGAGAGGGAGCAGTCATGTATATGTATGCTAGGTCTTTCGATGTTGAAGTGTCTGTACTAACCAAGAGAGGGAACAGTCATGTATATGTATGCTAGGTCTGTTGATGTTGAAGTGTCTGTACTAACCAAGAGAGGGAACAGTCATGTATATGTATGCTAGATTTGTAGATGTTGAAGTGTCTGTACTAACCAAGAGAGGGAACAGTCATGTATATGTATGCTAGGTCTGTAGATGTTGAAGTGTCTGTACTAACCAAGAGAGGGAGCAGTCATGTATATGTATGCTAGGTCTGTAGATGTTGAAGTGTCTGTACTAACCAAGAGAGGGAACAGTCATGTATATGTATGCTAGATCTGTAGATGTTGAAGTGTCTGTACTAACCAAGAGAGGGAACAGTCATGTATATGTATGCTAGGTCTGTAGTTTTGAAGTGTCTGTACTAACCAAGAGAGGGAACATTCATGTATATGTATGCTAGGTATGTAGATGTTGAAGTGTCTGTACTAACCAAGAAAGGGAGCAGTCATGTATATGTATGCTAGGTCTGTAGATGTTGAAGTGTCTGTACTAACCAAGAGAGTGAACAGTCATGTATATGTATGCTAGGTCTGTTGATGTTGAAGTGTCTGTACTAACCAAGAGAGGGAGCAGTCATGTATATGTATGCTAGGTCTGTAGATGTTGAAGTGTCTGTACTAACCAAGAGAGGGAGCAGTCATGTATATGTATGCTAGGTCTGTAGATGTTGAAGTGTCTGTACTAACCAAGAGAGGGAGCAGTCATGTATATGTATGCTAGATCTGTAGATGTTGAAGTGTCTGTACTAACCAAGAGAGGGAACAGTCATGTATATGTATGCTAGATCTGTAGATGTTGAAGTGTCTGTACTAACCAAGAGAGGGAACAGTCATGTATATGTATGCTAGGTCTGTAGATGTTGAAGTGTCTGTACTAACCAAGAGAGGGAACAGTCATGTATATGTATGCTAGGTCTGTCGATGTTGAAGTGCCTACTAACCAAGAGAGGGAGCAGTCATGTATATGTATGCTAGGTCTGTAGATGTTGAAGTGTCTGTACTAACCAAGAGAGGGAGCAGTCATGTATATGTATGCTAGGTCTGTAGATGTTGAAGTGTCTGTACTAACCAAGAGAGGGAGCAGTCATGTATATGTATGCTATGTCTGTAGATGTTGAAGTGTCTGTACTAACCAAGAGAGGGAGCAGTCATGTATATGTATGCTAGGTCTGTAGATGTTGAAGTGTCTGTACTAACCAAGAGAGGGAACAGTCAGGTATATGTATGCTAGGTCTGTCGATGTTGAAGTGTCTGTACTAACCAAGAGAGGGAGCAGTCATGTATATGTATGCTAGGTCTGTTGATGTTGAAGTGTCTGTACTAACCAAGAGAGGGAGCAGTCATGTATATGTATGCTAGGTCTGTCGATGTTGAAGTGTCTGTACTAACCAAGAGAGGGAGCAGTCATGTATATGTATGCTAGGTATGTAGATGTTGAAGTGTCTGTACTAACCAAGAGAGGGAGCAGTCATGTATATGTATGCTAGGTATGTAGATGTTGAAGTGTATGTACTAACCAAGAGAGGGAACAGTCATGTATATGTATGCTAGGTATGTAGATGTTGAAGTGTATGTACTAACCAAGAGAGGGAACAGTCATGTATATGTATGCTAGGTCTGTAGATGTTGAAGTGTCTGTACTAACCAAGAGAGGGAACAGTCATGTATATGTATGCTAGGTATGTAGATGTTGAAGTATCTGTACTAACCAAGAGAGGGAACATTCATGTATATGTATGCTAGGTATGTAGATGTTGAAGTGTCTGTACTAACCAAGAGAGGGAGCAGTCATGTATATGTATGCTAGGTATGTAGATGTTGAAGTATCTCTACTAACCAAGAGAGGGAACATTCATGTATATGTATGCTAGGTATGTAGATGTTGAAGTGTCTGTACTAACCAAGAGAGGGAGCAGTCATGTATATGTATGCTAGGTCTGTAGATGTTGAAGTGTCTGTACTAACCAAGAGAGGGAACATTCATGTATATGTATGCTAGGTCTGTAGATGTTGAAGTGTCTGTACTAACCAAGAGAGGGAACATTCATGTATATGTATGCTAGGTCTGTAGATGTTGAAGTGTCTGTACTAACCAAGAGAGGGAGCAGTCATGTATATGTATGCTAGGTTTGTCGATGTTGAAGTGTCTGTACTAACCAAGAGAGGGAACATTCATGTATATGTATGCTAGATCTGTAGATGTTGAAGTGTCTGTACTAACCAAGAGAGGGAGCAGTCATGTATATGTATGCTAGGTCTGTCGATGTTGAAGTGTCTACTAACCAAGAGAGGGAACAGTCATGTATATGTATGCTAGGTCTGTCGATGTTGAAGTGTCTACTAACCAAGAGAGGGAACAGTCATGTATATGTATGCTTGGTCTGTCGATGTTGAAGTGTCTGTACTAACCAAGAGAGGGAGCAGTCATGTATATGTATGCTAGATCTGTAGATGTTGAAGTGTCTGTACTAACCAAGAGAGGGAGCAGTCATGTATATGTATGCTAGGTCTGTAGATGTTGAAGTGTCTCTACTAACCAAGAGAGGGAGCAGTCATGTATATGTATGCTAGGTCTGTCGATGTTGAAGTGTCTGTACTAACCAAGAGAGGGAACAGTCATGTATATGTATGCTAGGTCTGTAGATGTTGAAGTGTCTGTACTAACCAAGAGAGGGAGCAGTCATGTATATGTATGCTAGGTCTGTTGATGTTGAAGTGTCTGTACTAACCAAGAGAGGGAGCAGTCATGTATATGTATGCTAGGTCTGTCGATGTTGAAGTGTCTGTACTAACCAAGAGAGGGAGCAGTCATGTATATGTATGCTAGGTCTGTTGATGTTGAAGTGTCTGTACTAACCAAGAGAGGGAACAGTCATGTATATGTATGCTAGATCTGTAGATGTTGAACTGTCTGTACTAACCAAGAGAGGGAACAGTCATGTATATGTATGCTAGGTCTGTAGATGTTGAAGTGTCTGTACTAACCAAGAGAGGGAGCAGTCATGTATATGTATGTTAGGTCTGTCGATGTTGAAGTGTCTGTACTAACCAAGAGAGGGAGCAGTCATGTATATGTATGCTAGGTCTGTTGATGTTGAAGTGTCTGTACTAACCAAGAGAGGGAACAGTCATGTATATGTATGCTAGGTCTGTAGATGTTGAAGTGTCTGTACTAACCAAGAGAGTGAACAGTCATGTATATGTATGCTAGGTCTGTTGATGTTGAAGTGTCTGTACTAACCAAGAGAGGGAGCAGTCATGTATATGTATGCTAGGTCTGTAGATGTTGAAGTGTCTGTACTAACCAAGAGAGGGAGCAGTCATGTATATGTATGCTAGGTCTGTAGATGTTGAAGTGTCTGTACTAACCAAGAGAGGGAGCAGTCATGTATATGTATGCTAGATCTGTAGATGTTGAAGTGTCTGTACTAACCAAGAGAGGGAACAGTCATGTATATGTATGCTAGATCTGTAGATGTTGAAGTGTCTGTACTAACCAAGAGAGGGAACAGTCATGTATATGTATGCTAGGTCTGTAGATGTTGAAGTGTCTGTACTAACCAAGAGAGGGAACAGTCATGTATATGTATGCTAGGTCTGTCGATGTTGAAGTGCCTACTAACCAAGAGAGGGAGCAGTCATGTATATGTATGCTAGGTCTGTAGATGTTGAAGTGTCTGTACTAACCAAGAGAGGGAGCAGTCATGTATATGTATGCTAGGTCTGTAGATGTTGAAGTGTCTGTACTAACCAAGAGAGGGAGCAGTCATGTATATGTATGCTATGTCTGTAGATGTTGAAGTGTCTGTACTAACCAAGAGAGGGAGCAGTCATGTATATGTATGCTAGGTCTGTAGATGTTGAAGTGTCTGTACTAACCAAGAGAGGGAACAGTCAGGTATATGTATGCTAGGTCTGTCGATGTTGAAGTGTCTGTACTAACCAAGAGAGGGAGCAGTCATGTATATGTATGCTAGGTCTGTTGATGTTGAAGTGTCTGTACTAACCAAGAGAGGGAGCAGTCATGTATATGTATGCTAGGTCTGTCGATGTTGAAGTGTCTGTACTAACCAAGAGAGGGAGCAGTCATGTATATGTATGCTAGGTATGTAGATGTTGAAGTGTCTGTACTAACCAAGAGAGGGAGCAGTCATGTATATGTATGCTAGGTATGTAGATGTTGAAGTGTATGTACTAACCAAGAGAGGGAACAGTCATGTATATGTATGCTAGGTATGTAGATGTTGAAGTGTATGTACTAACCAAGAGAGGGAACAGTCATGTATATGTATGCTAGGTCTGTAGATGTTGAAGTGTCTGTACTAACCAAGAGAGGGAACAGTCATGTATATGTATGCTAGGTATGTAGATGTTGAAGTATCTGTACTAACCAAGAGAGTGAACATTCATGTATATGTATGCTAGGTATGTAGATGTTGAAGTGTCTGTACTAACCAAGAGAGGGAGCAGTCATGTATATGTATGCTAGGTATGTAGATGTTGAAGTATCTGTACTAACCAAGAGAGGGAACATTCATGTATATGTATGCTAGGTATGTAGATGTTGAAGTGTCTGTACTAACCAAGAGAGGGAGCAGTCATGTATATGTATGCTAGGTCTGTAGATGTTGAAGTGTCTGTACTAACCAAGAGAGGGAACATTCATGTATATGTATGCTAGGTCTGTAGATGTTGAAGTGTCTGTACTAACCAAGAGAGGGAACATTCATGTATATGTATGCTAGGTCTGTAGATGTTGAAGTGTCTGTACTAACCAAGAGAGGGAGCAGTCATGTATATGTATGCTAGGTTTGTCGATGTTGAAGTGTCTGTACTAACCAAGAGAGGGAACATTCATGTATATGTATGCTAGATCTGTAGATGTTGAAGTGTCTGTACTAACCAAGAGAGGGAGCAGTCATGTATATGTATGCTAGGTCTGTCGATGTTGAAGTGTCTACTAACCAAGAGAGGGAACAGTCATGTATATGTATGCTAGGTCTGTCGATGTTGAAGTGTCTACTAACCAAGAGAGGGAACAGTCATGTATATGTATGCTAGGTCTGTCGATGTTGAAGTGTCTGTACTAACCAAGAGAGGGAGCAGTCATGTATATGTATGCTAGATCTGTAGATGTTGAAGTGTCTGTACTAACCAAGAGAGGGAGCAGTCATGTATATGTATGCTAGGTCTGTAGATGTTGAAGTGTCTCTACTAACCAAGAGAGGGAGCAGTCATGTATATGTATGCTAGGTCTGTCGATGTTGAAGTGTCTGTACTAACCAAGAGAGGGAACAGTCATGTATATGTATGCTAGGTCTGTAGATGTTGAAGTGTCTGTACTAACCAAGAGAGGGAGCAGTCATGTATATGTATGCTAGGTCTGTTGATGTTGAAGTGTCTGTACTAACCAAGAGAGGGAGCAGTCATGTATATGTATGCTAGGTCTGTCGATGTTGAAGTGTCTGTACTAACCAAGAGAGGGAGCAGTCATGTATATGTATGCTAGGTCTGTTGATGTTGAAGTGTCTGTACTAACCAAGAGAGGGAACAGTCATGTATATGTATGCTAGATCTGTAGATGTTGAACTGTCTGTACTAACCAAGAGAGGGAACAGTCATGTATATGTATGCTAGGTCTGTAGATGTTGAAGTGTCTGTACTAACCAAGAGAGGGAGCAGTCATGTATATGTATGTTAGGTCTGTCGATGTTGAAGTGTCTGTACTAACCAAGAGAGGGAGCAGTCATGTATATGTATGCTAGGTCTTTCGATGTTGAAGTGTCTGTACTAACCAAGAGAGGGAACAGTCATGTATATGTATGCTAGGTCTGTAGATGTTGAAGTGTCTGTACTAACCAAGAGAGGGAGCAATCATGTATATGTATGCTAGGTCTTTCGATGTTGAAGTGTCTGTACTAACCAAGAGAGGGAGCAGTCATGTATATGTATGCTAGGTCTGTAGATGTTGAAGTGTCTGTACTAACCAAGAGAGGGAGCAGTCATGTATATGTATGCTAGGTCTGTAGATGTTGAAGTGTCTGTACTAACCAAGAGAGGGAGCAGTCATGTATATGTATGCTAGGTCTGTAGATGTTGAAGTGTCTGTACTAACCAAGAGAGGGAGCAGTCATGTATATGTATGCTAGGTCTGTAGATGTTGAAGTGTCTGTACTAACCAAGAGAGGGAACAGTCATGTATATGTATGCTAGGTCTGTTGATGTTGAAGTGTCTGTACTAACCAAGAGAGGGAACAGTCATGTATATGTATGCTAGATTTGTAGATGTTGAAGTGTCTGTACTAACCAAGAGAGGGAACAGTCATGTATATGTATGCTAGGTCTGTAGATGTTGAAGTGTCTGTACTAACCAAGAGAGGGAGCAGTCATGTATATGTATGCTAGGTCTGTAGATGTTGAAGTGTCTGTACTAACCAAGAGAGGGAACAGTCATATATATGTATGCTAGATCTGTAGATGTTGAAGTGTCTGTACTAACCAAGAGAGGGAACAGTCATGTATATGTATGCTAGGTCTGTAGATGTTGAAGTGTCTGTACTAACCAAGAGAGGGAACATTCATGTATATGTATGCTAGGTATGTAGATGTTGAAGTGTCTGTACTAACCAAGAGAGGGAGCAGTCATGTATATGTATGCTAGGTCTGTAGATGTTGAAGTGTCTGTACTAACCAAGAGAGTGAACAGTCATGTATATGTATGCTAGGTCTGTTGATGTTGAAGTGTCTGTACTAACCAAGAGAGGGAGCAGTCATGTATATGTATGCTAGGTCTGTAGATGTTGAAGTGTCTGTACTAACCAAGAGAGGGAGCAGTCATGTATATGTATGCTAGGTCTGTAGATGTTGAAGTGTCTGTACTAACCAAGAGAGGGAGCAGTCATGTATATGTATGCTAGATCTGTAGATGTTGAAGTGTCTGTACTAACCAAGAGAGGGAACAGTCATGTATATGTATGCTAGATCTGTAGATGTTGAAGTGTCTGTACTAACCAAGAGAGGGAACAGTCATGTATATGTATGCTAGATCTGTAGATGTTGAAGTGTCTGTACTAACCAAGAGAGGGAACAGTCATGTATATGTATGCTAGGTCTGTCGATGTTGAAGTGCCTACTAACCAAGAGAGGGAGCAGTCATGTATATGTATGCTAGGTCTGTAGATAAAGGTAATAACAAAATTACCGAACTCCGAACAATCTTACAAAGGGAAAGTCAAAACTCATAATTATATAAACAGACAAAATCAGTCAACAACCGGAAAACTGTGAAAACCGTAATGACCCTGACTTGGTACAGGCATTTCTAAAGAAGTGTCTGTACTAACCAAGAGAGGGAGCAGTCATGTATATGTATGCTAGGTCTGTAGATGTTGAAGTGTCTGTACTAACCAAGAGAGGGAACAGTCATATATATGTATGCTAGATCTGTAGATGTTGAAGTGTCTGTACTAACCAAGAGAGGGAACAGTCATGTATATGTATGCTAGATCTGTAGATGTTGAAGTGTCTGTACTAACCAAGAGAGGGAGCAGTCATGTATATGTATGCTAGGTCTGTAGATGTTGAAGTGTCTGTACTAACCAAGAGAGGGAGCAGTCATGTATATGTATGCTAGGTCTGTAGATGTTGAAGTGTCTGTACTAACCAAGAGAGGGAACAGTCATGTATATGTATGCTAGGTCTGTTGATGTTGAAGTGTCTGTACTAACCAAGAGAGGGAGCAGTCATGTATATGTATGCTAGATCTGTAGATGTTGAAGTGTCTGTACTAACCAAGAGAGGGAGCAGTCATGTATATGTATGCTAGGTCTGTAGATGTTGAAGTGTCTGTACTAACCAAGAGAGGGAGCAGTCATGTATATGTATGCTATGTCTGTAGATGTTGAAGTGTCTGTACTAACCAAGAGAGGGAGCAGTCATGTATATGTATGCTAGGTCTGTAGATGTTGAAGTGTCTGTACTAACCAAGAGAGGGAACAGTCATGTATATGTTTTCTAGGTCTGTCGATGTTGAAGTGTCTGTACTAACCAAGAGAGGGAGCAGTCATGTATATGTATGCTAGGTCTGTCGATGTTGAAGTGTCTGTACTAACCAAGAGAGGGAGCAGTCATGTATATGTATGCTAGGTCTGTCGATGTTGAAGTGTCTGTACTAACCAAGAGAGGGAGCAGTCATGTATATGTATGCTAGGTATGTAGATGTTGAAGTGTCTGTACTAACCAAGAGAGGGAGCAGTCATGTATATGTATGCTAGGTATGTAGATGTTGAAGTGTATGTACTAACCAAGAGAGGGAACAGTCATGTATATGTATGCTAGGTCTGTAGATGTTGAAGTGTCTGTACTAACCAAGAGAGGGAACAGTCATGTATATGTATGCTAGGTATGTAGATGTTGAAGTATCTGTACTAACCAAGAGAGGGAACATTCATGTATATGTATGCTAGGTATGTAGATGTTGAAGTGTCTGTACTAACCAAGAGAGGGAGCAGTCATGTATATGTATGCTAGGTATGTAGATGTTGAAGTATCTGTACTAACCAAGAGAGGGAACATTCATGTATATGTATGCTAGGTATGTAGATGTTGAAGTGTCTGTACTAACCAAGAGAGGGAGCAGTCATGTATATGTATGCTAGGTCTGTAGATGTTGAAGTGTCTGTACTAACCAAGAGAGGGAGCAGTCATGTATATGTATGCTAGGTTTGTCGATGTTGAAGTGTCTGTACTAACCAAGAGAGGGAACATTCATGTATATGTATGCTAGATCTGTAGATGTTGAAGTGTCTGTACTAACCAAGAGAGGGAGCAGTCATGTATATGTATGCTAGGTCTGTCGATGTTGAAGTGTCTACTAACCAAGAGAGGGAACAGTCATGTATATGTATGCTAGGTCTGTCGATGTTGAAGTGTCTACTAACCAAGAGAGGGAACAGTCATGTATATGTATGCTAGGTCTGTCGATGTTGAAGTGTCTGTACTAACCAAGAGAGGGAGCAGTCATGTATATGCATGCTAGATCTGTAGATGTTGAAGTGTCTGTACTAACCAAGAGAGGGAGCAGTCATGTATATGTATGCTAGGTCTGTAGATGTTGAAGTGTCTCTACTAACCAAGAGAGGGAGCAGTCATGTATATGTATGCTAGGTCTGTCGATGTTGAAGTGTCTGTACTAACCAAGAGAGGGAACAGTCATGTATATGTATGCTAGGTCTGTAGATGTTGAAGTGTCTGTACTAACCAAGAGAGGGAACATTCATGTATATGTATGCTAGGTCTGTCGATGTTGAAGTGTCTGTACTAACCAAGAGAGGGAGCAGTCATGTATATGTATGCTAGGTCTGTCGATGTTGAAGTGTCTGTACTAACCAAGAGAGGGAGCAGTCATGTATATGTATGCTAGGTCTGTCGATGTTGAAGTGTCTGTACTAACCAAGAGAGGGAACAGTCATGTATATGTATGCTAGGTCTGTCGATGTTGAAGTGTCTGTACTAACCAAGAGAGGGAGCAGTCCTGTATATGTATGCTAGGTCTGTCGATGTTGAAGTGTCTGTACTAACCAAGAGAGGGAACATTCATGTATATGTATGCTAGATCTGTAGATGTTGAAGTGTCTGTACTAACCAAGAGAGGGAGCAGTCATGTATATGTATGCTAGGTCTGTCGATGTTGAAGTGTCTGTACTAACCAAGAGAGGGAGCAGTCATGTATATGTATGTTAGGTCTGTCGATGTTGAAGTGTCTGTACTAACCAAGAGAGGGAACAGTCATGTATATGTATGCTAGGTCTGTCGATGTTGAAGTGTCTGTACTAACCAAGAGAGGGAACATTCATGTATATGTATGCTAGGTCTGTAGATGTTGAAGTGTCTGTACTAACCAAGAGAGGGAGCAGTCATGTATATGTATGCTAGGTCTGTAGATGTTGAAGTGTCTCTACTAACCAAGAGAGGGAGCAGTCATGTATATGTATGCTAGGTCTGTCGATGTTGAAGTGTCTGTACTAACCAAGAGAGGGAACAGTCATGTATATGTATGCTAGGTCTGTAGATGTTGAAGTGTCTGTACTAACCAAGAGAGGGAACATTCATGTATATGTATGCTAGGTCTGTCGATGTTGAAGTGTCTGTACTAACCAAGAGAGGGAGCAGTCATGTATATGTATGCTAGGTCTGTCGATGTTGAAGTGTCTGTACTAACCAAGAGAGGGAGCAGTCATGTATATGTATGCTAGGTCTGTCGATGTTGAAGTGTCTGTACTAACCAAGAGAGGGAACAGTCATGTATATGTATGCTAGGTCTGTCGATGTTGAAGTGTCTGTACTAACCAAGAGAGGGAGCAGTCCTGTATATGTATGCTAGGTCTGTCGATGTTGAAGTGTCTGTACTAACCAAGAGAGGGAACATTCATGTATATGTATGCTAGATCTGTAGATGTTGAAGTGTCTGTACTAACCAAGAGAGGGAGCAGTCATGTATATGTATGCTAGGTCTGTCGATGTTGAAGTGTCTGTACTAACCAAGAGAGGGAGCAGTCATGTATATGTATGTTAGGTCTGTCGATGTTGAAGTGTCTGTACTAACCAAGAGAGGGAACAGTCATGTATATGTATGCTAGGTCTGTCGATGTTGAAGTGTCTGTACTAACCAAGAGAGGGAACATTCATGTATATGTATGCTAGGTCTGTAGATGTTGAAGTGTCTGTACTAACCAAGAGAGGGAACAGTCATGTATATGTATGCTAGGTCTGTAGATGTTGAAGTGTCTGTACTAACCAAGAGAGGGAGCAGTCATGTATATGTATGCTAGGTCTGTCGATGTTGAAGTGTCTGTACTAACCAAGAGAGGGAGCAGTCATGTATATGTATGTTAGGTCTGTCGATGTTGAAGTGTCTGCACTAACCAAGAGAGGGAACAGTCATGTATATGTATGCTAGGTCTGTCGATGTTGAAGTGTCTGTACTAACCAAGAGAGGGAACAGTCATGTATATGTATGCTAGGTCTGTCGATGTTGAAGTGTCTGTACTAACCAAGAGAGGTAGCAGTCATGTATATGTATGCTAGGTCTGTAGATGTTGAAGTGTCTGTACTAACCAAGAGAGGGAGCAGTCATGTATATGTATGCTAGGTCTGTCGATGTTGCCTGTTTTTGTGATTTTGGAACTGTTCCGACAGTTTGGTATATTTAGTTTTTCATTTTATTGATGCAAGTATATGTAAATATATTGAAATGTTACTAAAACACTCTTCAAAACTATGGTTAAAAGAAAACTCACCTGTAATGTGTCCAAGGTTTTCTTTGCCACCGGGGCGTCTTTAATAAAATCGTTGATGACCGTTACACCAAGTGCTACTGATGCCAGTACTAATCCCAATACATTCATGACTCTCATTGCACCTTTCGCTATTCTGCTGAAGGTCCAAACCTCTACCTCATAGTTAGCTGCTGCAGCCTCTGATATACCCTCCACCGTTCTTACTGCCATTCTTCTTGCAGCCGATTGCATCATCTGGTCTATACAAACCTCCACTCTTTCAGTAGCAGTAAACCCCTTGAATAGACTTAAGATTTCCTCGTTTATCCAAAAACCCCCTTTTATTATCATTTCATCTATATAGTTTGCCATCTTTGATAGAAACTTTGGAACATTGGATAACAATTGGAAAGCAAAGCCAGCAGTGTTGGCTATTAAAGCGGATTTGTCAAGAACTGTAAGCTGGTCCCAGTGTTGAAATTGAAACATTGTAAAATATACACTTAATCCCCAAGCAGCTAATGGCAGAATTTTACTGATAAACGTTCCCCCAACTACCCTCAGAAAAGAGTTCCGATTTTCTTTTATAGCCATGATTATTCTACTAAGGATAGGACCTTTACTATGTAGCAAAGTGGCAACTACCGTAGCTGCTGCTGATTGAAACTTTTCAGAAACAGTCTCATAATATTTGTCTAATGCTATTTTATATTTGTCTGCGTCAGCTTTGATTTCATCCATGAGACCTTTTCTAATTTCTGGTGTTATTTGGTCAGAACCGTCAAGAACTAGTTTGAGTAGGGCATTAAACATTTCTCCTAATATATGGGTCATGCTTTCTTGGTCCTTTTCGCTGCCAGTGAAATACTCACTCACGCGGTTCAGCGTGAAAGAGTGCACTTTTTGCTGAAATTGCTGTGGGAAGTCTGCATCTGGGGCTAAGCAATATAAGATTGTCGTGTATTTTTGAACGATTGATTGTACCTGTGGTAGCATTTGTTCAACGACTAGACCATTCAAGAACGACGGTTTGGTAATGCGAGTAAACATTTCGTTTGCCCAGTATTCTCCACCTTGAGATGATGATATATATTTCTTCAGTTCTGGACATTCGGATATAAAGGCTAACCTTGCAACTTCTTTGTTGACTACATGGAAATCTTTTTCCCCATTTATTCCTTTATCTGCTTTATTTGGATTCAAATAAAATTCCAGTTTTCTTTTGTCATCGTGTGTGATTTTTTTACCGATGGTATCAGTATCCTTCAGGGCATTTATAATATAGGCCACGGCGAAGCGATTCTGTAGAAAGTCTTTTTTTGTGTCAGCAATCTCCTTTAGTTCTTCCCCTATGTCAGGCCTTACAATTCCAAATATATCTTTCAAAACGTCATCAGTCATTAAATATTTTGAAAGATTGAGCAGCTTGCTAAACGAAAGCTTGTTGAGAGTAGCCTTATCCGGAGTCGCGAGTTCAATCAATTCTTGGGCTGATAATTGTGCCTGTGCATTGTTAGCAGCTTCTAACATCATCGGATGGACTTCCGTTTCATCAAACGGCGATCCTGAGCTTGGTTCTGTATACATTTTGGTGTTATTTTCACGACGCATAATGCATAGTTTCTGCTTATATAAGATGGATTTCTCTGTTGGTAATATGGTACCCTTCCAGTAGTAATGAGCGCCCTCGAACTGTTCACCATCATCATCGTAAGCAATAGCTTCTCCACTAAAGGTACTAAAATCATAGTTAAACTGCCCCGTCAGTCTGATATAATTGATGAATGCCGCCTCTGTCGGACTAAAATGTACGTCTACATGGAATTTCTCTTTATCATCAACAAAAAAGTTAACTGCCCCACCATGGGACGATAAGGGGTCGGAATCATTTAGTGCTATTTTTCCAACGATTTCAAGTGCCCCTGACGCATCATGTTGAAATCCCATTTCTAATTCTCCAAAATCCATCATTTCAGGATTATCTATATCTTTGCTAATTGGTTTTTCACTTCTTGAGCATTTGTATTTGTTCGTGGTAGTGGCAACAAGGTCGAATGATTCTTTTACTGCAGTAGATCTGGTGTAATGAGATTTACCCACTCTGCATACATTTCCATGAGCCAACAGACGGTGTTGATTAAACTTCAGACATCCGTACTCCCATTCATTATCATCCAATGGTCTTGACCATGTTAACATATCTTGATCCATATAAACCATATGGTTTATTAGATCACCATCCAAAATCAAATGTCCATTCATGACACCAACAGAGTATGGTAGACGTGTCAGTTGGTGGTCGGTAGCCTCTGATAGATATTTAATGGTCATATCAGGGATCGTCAGGTTGGTTAAATGTCTGCTTTTATTCTTATTTGAGGTTCTAATATCATATTTTGGTTCTGCCAACATACGTCTAATAGCCTCTCCACAACCGGGTCCAAGGACTCTATTCATATAAGGCTGTAATACGGATAAAGCCTCACAAGCAGTGTCTTGATCTTTAGTAGGGAGACCTTGCAGTCCCCTTTCAATACGATCCATTGTTATCTCAGGATAGTTTGAATGAACAACATATCCATTAGCGTGGTATGATCGGTTGCCTTCTCTTAAGTGTACTCCATATATTACAGTACCTTTTGGGTATGTTTCATGTTCTATTCTCTCTATTTCCTCCCAAGTGTGGACCACTAATTTGCTCTTCCTATCATAGTAATTGATCTTTCTTACAAAGTCTCCTTCTTTTAGTTGTCCTACCATTAACCATGTATTTTCTGCCATAGCACCTTCTGGATCAATAGCCTTCCAACCATGTTGGGTCCAAAATGGATGAGATGATGTAAAGAAAGGCTTTTCATTGTTGAAACCAAACAGCGGCATTTCATGGTCTATTTCAACTAAGACCATTTCCGATGAAACTAATCCTTTGCTTCCATCACCACATAAAATAGTATCCCCCTGACCTAGATTTTGAATTTTCGTGGCTTGGTCATTATACAACTCAATTTCAACGTCACCATGGAAACAGCCTACTGGAGAAGGGTCTGGTGTTGTTTTGGTATTATCGGGTTTATAGCTGGTTCGTAAATGAAACTTTTTTGGTCCATTACTCGAATTCAGCCATGCGTTTATTTCTCTGCCGTATGTAGTTTCAGTCCATCCCATCGGGGCAATGACTGACGTCATAGGCGGGGGTGGTTGTACATGTTTTGTTTCAGTTTTCATGCATGCATTTTGGATATTGCTTAAAAAAATTCCGTCCTCATAAATAGGAAGAATTGATTTGAAATAATTTCTGTTGATGAAATCTACCGTGGGTGACAATATATCTTTGTCTTTGACGTAATTTACCAAAAAATCCATAGCCTTTCTATATGATTCTGCATGTAAAAAATACAAGAAGGTAAATGGCATGGTAACAAGAAGACTGGATCCACTTGCTGTTAGCTCTTCTACGATTACACCATTAATAAACTCTTTATCTGTTAGAATATTCAACAGCGTCTCAGCCCAAAATGATCGTTTAGAAAGGTACCTGTCGAAATTACAGTGTCTGATAAGAAACTCTAATAATACACAGTGACTGGCATCAATTCCTGTTTTAGCGTCCATTTGTTGTTTCCAGGAATTTGCTGCATCTTTTTTGTCGATTGTGTCATTAAATCCATGAGCAGAAACCTGCAACACAAATATGGTATTTATATATATAGATATAATAACAACAAGATGAAACATATTTACTCTGAATTGATTTTTTTCTTAGATAATGTAATAACAATTATCTAGCATTATATAGAATAAATACAATAATTGATACAGAAAATGAAGTCTTATTGTACACTCAGATGAAAGAGGTGATACGGCTGAAAATGAACAGAACAATATATCTTATTTCACACTATCCGATACAAAAAGAGATATGACTGCCGTAAATGTACACACGACACTCAGATACAAGACGTGATACTGCTGTCAATAAACATAGGACACGGATCTATGTTACACTCAGATACAAGAAGTGATACTGCTGTCAATAAACATAGGATACAGATCTATTTTACACTCAGATACAAGAAGTGATACTGCTGTCAATAAACATAGGACACGGATCTATTTTACACTCAGATACAAGAAGTGATACTGCTGTCAACAAATATAAGACACGGATCTATTGTACACTCAGATACAAGAAGTGATACTGCTGTCAATAAACATAGGACAAGGATCTATTTTACACTCAAATACAAGACGTGATACTGCTGTCAATAAACATAGGATACCGATCTATTTTACACTCAGATACAAGAAGTGATACTGCTGTCAATAAACATAGGTTACCAATCTATTTTACACTCAGATACAAGAAGTGATACTGCTCTCAATAAACATAGGACACGGATCTGTTTTACACTCAGATACAAGAAGTGATACTGCTGTCAATAAACATAGGATACGGATCTATTTCACACTCAAATACTAGACGTGATACTGCTGTCAATAAACATAGGACACAGATCTATTTTACACTCAAATACAAGAAGTGATACTGCTGTCAATAAACATAGGATACCGATCTATTTTACACTCAGATACAAGAAGTGATACTGCTGTCAATAAACATAGTATACGGATCTATTTTTCACTCAGATACAAGAAGTGATACTGCTGTCAATAAACATAGGATACGGATCTATCTTACACTCAGATACAAGAAGTGATACTGCTGTCAATAAACATAGGATACCGATCTATTTCACACTCAGATACAAAAAGTGATACTGCTATCAATAAACATAGGATACGGATCTATTTTACACTCAGATACAAGAAGTGATACTGTTGTCAATAAACATAGGATACCGATCTATTTCACACTCAGATACAAGAAGTGATACTGCTGTCAATAAACATAGGATACCGATCTATTTCACACTCAGATACAAGAAGTGATACTGCTGTCAATAAACATAGGATACGGATCTATTTTACACTCAGATACAAGAAGTGATACTGCTGTCAATAAACATAGGATACCGATCTATTTCACACTCAAATACAAGAAGTGATACTGCTGTCAATAAACTTAGGATACCGATCTATTTCACACTCAAATACAAGAAGTAATACTGCTGTCAATAAACATAGGTTACCGATCTATTTTACACTCAGATACAAGAAGTGAAACTGCTGTCAATAAACATAGGATACGGATCTATTTTACACTCAGATACAAGACGTGATGCTGCTGTCAATAAACATAGGATACGGATCTATTTCACACTCAGATACAAGAAGTGATACTGCTGTCAACAAACATAGGATACCGATCTATTTTACACTCAGATACAAGAAGTGATACTGCTGTCAATAAACATAGGATACCGATCTATTTTACACTCAAATACAAGAAGTGATACTGCTGTCAATAAACATAGGTTACCAATCTATTTTACACTCAAATACAAGAAGTGATACTGCTGTCAATAAACATAGGATACGGATCTATTTTACACTCAAATACAGGAAGTGATACTGCTGTCAATAAACATAGGATACGGATTTATTTCACACTCAAATACAAGACGTGATACTGCTGTCAATAAATATAGGATACCGATCTATTTTACACTCAAATACAAGAAGTGATACTGCTGTCAATAAGCATAGGATACCGATCTATTTTACACTCAAATACAAGAAGTGATACTGCTGTCAATAAACATAGGAAACGGATCTATTTTACACTCAGATACAAGAAGTGATACTGCTGTCAATAAACATAGGTTACCGATCTATTTTACACTCAGATACAAGAAGTGATACTGCTGTCAATAAACATAGGATACCAATCTATTTTACACTCAAATACAAGACGTAATACTGTTGTCAATAAACATAGGATACGGATCTATTTTACACTCAGATACAAGAAATGATACTGCTGTCAATAAACATTACATACGGATCTATTTCACACTCAAATACAAGAAGTGATACTGCTGTCAATAAACATAGGTTACGGATCTATTTTACACTCAGATACAAGAAGTGATACTGCTGTCAATAAACATAGGTTACCGATCTATTTTACACTCAGATACAAGAAGTGATACTGCTGTCAATAACCATACGATACCGATCTATTTTACACTCAAATACAAGAAGTGATACTGCTGTCAATAAACATAGGTTACCGATCTCTTTTACACTCAAATACAAGAAGTGATACTGCTGTCAATAAACATAGGATACGGATCTATTTAACACTCAAATACAGGAAGTGATACTGCTGTCAATAAACATAGGATACGGATTTATTTCACACTCAAATACAAGACGTGATACTGCTGTCAATAAACATAGGATACCGATCTATTTTACACTCAAATACAAGAAGTGATACTGCTGTCAATAAGCATAGGATACCGATCTATTTTACACTCAAATACAAGAAGTGATACTGCTGTCAATAAACATAGGAAACGGATCTATTTTACACTCAGATACAAGAAGTGATACTGCTGTCAATAAACATAGGATACCGATCTATTTTACACTCAAATACAAGACGTGATACTGCTGTCAATAAACATAGGTTACGGATCTATTTTACACTCAGATACAAGAAGCGATACTGCTGTCAATAAACATAGGTTACCGATCTATTTTACACTCAGATACAAGAAGTGATACTGCTGTCAATAAACATAGGATACCAATCTATTTTACACTCAAATACAAGACGTGATACTGCTGTCAATAAACATAGGATACGGATCTATTTCACACTCAAATACAAGAAGTGATACTGCTGTCAATAAACATAGGTTACGGATCTATTTTACACTCAGATACAAGAAGTGATACTGCTGTCAATAAACATAGGTTACCGATCTATTTTACACTCAGATACAAGAAGTGATACTGCTGTCAATAAACATAGCATACCAATCTATTTTACACTCAAATACAAGACGTGATACTGCTGTCAATAAACATAGGATACGGATCTATTTTACACTCAGATACAAGAAGTGATACTGCTGTCAATAAACATAGGATACGGATCTATTTCACACTCAAATACTAGACGTGATACTGCTGTCAATAAACATAGGACACAGATCTATTTTACACTCAAATACAAGAAGTGATACTGCTGTCAATAAACATAGGATACCGATCTATTTTACACTCAGATACAAGAAGTGATACTGCTGTCAATAAACATAGTATACGGATCTATTTTTCACTCAGATACAAGAAGTGATACTGCTGTCAATAAACATAGGATACGGATCTATTTTACACTCAGATACAAGAAGTGATACTGCTGTCAATAAACATAGGATACCGATCTATTTCACACTCAGATACAAAAAGTGATACTGCTATCAATAAACATAGGATACGGATCTATTTTACACTCAGATACAAGAAGTGATACTGTTGTCAATAAACATAGGATACCGATCTATTTCACACTCAGATACAAGAAGTGATACTGCTGTCAATAAACATAGGATACCAATCTATTTTACACTCAAATACAAGACGTGATACTGCTGTCAATAAACATAGGATACGGATCTATTTTACACTCAGATACAAGAAGTGATACTGCTGTCAATAAACATAGGATACGGATCTATTTCACACTCAAATACTAGACGTAATACTTCTGTCAATAAACATAGGACACAGATCTATTTTACACTCAAATACAAGAAGTGATACTGCTGTCAATAAACATAGGATACCGATCTATTTTACACTCAGATACAAGAAGTGATACTGCTGTCAATAAACATAGTATACGGATCTATTTTTCACTCAGATACAAGAAGTGATACTGCTGTCAATAAACATAGGATACGGATCTATTTTACACTCAGATACAAGAAGTGATACTGCTTTCAATAAACATAGGATACCGATCTATTTCACACTCAGATACAAAAAGTGATACTGATATCAATAAACATAGGATACGGATCTATTTTACACTCAGATACAAGAAGTGATACTGTTGTCAATAAACATAGGATACCGATCTATTTCACACTCAGATACAAGAAGTGATACTGCTGTCAATAAGCATAGGATACCGATCTATTTCACACTCAGATACAAGAAGTGATACTGCTGTCAATAAACATAGGATACGGATCTATTTTACACTCAGATACAAGAAGTGATACTGCTGTCAATAAACATAGGATACCGATCTATTTCACACTCAAATAGAAGAAGTGATACTGCTGTCAATAAACATAGGATACCGATCTATTTCACACTCAAATACAAGAAGTAATACTGCTGTCAATAAACATAGGTTACCGATCTATTTTACACTCAGATACAAGAAGTGAAACTGCTGTCAATAAACATAGGATACGGATCTATTTTACACTCAGATACAAGACGTGATGCTGCTGTCAATAAACATAGGATACGGATCTATTTCACAATCAGATACAAGAAGTGATACTGCTGTCAACAAACATAGGATACCGATCTATTTTACACTCAGATACAAGAAGTGATACTGCTGTCAATAAACATAGGATACCGATCTATTTTACACTCAAATACAAGAAGTGATACTGCTGTCAATAAACATAGGTTACCGATCTATTTTACACTCAAATACAAGAAGTGATACTGCTGTCAATAAACATAGGATACGGATCTATTTTACACTCAAATACAGGAAGTGATACTGCTGTCAATAAACATAGGATACGGATTTATTTCACACTCAAATACAAGACGTGATACTGCTGTCAATAAACATAGGATACCGATCTATTTTACACTCAAATACAAGAAGTGATACTGCTGTCAATAAGCATAGGATACCGATCTATTTTACACTCAAATACAAGAAGAGATACTGCTGTCAATAAACATAGGAAACGGATCTATTTTACACTCAGATACAAGAAGTGATACTGCTGTCAATAAACATAGGATACCGATCTATTTTACACTCAAATACAAGACGTGATACTGCTGTCAATAAACATAGGTTACGGATCTATTTTACACTCAGATACAAGAAGTGATACTGCTGTCAATAAACATAGGTTACCGATCTATTTTACACTCAGATACAAGAAGTGATACTGCTGTCAATAAACATAGGATACCAATCTATTTTACACTCAAATACAAGACGTAATACTGCTGTCAATAAACATAGGATACGGATCTATTTTACACTCAGATACAAGAAGTGATACTGCTGTCAATAAACATTACATACGGATCTATTTCACACTCAAATACAAGAAGTGATACTGCTGTCAATAAACATAGGTTACGAATCTATTTTACACTCAGATACAAGAAGTGATACTGCTGTCAATAAACATAGGTTACCGATCTATTTTACACTCAGATACAAGAAGTGATACTGCTGTCAATAACCATACGATACCGATCTATTTTACACTCAAATACAAGAAGTGATACTGCTGTCAATAAACATAGGTTACCGATCTCTTTTACACTCAAATACAAGAAGTGATACTGCTGTCAATAAACATAGGATACGGATCTATTTTACACTCAAATACAGGAAGTGATACTGCTGTCAATAAACATAGGATACGGATTTATTTCACACTCAAATACAAGACGTGATACTGCTGTCAATAAACATAGGATACCGATCTATTTTACACTCAGATACAAGAAGTGATACTGCTGTCAAAAAACATAGGATACAGATATATTTTACACTCAAATACAAGAAGTGATACTGCTGTCAATAAACATAGGTTACCGATCTATTTCACACTCAAATACAAGAAGTGACACTGCTGTCAATAAACATAGGATACCGATATATTTTGCACTCAGATACAAGAAGTGATACTGCTGTCAATAAACATAGGATACCGATCTATTTTACACTCAGATACAAGAAGTGATACTGCTGTCAATAAACATAGGATACGGATCTATTTTACACTCAGATACAAGAGGTGATACTGCTGTCAATAAACATAGGATACCGATCTATTTTACACTCAGATAGAAGAAGTGATACTGCTGTCAATAAACATAGGATACAGATCTATTTCACACTCAAATACAAGAAGTGATACTGCGGTCAATAAACATAGTATACCGATCTATTTTACACTCAAATACAAGAAGTGATACTGCTGTCAATAAACATAGGATACAGATCTATTTCACACTCAAATACAAGAAGTGATACTGCTGTCAATAAACATAGGATACCGATCTATTTTACACTCAAATACAAGAAGTGATACTGCTGTCAATAAACATAGGTTACCGATCTATTTCACACTCAAATACAAGAAGTGATATTGCCGTCAATAAACATAGGATACCGAATTATTTTACACTCAAATACAAGAAGTGATACTGCTGTCAATAAACATAGGTTACCGATCGATTTTACACTCAAATACAAGAAGTGATACTGCTGTCAATAAACATAGGATACCGATCTATTTTACACTCAAATACAAGAAGTGATACTGCTGTCAATAAACATAGGATACAGATCTATTTTACACTCAGATACAAGAAGTGATACTGCTGTCAATAAACATAGGATACCGATCTATTTTACACTCAAATACAACATGTGATACTGCTGTCAATAAACATAGGATACCGATCTATTTTACACTCAAATACAAGAGGTGATATTGCCGTCAATAAACATAGGATACCGATCTATTTTACACTCAAATACAAGAAGTGATACTGCTGTCAATAAACATAGGATACCGATCTATTTTACACTCAAATACAAGAAGTGATACTGCTGTCAATAAACATAGGTTACCGCTATATTTCACACTCAAATACAAGAAGTGATATTGCCGTCAATAAACATAGGATACCGAATTATTTTACACTCAAATACAAGAAGTGATACTGCTGTCAATAAACATAGGATACAGATCTATTTTACACTCAGATACAAGAAGTGATACTGCTGTCAATAAACATAGGTTACCGATCTATTTCACACTCAAATACAATAAGTGATATTGCCGTCAATAAACATAGGATACCGAATTATTTTACACTCAAATACAAGAAGTGATACTGCTGTCAATAAACATAGGATACCGATCTATTTTACACTCAAATACAAGAAGTGATACTGCTGTCAATAAACATAGGATACAGATCTATTTTACACTCAGATACAAGAAGTGATACTGCTGTCAATAAACATAGGATACCGATCTATTTTACACTCAGATACAAGAAGTGATACTGCTGTCAATAAACATAGGATACCGATCTATTTTACACTCAAATACAAGAAGTGATACTGCTGTCAATAAACATAAGATACCGATCTATTTTACACACAAATACAAGAAGTGATACTGCTGTCAATAAACATAGGATACCGATCTATTTTACACTCAAATACAAGAAGTGATACTGCTGTCAATAAACATAGGATACCGATCTATTTTACACTCAAATACAAGAAGTGATACTACTGTCAATAAACATAGGATACCGATCTATTTCACACTTAAATACAAGAAGTGATACTGCTGTCAATAAACATAGGACACAGATCTATTTTACACTCAGATACAAGAAGTGATACTACTGTCAATAAACATAGGATACCGATCTATTTCACACTTAAATACAAGAAGTGATACTGCTGTCAATAAACATAGGATACGGATCTATTTTACACTCAGATACAAGAAGTGATACTGCTGTCAATAAACATAGGATACCGATCTATTTCACACTCAGATACAAAAAGTGATACTGCTATCAATAAACATAGGATACGGATCTATTTTACACTCAGATACAAGAAGTGATACTGTTGTCAATAAACATAGGATACCGATCTATTTCACACTCAGATACAAGAAGTGATACTGCTGTCAATAAACATAGGATACCAATCTATTTTACACTCAAATACAAGACGTGATACTGCTGTCAATAAACATAGGATACGGATCTATTTTACACTCAGATACAAGAAGTGATACTGCTGTCAATAAACATAGGATACGGATCTATTTCACACTCAAATACTAGACGTAATACTGCTGTCAATAAACATAGGACACAGATCTATTTTACACTCAAATACAAGAAGTGATACTGCTGTCAATAAACATAGGATACCGATCTATTTTACACTCAGATACAAGAAGTGATACTGCTGTCAATAAACATAGTATACGGATCTATTTTTCACTCAGATACAAGAAGTGATACTGCTGTCAATAAACATAGGATACGGATCTATTTTACACTCAGATACAAGAAGTGATACTGCTTTCAATAAACATAGGATACCGATCTATTTCACACTCAGATACAAAAAGTGATACTGATATCAATAAACATAGGATACGGATCTATTTTACACTCAGATACAAGAAGTGATACTGTTGTCAATAAACATAGGATACCGATCTATTTCACACTCAGATACAAGAAGTGATACTGCTGTCAATAAGCATAGGATACCGATCTATTTCACACTCAGATACAAGAAGTGATACTGCTGTCAATAAACATAGGATACGGATCTATTTTACACTCAGATACAAGAAGTGATACTGCTGTCAATAAACATAGGATACCGATCTATTTCACACTCAAATAGAAGAAGTGATACTGCTGTCAATAAACATAGGATACCGATCTATTTCACACTCAAATACAAGAAGTAATACTGCTGTCAATAAACATAGGTTACCGATCTATTTTACACTCAGATACAAGAAGTGAAACTGCTGTCAATAAACATAGGATACGGATCTATTTTACACTCAGATACAAGACGTGATGCTGCTGTCAATAAACATAGGATACGGATCTATTTCACAATCAGATACAAGAAGTGATACTGCTGTCAACAAACATAGGATACCGATCTATTTTACACTCAGATACAAGAAGTGATACTGCTGTCAATAAACATAGGATACCGATCTATTTTACACTCAAATACAAGAAGTGATACTGCTGTCAATAAACATAGGTTACCGATCTATTTTACACTCAAATACAAGAAGTGATACTGCTGTCAATAAACATAGGATACGGATCTATTTTACACTCAAATACAGGAAGTGATACTGCTGTCAATAAACATAGGATACGGATTTATTTCACACTCAAATACAAGACGTGATACTGCTGTCAATAAACATAGGATACCGATCTATTTTACACTCAAATACAAGAAGTGATACTGCTGTCAATAAGCATAGGATACCGATCTATTTTACACTCAAATACAAGAAGAGATACTGCTGTCAATAAACATAGGAAACGGATCTATTTTACACTCAGATACAAGAAGTGATACTGCTGTCAATAAACATAGGATACCGATCTATTTTACACTCAAATACAAGACGTGATACTGCTGTCAATAAACATAGGTTACGGATCTATTTTACACTCAGATACAAGAAGTGATACTGCTGTCAATAAACATAGGTTACCGATCTATTTTACACTCAGATACAAGAAGTGATACTGCTGTCAATAAACATAGGATACCAATCTATTTTACACTCAAATACAAGACGTAATACTGCTGTCAATAAACATAGGATACGGATCTATTTTACACTCAGATACAAGAAGTGATACTGCTGTCAATAAACATTACATACGGATCTATTTCACACTCAAATACAAGAAGTGATACTGCTGTCAATAAACATAGGTTACGGATCTATTTTACACTCAGATACAAGAAGTGATACTGCTGTCAATAAACATAGGTTACCGATCTATTTTACACTCAGATACAAGAAGTGATACTGCTGTCAATAACCATACGATACCGATCTATTTTACACTCAAATACAAGAAGTGATACTGCTGTCAATAAACATAGGTTACCGATCTCTTTTACACTCAAATACAAGAAGTGATACTGCTGTCAATAAACATAGGATACGGATCTATTTTACACTCAAATACAGGAAGTGATACTGCTGTCAATAAACATAGGATACGGATTTATTTCACACTCAAATACAAGACGTGATACTGCTGTCAATAAACATAGGATACCGATCTATTTTACACTCAGATACAAGAAGTGATACTGCTGTCAAAAAACATAGGATACAGATATATTTTACACTCAAATACAAGAAGTGATACTGCTGTCAATAAACATAGGTTACCGATCTATTTCACACTCAAATACAAGAAGTGACACTGCTGTCAATAAACATAGGATACCGATATATTTTGCACTCAGATACAAGAAGTGATACTGCTGTCAATAAACATAGGATACCGATCTATTTTACACTCAGATACAAGAAGTGATACTGCTGTCAATAAACATAGGATACGGATCTATTTTACACTCAGATACAAGAGGTGATACTGCTGTCAATAAACATAGGATACCGATCTATTTTACACTCAGATAGAAGAAGTGATACTGCTGTCAATAAACATAGGATACAGATCTATTTCACACTCAAATACAAGAAGTGATACTGCGGTCAATAAACATAGTATACCGATCTATTTTACACTCAAATACAAGAAGTGATACTGCTGTCAATAAACATAGGATACAGATCTATTTCACACTCAAATACAAGAAGTGATACTGCTGTCAATAAACATAGGATACCGATCTATTTTACACTCAAATACAAGAAGTGATACTGCTGTCAATAAACATAGGTTACCGATCTATTTCACACTCAAATACAAGAAGTGATATTGCCGTCAATAAACATAGGATACCGAATTATTTTACACTCAAATACAAGAAGTGATACTGCTGTCAATAAACATAGGTTACCGATCGATTTTACACTCAAATACAAGAAGTGATACTGCTGTCAATAAACATAGGATACCGATCTATTTTACACTCAAATACAAGAAGTGATACTGCTGTCAATAAACATAGGATACAGATCTATTTTACACTCAGATACAAGAAGTGATACTGCTGTCAATAAACATAGGATACCGATCTATTTTACACTCAAATACAACATGTGATACTGCTGTCAATAAACATAGGATACCGATCTATTTTACACTCAAATACAAGAGGTGATATTGCCGTCAATAAACATAGGATACCGATCTATTTTACACTCAAATACAAGAAGTGATACTGCTGTCAATAAACATAGGATACCGATCTATTTTACACTCAAATACAAGAAGTGATACTGCTGTCAATAAACATAGGTTACCGCTATATTTCACACTCAAATACAAGAAGTGATATTGCCGTCAATAAACATAGGATACCGAATTATTTTACACTCAAATACAAGAAGTGATACTGCTGTCAATAAACATAGGATACAGATCTATTTTACACTCAGATACAAGAAGTGATACTGCTGTCAATAAACATAGGTTACCGATCTATTTCACACTCAAATACAATAAGTGATATTGCCGTCAATAAACATAGGATACCGAATTATTTTACACTCAAATACAAGAAGTGATACTGCTGTCAATAAACATAGGATACCGATCTATTTTACACTCAAATACAAGAAGTGATACTGCTGTCAATAAACATAGGATACAGATCTATTTTACACTCAGATACAAGAAGTGATACTGCTGTCAATAAACATAAGATACCGATCTATTTTACACTCAGATACAAGAAGTGATACTGCTGTCAATAAACATAGGATACCGATCTATTTTACACTCAAATACAAGAAGTGATACTGCTGTCAATAAACATAAGATACCGATCTATTTTACACACAAATACAAGAAGTGATACTGCTGTCAATAAACATAGGATACCGATCTATTTTACACTCAAATACAAGAAGTGATACTGCTGTCAATAAACATAGGATACCGATCTATTTTACACTCAAATACAAGAAGTGATACTACTGTCAATAAACATAGGATACCGATCTATTTCACACTTAAATACAAGAAGTGATACTGCTGTCAATAAACATAGGACACAGATCTATTTTACACTCAGATACAAGAAGTGATACTACTGTCAATAAACATAGGATACCGATCTATTTCACACTTAAATACAAGAAGTGATACTGCTGTCAATAAACATAGGACACAGATCTATTTTACACTCAGATACAAGAAGTGATACTGCTGTCAATAAACATAGGTTACCGAATTATTTTACACTCAGATACAAGAAGTAATACTGCTGTAAATAAACATAGTATACCGATCTATTTCACACTCAGATATAAGAAGTGATACTGCTGTCAAAAAACATAGGATACAGATCTATTTTACACTCAAATACAAGAAGTGATACTGCTGTCAATAAACATAGGTTACCGATCTATTTCACACTCAAATACAAGAAGTGACACTGCTGTCAATAAACATAGTATACCGATATATTTTGCACTCAGATACAAGAAGTGATACTGCTGTCAATAAACATAGGATACCGATCTATTTTACACTCAGATACAAGAAGTGATACTGCTGTCAATAAACATAGGATACGGATCTATTTTACACTCAGATACAAGAAGTGATACTGCTGTCAATAAACATAGGATACCGATCTATTTTACACTCAGATACAAGAAGTGATACTACTGTCAATAAACATAGGATACCGATCTATTTCACACTTAAATACAAGAAGTGATACTGCTGTCAATAAACATAGGACACAGATCTATTTTACACTCAGATACAAGAAGTGATACTGCTGTCAATAAACATAGGTTACCGAATTATTTTACATTCAGATACAAGAAGTAATACTGCTGTCAATAAACATAGTATACCGATCTATTTCACACTCAGATACAAGAAGTGATACTGCTGTCAAAAAACATAGGATACAGATCTATTTTACACTCAAATACAAGAAGTGATACTGCTGTCAATAAACATAGGTTACCGATCTATTTCACACTCAAATACAAGAAGTGATACTGCTGTCAATAAACATAGGATACCGATATATTTTACACTCAGATACAAGAAGTGATACTGCTGTCAATAAACATAGGATGCCAATCTATTTTACACTCAGATACAAGAAGTGATACTGCTGTCAATAAACATAGGAAACCGATCTATTTTACACTCAGATACAAGAAGTGATACTGCTGTCAATAAACATAGTATACCGATCTATTTTACACTCAGATGCAAGAAATGATACTGCTGTCAATAAACATAGGATACCGATCTATTTTACACTCAGATACAAGAAGTGATACTGCTTTCAATAAACATAGGATACCGATCTATTTCACACTCAAATACAAGAAGTGATACTGCTGTCAATAAACATAGGACACAGATCTATTTTACACTCAGATACAAGAAGTGATACTGCTGTCAATAAACATAGGATACCGATCTATTTTACACTCAAATACAAGACGTGATACTGCTGTCAATAAACATAGGTTACGGATCTATTTTACACTCAGATACAAGAAGTGATACTGCTGTCAATAAACATAGGTTACCGATCTATTTTACACTCAGATACAAGAAGTGATACTGCTGTCAATAAACATAGGATACCAATCTATTTTACACTCAAATACAAGACGTAATACTGCTGTCAATAAACATAGGATACGGATCTATTTTACACTCAGATACAAGAAGTGATACTGCTGTCAATAAACATTACATACGGATCTATTTCACACTCAAATACAAGAAGTGATACTGCTGTCAATAAACATAGGTTACGGATCTATTTTACACTCAGATACAAGAAGTGATACTGCTGTCAATAAACATAGGTTACCGATCTATTTTACACTCAGATACAAGAAGTGATACTGCTGTCAATAACCATACGATACCGATCTATTTTACACTCAAATACAAGAAGCGATACTGCTGTCAATAAACATAGGTTACCGATCTCTTTTACACTCAAATACAAGAAGTGATACTGCTGTCAATAAACATAGGATACGGATCTATTTTACACTCAAATACAGGAAGTGATACTGCTGTCAATAAACATAGGATACGGATTTATTTCACACTCAAATACAAGACGTGATACTGCTGTCAATAAACATAGGATACCGATCTATTTTACACTCAGATACAAGAAGTGATACTGCTGTCAAAAAACATAGGATACAGATCTATTTTACACTCAAATACAAGAAGTGATACTGCTGTCAATAAACATAGGTTACCGATCTATTTCACACTCAAATACAAGAAGTGACACTGCTGTCAATAAACATAGGATACCGATATATTTTGCACTCAGATACAAGAAGTGATACTGCTGTCAATAAACATAGGATACCGATCTATTTTACACTCAGATACAAGAAGTGATACTGCTGTCAATAAACATAGGATACGGATCTATTTTACACTCAGATACAAGAGGTGATACTGCTGTCAATAAACATAGGATACCGATCTATTTTACACTCAGATAGAAGAAGTGATACTGCTGTCAATAAACATAGGATACAGATCTATTTCACACTCAAATACAAGAAGTGATACTGCGGTCAATAAACATAGTATACCGATCTATTTTACACTCAAATACAAGAAGTGATACTGCTGTCAATAAACATAGGATACAGATCTATTTCACACTCAAATACAAGAAGTGATACTGCTGTCAATAAACATAGGATACCGATCTATTTTACACTCAAATACAAGAAGTGATACTGCTGTCAATAAACATAGGTTACCGATCTATTTCACACTCAAATACAAGAAGTGATATTGCCGTCAATAAACATAGGATACCGAATTATTTTACACTCAAATACAAGAAGTGATACTGCTGTCAATAAACATAGGTTACCGATCGATTTTACACTCAAATACAAGAAGTGATACTGCTGTCAATAAACATAGGATACCGATCTATTTTACACTCAAATACAAGAAGTGATACTGCTGTCAATAAACATAGGATACAGATCTATTTTACACTCAGATACAAGAAGTGATACTGCTGTCAATAAACATAGGATACCGATCTATTTTACACTCAAATACAACATGTGATACTGCTGTCAATAAACATAGGATACCGATCTATTTTACACTCAGATACAAGAAGTGATACTGCTGTCAAAAAACATAGGATACAGATCTATTTTACACTCAAATACAAGAAGTGATACTGCTGTCAATAAACATAGGTTACCGATCTATTTCACACTCAAATACAAGAAGTGACACTGCTGTCAATAAACATAGGATACCGATATATTTTGCACTCAGATACAAGAAGTGATACTGCTGTCAATAAACATAGGATACCGATCTATTTTACACTCAGATACAAGAAGTGATACTGCTGTCAATAAACATAGGATACGGATCTATTTTACACTCAGATACAAGAGGTGATACTGCTGTCAATAAACATAGGATACCGATCTATTTTACACTCAGATAGAAGAAGTGATACTGCTGTCAATAAACATAGGATACAGATCTATTTCACACTCAAATACAAGAAGTGATACTGCGGTCAATAAACATAGTATACCGATCTATTTTACACTCAAATACAAGAAGTGATACTGCTGTCAATAAACATAGGATACAGATCTATTTCACACTCAAATACAAGAAGTGATACTGCTGTCAATAAACATAGGATACCGATCTATTTTACACTCAAATACAAGAAGTGATACTGCTGTCAATAAACATAGGTTACCGATCTATTTCACACTCAAATACAAGAAGTGATATTGCCGTCAATAAACATAGGATACCGAATTATTTTACACTCAAATACAAGAAGTGATACTGCTGTCAATAAACATAGGTTACCGATCGATTTTACACTCAAATACAAGAAGTGATACTGCTGTCAATAAACATAGGATACCGATCTATTTTACACTCAAATACAAGAAGTGATACTGCTGTCAATAAACATAGGATACAGATCTATTTTACACTCAGATACAAGAAGTGATACTGCTGTCAATAAACATAGGATACCGATCTATTTTACACTCAAATACAACATGTGATACTGCTGTCAATAAACATAGGATACCGATCTATTTTACACTCAAATACAAGAGGTGATATTGCCGTCAATAAACATAGGATACCGATCTATTTTACACTCAAATACAAGAAGTGATACTGCTGTCAATAAACATAGGATACCGATCTATTTTACACTCAAATACAAGAAGTGATACTGCTGTCAATAAACATAGGTTACCGCTATATTTCACACTCAAATACAAGAAGTGATATTGCCGTCAATAAACATAGGATACCGAATTATTTTACACTCAAATACAAGAAGTGATACTGCTGTCAATAAACATAGGATACAGATCTATTTTACACTCAGATACAAGAAGTGATACTGCTGTCAATAAACATAGGTTACCGATCTATTTCACACTCAAATACAAGAAGTGATATTGCCGTCAATAAACATAGGATACCGAATTATTTTACACTCAAATACAAGAAGTGATACTGCTGTCAATAAACATAGGATACCGATCTATTTTACACTCAAATACAAGAAGTGTTACTGCAGTCAATAAACATAGGATACAGATCTATTTTACACTCAGATACAAGAAGTGATACTGCTGTCAATAAACATAGGATACCGATCTATTTTACACTCAGATACAAGAAGTGATACTGCTGTCAATAAACATAGGATACCGATCTATTTTACACTCAAATACAAGAAGTGATACTGCTGTCAATAAACATAAGATACCGATCTATTTTACACACAAATACAAGAAGTGATACTGCTGTCAATAAACATAGGATACCGATCTATTTTACACTCAAATACAAGAAGTGATACTGCTGTCAATAAACATAGGATACCGATCTATTTTACACTCAAATACAAGAAGTGATACTACTGTCAATAAACATAGGATACCGATATATTTCACACTTAAATACAAGAAGTGATACTGCTGTCAATAAACATAGGACACAGATCTATTTTACACTCAGATACAAGAAGTGATACTACTGTCAATAAACATAGGATACCGATCTATTTCACACTTAAATACAAGAAGTGATACTGCTGTCAATAAACATAGGACACAGATCTATTTTACACTCAGATACAAGAAGTGATACTGCTGTCAATAAACATAGGTTACCGAATTATTTTACACTCAGATACAAGAAGTAATACTGCTGTAAATAAACATAGTATACCGATCTATTTCACACTCAGATATAAGAAGTGATACTGCTGTCAAAAAACATAGGATACAGATCTATTTTACACTCAAATACAAGAAGTGATACTGCTGTCAATAAACATAGGTTACCGATCTATTTCACACTCAAATACAAGAAGTGACACTGCTGTCAATAAACATAGTATACCGATATATTTTGCACTCAGATAAAAGAAGTGATACTGCTGTCAATAAACATAGGATACCGATCTATTTTACACTCAGATACAAGAAGTGATACTGCTGTCAATAAACATAGGATACGGATCTATTTTACACTCAGATACAAGAAGTGATACTGCTGTCAATAAACATAGGATACCGATCTATTTCACACTCAGATACAAGAAGTGATACTACTGTCAATAAACATAGGATACCGATCTATTTCACACTTAAATACAAGAAGTGATACTGCTGTCAATAAACATAGGACACAGATCTATTTTACACTCAGATACAAGAAGTGATACTGCTGTCAATAAACATAGGTTACCGAATTATTTTACATTCAGATACAAGAAGTAATACTGCTGTCAATAAACATAGTATACCGATCTATTTCACACTCAGATACAAGAAGTGATACTGCTGTCAAAAAACATAGGATACAGATCTATTTTACACTCAAATACAAGAAGTGATACTGCTGTCAATAAACATAGGTTACCGATCTATTTCACACTCAAATACAAGAAGTGATACTGCTGTCAATAAACATAGGATACCGATATATTTTACACTCAGATACAAGAAGTGATACTGCTGTCAATAAACATAGGATGCCAATCTATTTTACACTCAGATACAAGAAGTGATACTGCTGTCAATAAACATAGGAAACCGATCTATTTTACACTCAGATACAAGAAGTGATACTGCTGTCAATAAACATAGTATACCGATCTATTTTACACTCAGATGCAAGAAATGATACTGTTGTCAATAAACATAGGATACCGATCTATTTTACACTCAGATACAAGAAGTGATACTGCTTTCAATAAACATAGGATACCGATCTATTTCACACTCAAATACAAGAAGTGATACTGCTGTCAATAAACATAGGACACAGATCTATTTTACACTCAGATACAAGAAGTGATACTGCTGTCAATAAACATAGGATACCGATCTATTTCACACTCAAATACAGGACGTGATACTGCTGTCAATAAACATAGGTTACCGGTCTATTTTACACTCAGATACAAGAAGTGATACTGCTGTCAATAAACATAGGTTACCGATCTATTTCACACTCAAATACAAGAAGTGATACTGCTGTCAATAAACATAGGACACAGATCTATTTTACACTCAGATACAAGAAGTGATACTGCTGTCAATAAACATAGGATACCGATCTATTTCACACTCAAATACAGGACGTGATACTGCTGTCAATAAACATAGGTTACCGATCTATTTTACACTCAGATACAAGAAGTGATACTGCTGTCAATGAACATAAGATACCGATCTATTTTACACTCAAATACAAGAAGTGATACTGCTGTCAATAAACATAGGATACGGATCTATTTTACACTCAGATACAAGAAGTGATACTGCTGTCAATAAACATAGGATACCGATCTATTTCACACTCAAATACAAGAAGTGATACTGCTGTCAATAAACATAGGACACAGATCTATTTTACACTCAGATACAAGAAGTGAGACTGCTGTCAATAAACATAGGATACCGATCTATTTCACACTCAAATACAGGACGTGATACTGCTGTCAATAAACATAGGTTACCGGTCTATTTTACACTCAGATACAAGAAGTGATACTGCTGTCAATAAACATAGGTTACCGATCTATTTCACACTCAAATACAAGAAGTGATACTGCTGTCAATAAACATAGGACACAGATCTATTTTACACTCAGATACAAGAAGTGATACTGCTGTCAATAAACATAGGATACCGATCTATTTCACACTCAAATACAGGACGTGATACTGCTGTCAATAAACATAGGTTACCGATCTATTTTACACTCAGATACAAGAAGTGATACTGCTGTCAATGAACATAAGATACCGATCTATTTTACACTCAAATACAAGAAGTGATACTGCTGTCAATAAACATAGGATACGGATCTATTTTACACTCAGATACAAGAAGTGATACTGCTGTCAATAAACATAGGATACCGATCTATTTTACACTCAGATACAAGAAGTGATACTGCTTTCAATAAACATAGGATACCGATCTATTTCACACTCAAATACAAGAAGTGATACTGCTGTCAATAAACATAGGATACAGATCTATTTCACACTCAAATACAAGAAGTGATACTGCTGTCAATAAACATAGGACACAGATCTATTTTACACTCAGATACAAGAAGTGATACTGCTGTCAATAAACATAGGATACCGATCTATTTCACACTCAAATACAGGACGTGATACTGCTGTCAATAAACATAGGTTACCGATCTATTTTACACTCAGATACAAGATGTGATACTGCTGTCAATAAACATAGGATACCGATCTATTTTACACTCAGATACAAGAAGTGATACTGCTGTCAATAAACATAGGATACCGATCTATTTCACATTCAAATACAAGAAGTGATACTGCTGTCAATAAACATAGGACACAGATCTATTTTACACTCAGATACAAGAAGTGATACTGCTGTCAATAAACATAGGATACCGATCTATTTCACACTCAAATACAGGACGTGATACTGCTGTCAATAAACATAGGTTACCGATCTATTTTACACTCAGATACAAGATGTGATACTGCTGTCAATAAACATAGGATACCGATCTATTTTACACCCAGATACAAGAAGTGATACTGCTGTCAATAAACAGAGGTTACCAATCTATTTTAAGCTCAGATACAAGAAGTGATACTGCTGTCAATAAACATGGGATACCGATCTATTTTACACTCAAATACAAGACGTGATACTGCTGTCAATAAACATAGGATACGAATCTATTTTACACTCAGATACAAGAAGTGATACTGTCGTCAATAAACATAGGATACAGATCTATTTCACACTCAAATACAAGAAGTGATACTGCTGTCAATAAACATAGGACACAGATCTATTTTGCACTCAGATACAAGACGTGATACTGCTGTCAATAAACATAGGTTACCGATCTATTTCACACTAAAATACAAGAAGTGATACTGCTGTCAATAAACATAGGATACCGATCTATTTTACACTCAGATACAAGAAGTGATACTGCTGTCAATAAACATAGGTTACCTATCTATTTTACACTCAAATACAAGAAGTGATACTGCTGTCAATAAACATAGGTTACCGATCTATTTTACACTCAGATACAAGAAGTGATACTGCCGTCAATAAACATAGGATACCGATCTATTTCACACTCAAATACAAGACGTGATACTGCTGTCAATAAACATAGGTTACCGATCTATTTCACACTCAAATACAAGAAGTGATACTGCTGTCAATAAACATAGGATACCGATATATTTTACACTCAGATACAAGAAGTGATACTGCTGTCAATAAACATAGGATGCCAATCTATTTTACACTCAGATACAAGAAGTGATACTGCTGTCAATAAACATAGGATACCGATCTATTTTATACTCAGATACAAGAAGTGATACTGCTGTCAATAAACATAGGATACGGATCTATTTTACACTCAAATACAAGTAGTGAAACTGCTGTCAATAAACATAGGACACGAATCAATTTCACACTCCGATACAAGAAGTGATACTGCTGTCAATAAACATAGGATACCGATCTATTTCACACTCAAATACAAGAAGTGATACTGCTGTCAATAAACATAGGATACCGATCTATTTTACACTCAAATACAAGACGTGATACTGCTGTCAATAAACAGGATACGGATCTATTTTACACTCAAATACAAGACGTGATACTGCTGTCAATAAACATAGGTTACCGATCTATTTTACACTCAGATACAAGAAGTGATACTGCTGTCAATAAACATAGGATACCGATCTATTTCACACTCAAGTACAAGAAGTGATACTGCTGTCAATAAACATGTGTTACCAATCTATTTTAAACTCAGATACAAGAAGTGATACTGCTGTCAATAAACATAGGATACGAATCTATTTTACACTCAGATACAAGACGTGATACTGCTGTCAATAAACATAGGATACCGATCTATTTTACATTCAAATACAAGACGTGATACTGCTGTCAATAAACATAGGATACGAATCTATTTTACACTCAGATACAAGAAGTGATAATGCTGTCAATAAACATAGGATACCGATATATTTCACACTCAAATACAAGAAGTGATACTGCTGTCAATAAACATAGGACACAGATCTATCTTACACTCAGATACAAGACGTGATACTGCTGTCAATAAACATAGGTTACCGATCTATTTCACACTAAAATACAAGAAGTGATACTGCTGTCAATAAACATAGGTTACCGATCTATTTCACACTCAAATACAAGAAGTGATACTGCTGTCAATAAACATAGGATACCGATATATTTTACACTCAGATACAAGAAGTGATACTGCTGTCAATAAACATAGGATACCGATATATTTTACACTCAGATACAAGAAGTGATACTGCTGTCAATAAACATAGGATGCCAATCTATTTTACACTCAGATACAAGAAGTGATACTGCTGTCAATAAACATAGGATACCGATCTATTTTACACTCAGATACAAGAAGTGATACTGCTGTCAATAAACATAGGATACCGATCTATTTTACACTCAGATACAAGAAGTGATACTGCTGTCAATAAACATAGGATACCGATCTATTTTACACTCAGATACAAGAAGTGATACTGCTGTCAATAAACATAGGATACCGATCTATTTCACACTCAAATACAAGACGTGATACTGCTGTCAATAAACATAGGATACGGATATATTTTACACTCAAATACAAGTAGTGAAACTGCTGTCAATAAAAATAGTACACGCATCTATTTTACACTCAGATACAAGAAGTCATACTGCTTTCAATAAACATAGGATACCGCTCTATTTCACACTCAAATACAAGAAGTCATACTGCTGTCAATAAACATAGGATACGGATCTATTTTACACTCAAATACAAGTAGTGAAACTGCTGTCAATAAACATAGGACACGAATCTATTTTACACTCAGATACAAGAAGTGATACTGCTGTCAATAAACATAGGATACCGATCTATTTTACACTCAAATACAAGACGTGATACTGCTGTCAATAAACATAGGATACCGATCTATTTTACACTCAAATACAAGACGTGATACTGCTGTCAATAAACAGGATACGGATCTATTTTACACTCAAATACAAGACGTGATACTGCTGTCAATAAACATGTGTTACCAATCTATTTTACACTCAGATACAAGAAGTGATACTCCTGTCAATAAACATAGGATACGAATCTATTTTACACTCAGATACAAGACGTGATACTGCTGTCAATAAACATAGGATACCGATCTATTTTACACTCAAATACAAGACGTGATACTGCTGTCAATAAACAGGATACGGATCTATTTTACACTCAAATACAAGACGTGATACTACTGTCAATAAACATAGGATACCGATCTATTTTACACTCAGATAAAAGAAGTGATACTGCTGTCAATAAACATAGGATACCGATCTATTTCACACACAAGTACAAGAAGTGATACTGCTGTCAATAAACATGTGTTACCAATCTATTTTAAACTCAGATACAAGAAGTGATACTGCTGTCAATAAACATAGGATACGAATCTATTTTACACTCAGATACAAGACGTGATACTGCTGTCAATAAACATAGGATACCGATCTATTTTACATTCAAATACAAGACGTGATACTGCTGTCAATAAACATAGGATACGAATCTATTTTACACTCAGATACAAGAAGTGATAATGCTGTCAATAAACATAGGATACCGATATATTTCACACTCAAATACAAGAAGTGATACTGCTGTCAATAAACATAGGACACAGATCTATCTTACACTCAGATACAAGACGTGATACTGCTGTCAATAAACATAGGTTACCGATCTATTTCACACTAAAATACAAGAAGTGATACTGCTGTCAATAAACATAGGTTACCGATCTATTTCACACTCAAATACAAGAATTGATACTGCTGTCAATAAACATAGGATACCGATATATTTTACACTCAGATACAAGAAGTGATACTGCTGTCAATAAACATAGGATGCCAATCTATTTTACACTCAGATACAAGAAGTGATACTGCTGTCAATAAACATAGGATACCGATCTATTTTACACTCAGATACAAGAAGTGATACTGCTGTCAATAAACATAGGATACCGATCTATTTCACATTCAAATACAAGAAGTGATACTGCTGTCAATAAACATAGGACACAGATCTATTTTACACTCAGATACAAGAAGTGATACTGCTGTCAATAAACATAGGATACCGATCTATTTCACACTCAAATACAGGACGTGATACTGCTGTCAATAAACATAGGTTACCGATCTATTTTACACTCAGATACAAGATGTGATACTGCTGTCAATAAACATAGGATACCGATCTATTTTACACCCAGATACAAGAAGTGATACTGCTGTCAATAAACAGAGGTTACCAATCTATTTTAAGCTCAGATACAAGAAGTGATACTGCTGTCAATAAACATGGGATACCGATCTATTTTACACTCAAATACAAGACGTGATACTGCTGTCAATAAACATAGGATACGAATCTATTTTACACTCAGATACAAGAAGTGATACTGTCGTCAATAAACATAGGATACAGATCTATTTCACACTCAAATACAAGAAGTGATACTGCTGTCAATAAACATAGGACACAGATCTATTTTGCACTCAGATACAAGACGTGATACTGCTGTCAATAAACATAGGTTACCGATCTATTTCACACTAAAATACAAGAAGTGATACTGCTGTCAATAAACATAGGATACCGATCTATTTTACACTCAGATACAAGAAGTGATACTGCTGTCAATAAACATAGGTTACCTATCTATTTTACACTCAAATACAAGAAGTGATACTGCTGTCAATAAACATAGGTTACCGATCTATTTTACACTCAGATACAAGAAGTGATACTGCCGTCAATAAACATAGGATACCGATCTATTTCACACTCAAATACAAGACGTGATACTGCTGTCAATAAACATAGGTTACCGATCTATTTCACACTCAAATACAAGAAGTGATACTGCTGTCAATAAACATAGGATACCGATATATTTTACACTCAGATACAAGAAGTGATACTGCTGTCAATAAACATAGGATGCCAATCTATTTTACACTCAGATACAAGAAGTGATACTGCTGTCAATAAACATAGGATACCGATCTATTTTATACTCAGATACAAGAAGTGATACTGCTGTCAATAAACATAGGATACGGATCTATTTTACACTCAAATACAAGTAGTGAAACTGCTGTCAATAAACATAGGACACGAATCAATTTCACACTCCGATACAAGAAGTGATACTGCTGTCAATAAACATAGGATACCGATCTATTTCACACTCAAATACAAGAAGTGATACTGCTGTCAATAAACATAGGATACCGATCTATTTTACACTCAAATACAAGACGTGATACTGCTGTCAATAAACAGGATACGGATCTATTTTACACTCAAATACAAGACGTGATACTGCTGTCAATAAACATAGGTTACCGATCTATTTTACACTCAGATACAAGAAGTGATACTGCTGTCAATAAACATAGGATACCGATCTATTTCACACTCAAGTACAAGAAGTGATACTGCTGTCAATAAACATGTGTTACCAATCTATTTTAAACTCAGATACAAGAAGTGATACTGCTGTCAATAAACATAGGATACGAATCTATTTTACACTCAGATACAAGACGTGATACTGCTGTCAATAAACATAGGATACCGATCTATTTTACATTCAAATACAAGACGTGATACTGCTGTCAATAAACATAGGATACGAATCTATTTTACACTCAGATACAAGAAGTGATAATGCTGTCAATAAACATAGGATACCGATATATTTCACACTCAAATACAAGAAGTGATACTGCTGTCAATAAACATAGGACACAGATCTATCTTACACTCAGATACAAGACGTGATACTGCTGTCAATAAACATAGGTTACCGATCTATTTCACACTAAAATACAAGAAGTGATACTGCTGTCAATAAACATAGGTTACCGATCTATTTCACACTCAAATACAAGAAGTGATACTGCTGTCAATAAACATAGGATACCGATATATTTTACACTCAGATACAAGAAGTGATACTGCTGTCAATAAACATAGGATACCGATATATTTTACACTCAGATACAAGAAGTGATACTGCTGTCAATAAACATAGGATGCCAATCTATTTTACACTCAGATACAAGAAGTGATACTGCTGTCAATAAACATAGGATACCGATCTATTTTACACTCAGATACAAGAAGTGATACTGCTGTCAATAAACATAGGATACCGATCTATTTTACACTCAGATACAAGAAGTGATACTGCTGTCAATAAACATAGGATACCGATCTATTTTACACTCAGATACAAGAAGTGATACTGCTGTCAATAAACATAGGATACCGATCTATTTCACACTCAAATACAAGACGTGATACTGCTGTCAATAAACATAGGATACGGATATATTTTACACTCAAATACAAGTAGTGAAACTGCTGTCAATAAAAATAGTACACGCATCTATTTTACACTCAGATACAAGAAGTCATACTGCTTTCAATAAACATAGGATACCGCTCTATTTCACACTCAAATACAAGAAGTCATACTGCTGTCAATAAACATAGGATACGGATCTATTTTACACTCAAATACAAGTAGTGAAACTGCTGTCAATAAACATAGGACACGAATCTATTTTACACTCAGATACAAGAAGTGATACTGCTGTCAATAAACATAGGATACCGATCTATTTTACACTCAAATACAAGACGTGATACTGCTGTCAATAAACATAGGATACCGATCTATTTTACACTCAAATACAAGACGTGATACTGCTGTCAATAAACAGGATACGGATCTATTTTACACTCAAATACAAGACGTGATACTGCTGTCAATAAACATGTGTTACCAATCTATTTTACACTCAGATACAAGAAGTGATACTCCTGTCAATAAACATAGGATACGAATCTATTTTACACTCAGATACAAGACGTGATACTGCTGTCAATAAACATAGGATACCGATCTATTTTACACTCAAATACAAGACGTGATACTGCTGTCAATAAACAGGATACGGATCTATTTTACACTCAAATACAAGACGTGATACTACTGTCAATAAACATAGGATACCGATCTATTTTACACTCAGATAAAAGAAGTGATACTGCTGTCAATAAACATAGGATACCGATCTATTTCACACACAAGTACAAGAAGTGATACTGCTGTCAATAAACATGTGTTACCAATCTATTTTAAACTCAGATACAAGAAGTGATACTGCTGTCAATAAACATAGGATACGAATCTATTTTACACTCAGATACAAGACGTGATACTGCTGTCAATAAACATAGGATACCGATCTATTTTACATTCAAATACAAGACGTGATACTGCTGTCAATAAACATAGGATACGAATCTATTTTACACTCAGATACAAGAAGTGATAATGCTGTCAATAAACATAGGATACCGATATATTTCACACTCAAATACAAGAAGTGATACTGCTGTCAATAAACATAGGACACAGATCTATCTTACACTCAGATACAAGACGTGATACTGCTGTCAATAAACATAGGTTACCGATCTATTTCACACTAAAATACAAGAAGTGATACTGCTGTCAATAAACATAGGTTACCGATCTATTTCACACTCAAATACAAGAATTGATACTGCTGTCAATAAACATAGGATACCGATATATTTTACACTCAGATACAAGAAGTGATACTGCTGTCAATAAACATAGGATGCCAATCTATTTTACACTCAGATACAAGAAGTGATACTGCTGTCAATAAACATAGGATACCGATCTATTTTACACTCAGATACAAGAAGTGATACTGCTGTCAATAAACATAGGATACCGATCTATTTTACACTCAGATACAAGAAGTGATACTGCTGTCAATAAACATAGGATACCGATCTATTTTACACTCAGATACAAGAAGTGATACTGCTGTCAATAAACATAGGATACCGATCTATTTCACACTCAAATACAAGACGTGATACTGCTGTCAATAAACATAGGATACGGATATATTTTACACTCAAATACAAGTAGTGAAACTGCTGTCAATAAAAATAGTACACGCATCTATTTTACACTCAGATACAAGAAGTCATACTGCTGTCAATAAACATAGGATACCGCTCTATTTCACACTCAAATACAAGAAGTCATACTGCTGTCAATAAACATAGGATACGGATCTATTTTACACTCAAATACAAGTAGTGAAACTGCTGTCAATAAACATAGGACACGAATCTATTTTACACTCAGATACAAGAAGTGATACTGCTGTCAATAAACATAGGATACCTATCTATTTTACACTCAAATACAAGACGTGATACTGCTGTCAATAAACATAGGATACCGATCTATTTTACACTCAAATACAAGACGTGATACTGCTGTCAATAAACAGGATACGGATCTATTTTACACTCAAATACAAGACGTGATACTGCTGTCAATAAACATGTGTTACCAATCTATTTTACACTCAGATACAAGAAGTGATACTCCTGTCAATAAACATTGGATACGAATCTATTTTACACTCAGATACAAGACGTGATACTGCTGTCAATAAACATAGGATACCGATCTATTTTACATTCAAATACAAGACGTGATACTGCTGTCAATAAACATAGGATACGAATCTATTTTACACTCAGATACAAGAAGTGATACTGCTGTCAATAAACATAGGATACCGATAAATTTCACACTCAAATACAAGAAGTGATACTGCTGTCAATAAACATAGGACACAGATCTATTTTACACTCAGATACAAGACGTGATATTGCTGTCAATAAACATAGGTTACCGATCTATTTCACACTAACATACAAGAAGTGATACTGCTGTCAATAAACAGGATACCGATCTATTTTACACTCAGATACAAGAAGTGATACTGCTGTCAATAAACATAGGTTACCGATATATTTTACACTCATATACAAGAAGTGATACTGCTGTCAATAAACATAGGTTACCGATCTATTTCACACTCAGATACAAGAAGTGATACTGCTGTCAATTAACAGGATACGGATCTATTTTACACTCAGATACAAGAAGTGATACTTCTGTCAATAAGCATAGGATACAGATCTATTTTACACTAAAATACAAGAAGTGATACTGCTGTCAATAAACATAGGATACGGATCTATTTTACACTCAGATACAAGAAGTGATACTGCTGTCAATAAACATAGGATACCTATTTATTTCACACTCAGATACAAGAAGTGATACTGCTGTCAATAAACAGGATACGGATCTATTTTACACTCAGATACAAGAAGTGATACTGCTGTCAATAAGCATAGGATACAGATATATTTTACACTAAAATACAAGAGGTCATACTGCTGTCAATAAACATAGGTTACCGATCTATTTTACACTCAGATACAAGAAGTGATACTGCTGTCAATAACCATAGGATACGGATCTATTTTACACTCAGATACAAGAAGTGATACTGCTGTCAATAAACATAGGATACCGATCTATTTCACACTCAGATAAAAGAAGTGACACTGCTGTCAATAAACATAGGATACGGATCTATTTTACACTCAAATACAAGAAGTGATACTGCTGTCAATAAACATAGGATACCGATCTATTTTACACTCAAATACAAGAAGTGATACTGCTGTCAATAAGCATAGGATACAGATCTATTTTACATTCAGATACAAGAAGTGATACTGCTGTCAATAAACATAGGATACGGATCTATTTTACACTCAGATACAAGAAGTGATACTGCTGTCAATAAACATAGGTTTTCGATCTATTTTACACTCAAATACATGAAGTGATACTGCTGTCAATAAACATAGGATACCGATCTATTTTACACTCAAATACAAGAAGTGATACTGCTGTCAATAAACATAGGATACAGATCTATTTTACATTCAGATACAAGAAGTGATACTGCTGTCAATAAACATAGGATACGGATCTATTTTACACTCAGATACAAGAAGTGATACTGCTGTCAATAAACATAGGATACCGATCTATTTTACACTCAAATACAAGAAGTGATAATGCTGTCAATAAACATGGGTTACCGATCTATTTTACCCTCAGATACAAGAAGTGATACTGCTGTCAATAAACATAGGATACGAATCTATTTTACACTCAGATACAAGAAGTGATACTGCTGTCAATAAACATAGGATACCGATATATTTCACACTCAAATACAAGAAGTGATACTGCTGTCAATAAACATAGGATACCTATTTATTTCACACTCAGATACAAGAAGTGATACTGCTGTCAATAAACAGGATACGGATCTATTTTACACTCAGATACAAGAAGTGATACTGCTTTCAATAAGCATAGGATACAGATCTATTTTACACTAAAATACAAGAGGTCATACTGCTGTCAATAAACATAGGTTACCGATCTATTTTACACTCAGATACAAGAAGTGATACTGCTGTCAATAACCATAGGAGACTAATCTATTTTACACTCAGATACAAGAAGTGATACTGCTGTCAATAAACATAGGATACCGATCTATTTCACACTCAGATACAAGAAGTGACACTACTGTCAATAAACATAGGATACGGATCTATTTTACACTCAAATACAAGAAGTGATACTGCTCTCAATAAACATAGGATACCGATCTATTTAACACTCAAATACAAGAAGTGATACTGCTGTCAATAAACATAGGATACAGATCTATTTTACATTCAGATACAAGAAGTGATACTGCTGTCAATAAACATAGGATACGGATCTTTTTTAAACTCAGATACAAGAAGTGATACTGCTGTCAATAAACATAGGTTTCCGATCTATTTTACACTCAAATACATGAAGTGATACTGCTGTCAATAAACATAGGATACCGATCTATTTTACACTCAAATACAAGAAGTGATACTGCTGTCAATAAGCATAGGATACAAATCTATTTTACATTCAGATACAAGAAGTGATACTGCTGTCAATAAACATAGGATACGGATCTATTTTACACTCAGATACAAGAAGTGATACTGCTGTCAATAAACATAGGATACCGATCTATTTTACACTCAAATACAGAAGTGATACTGCTATCAATAAACATGGGTTACCGATCTATTTTACACTCAGATACAAGAAGTGATACTGCTGTCAATAAACATAGGATACGAATCTATTTTACACTCAGATACAAGAAGTGATACTGCTGTCAATAAACATAGGATACCGATATATTTCACACTCAAATACAAGAAGTGATACTGCTGTCAATAAACATAGGATACCTATTTATTTCACACTCAGATACAAGAAGTGATACTGCTGTCAATAAAAGGATACGGATCTATTTTACACTCAGATACAAGAAGTGATACTGCTTTCAATAAGCATAGGATACAGATCTATTTTACACTAAAATACAAGAGGTCATACTGCTGTCAATAAACATAGGTTACCGATCTATTTTACACTCAGATACAAGAAGTGATACTGCTGTCAATAACCATAGGATACTAATCTATTTTACACTCAGATACAAGAAGTGATACTGCTGTCAATAAACATAGGATACCGATCTATTTCACACTCAGATACAAGAAGTGACACTACTGTCAATAAACATAGGATACGGATCTATTTTACACTCAAATACAAGAAGTGATACTGCTCTCAATAAACATAGGATACCGATCTATTTTACACTCAAATACAAGAAGTGATACTGCTGTCAATAAACATAGGATACAGATCTATTTTACATTCAGATACAAGAAGTGATACTGCTGTCAATAAACATAGGATACGGATCTTTTTTAAACTCAGATACAAGAAGTGATACTGCTGTCAATAAACATAGGTTTCCGATCTATTTTACACTCAAATACATGAAGTGATACTGCTGTCAATAAACATAGGATACCGATCTATTTTACACTCAAATACAAGAAGTGATACTGCTGTCAATAAGCATAGGATACAAATCTATTTTACATTCAGATACAAGAAGTGATACTGCTGTCAATAAACATAGGATACGGATCTATTTTACACTCAAATACAAGAAGTGATACTGCTGTCAATAAACATAGGATACCGATCTATTTTACACTCAAATACAAGAAGTGATACTGCTGTCAATTAACAGGATACGGATCTATTTTACCCTCAGATACAAGAAGTGATACTGCTGTCAATAAACATAGGATACGAATCTATTTTACACTCAGATACAAGAAGTGATACTGCTGTCAATAAACATAGGATACCGATATATTTCACACTCAAATACAAGAAGTGATACTGCTGTCAATAAACATAGGATACCTATTTATTTCACACTCAGATACAAGAAGTGATACTGCTGTCAATAAACAGGATACGGATCTATTTTACACTCAGATACAAGAAGTGATACTGCTTTCAATAAGCATAGGATACAGATCTATTTTACACTAAAATACAAGAGGTCATACTGCTGTCAATAAACATAGGTTACCGATCTATTTTACACTCAGATACAAGAAGTGATACTGCTGTCAATAACCATAGGAGACTAATCTATTTTACACTCAGATACAAGAAGTGATACTGCTGTCAATAAACATAGGATACCGATCTATTTCACACTCAGATACAAGAAGTGACACTACTGTCAATAAACATAGGATACGGATCTATTTTACACTCAAATACAAGAAGTGATACTGCTCTCAATAAACATAGGATACCGATCTATTTAACACTCAAATACAAGAAGTGATACTGCTGTCAATAAACATAGGATACAGATCTATTTTACATTCAGATACAAGAAGTGATACTGCTGTCAATAAACATAGGATACGGATCTTTTTTAAACTCAGATACAAGAAGTGATACTGCTGTCAATAAACATAGGTTTCCGATCTATTTTACACTCAAATACATGAAGTGATACTGCTGTCAATAAACATAGGATACCGATCTATTTTACACTCAAATACAAGAAGTGATACTGCTGTCAATAAGCATAGGATACAAATCTATTTTACATTCAGATACAAGAAGTGATACTGCTGTCAATAAACATAGGATACGGATCTATTTTACACTCAGATACAAGAAGTGATACTGCTGTCAATAAACATAGGATACCGATCTATTTTACACTCAAATACAGAAGTGATACTGCTATCAATAAACATGGGTTACCGATCTATTTTACACTCAGATACAAGAAGTGATACTGCTGTCAATAAACATAGGATACGAATCTATTTTACACTCAGATACAAGAAGTGATACTGCTGTCAATAAATATAGGATACCGATATATTTCACACTCAAATACAAGAAGTGATACTGCTGTCAATAAACATAGGATACCTATTTATTTCACACTCAGATACAAGAAGTGATACTGCTGTCAATAAACAGGATACGGATCTATTTTACACTCAGATACAAGAAGTGATACTGCTTTCAATAAGCATAGGATACAGATCTATTTTACACTAAAATACAAGAGGTCATACTGCTGTCAATAAACATAGGTTACCGATCTATTTTACACTCAGATACAAGAAGTGATACTGCTGTCAATAACCATAGGATACTAATCTATTTTACACTCAGATACAAGAAGTGATACTGCTGTCAATAAACATAGGATACCGATCTATTTCACACTCAGATACAAGAAGTGACACTACTGTCAATAAACATAGGATACGGATCTATTTTACACTCAAATACAAGAAGTGATACTGCTCTCAATAAACATAGGATACCGATCTATTTTACACTCAAATACAAGAAGTGATACTGCTGTCAATAAACATAGGATACAGATCTATTTTACATTCAGATACAAGAAGTGATACTGCTGTCAATAAACATAGGATACGGATCTTTTTTAAACTCAGATACAAGAAGTGATACTGCTGTCAATAAACATAGGTTTCCGATCTATTTTACACTCAAATACATGAAGTGATACTGCTGTCAATAAACATAGGATACCGATCTATTTTACACTCAAATACAAGAAGTGATACTGCTGTCAATAAGCATAGGATACAAATCTATTTTACATTCAGATACAAGAAGTGATACTGCTGTCAATAAACATAGGATACGGATCTATTTTACACTCAAATACAAGAAGTGATACTGCTGTCAATAAACATAGGATACCGATCTATTTTACACTCAAATACAAGAAGTGATACTGCTGTCAATTAACAGGATACGGATCTATTTTACACTCAGATACAAGAAGTGATACTTCTGTCAATAAGCATAGGATACAGATCTATTTTACACTAAAATACAAGAAGTGATACTGCTGTCAATAAACATAGGATACGGATCTATTTTACACTCAGATACAAGAAGTGATACTGCTGTCAATAAACATAGGATACCTATTTATTTCACACTCAGATACAAGAAGTGATACTGCTGTCAATAAACAGGATACGGATCTATTTTACACTCAGATACAAGAAGTGATACTGCTGTCAATAAGCATAGGATACAGATATATTTTACACTAAAATACAAGAGGTCATACTGCTGTCAATAAACATAGGTTACCGATCTATTTTACACTCAGATACAAGAAGTGATACTGCTGTCAATAACCATAGGATACGGATCTATTTTACACTCAGATACAAGAAGTGATACTGCTGTCAATAAACATAGGATACCGATCTATTTCACACTCAGATAAAAGAAGTGACACTGCTGTCAATAAACATAGGATACGGATCTATTTTACACTCAAATACAAGAAGTGATACTGCTGTCAATAAACATAGGATACCGATCTATTTTACACTCAAATACAAGAAGTGATACTGCTGTCAATAAGCATAGGATACAGATCTATTTTACATTCAGATACAAGAAGTGATACTGCTGTCAATAAACATAGGATACGGATCTATTTTACACTCAGATACAAGAAGTGATACTGCTGTCAATAAACATAGGTTTTCGATCTATTTTACACTCAAATACATGAAGTGATACTGCTGTCAATAAACATAGGATACCGATCTATTTTACACTCAAATACAAGAAGTGATACTGCTGTCAATAAACATAGGATACAGATCTATTTTACATTCAGATACAAGAAGTGATACTGCTGTCAATAAACATAGGATACGGATCTATTTTACACTCAGATACAAGAAGTGATACTGCTGTCAATAAACATAGGATACCGATCTATTTTACACTCAAATACAAGAAGTGATAATGCTGTCAATAAACATGGGTTACCGATCTATTTTACCCTCAGATACAAGAAGTGATACTGCTGTCAATAAACATAGGATACGAATCTATTTTACACTCAGATACAAGAAGTGATACTGCTGTCAATAAACATAGGATACCGATATATTTCACACTCAAATACAAGAAGTGATACTGCTGTCAATAAACATAGGATACCTATTTATTTCACACTCAGATACAAGAAGTGATACTGCTGTCAATAAACAGGATACGGATCTATTTTACACTCAGATACAAGAAGTGATACTGCTTTCAATAAGCATAGGATACAGATCTATTTTACACTAAAATACAAGAGGTCATACTGCTGTCAATAAACATAGGTTACCGATCTATTTTACACTCAGATACAAGAAGTGATACTGCTGTCAATAACCATAGGAGACTAATCTATTTTACACTCAGATACAAGAAGTGATACTGCTGTCAATAAACATAGGATACCGATCTATTTCACACTCAGATACAAGAAGTGACACTACTGTCAATAAACATAGGATACGGATCTATTTTACACTCAAATACAAGAAGTGATACTGCTCTCAATAAACATAGGATACCGATCTATTTAACACTCAAATACAAGAAGTGATACTGCTGTCAATAAACATAGGATACAGATCTATTTTACATTCAGATACAAGAAGTGATACTGCTGTCAATAAACATAGGATACGGATCTTTTTTAAACTCAGATACAAGAAGTGATACTGCTGTCAATAAACATAGGTTTCCGATCTATTTTACACTCAAATACATGAAGTGATACTGCTGTCAATAAACATAGGATACCGATCTATTTTACACTCAAATACAAGAAGTGATACTGCTGTCAATAAGCATAGGATACAAATCTATTTTACATTCAGATACAAGAAGTGATACTGCTGTCAATAAACATAGGATACGGATCTATTTTACACTCAGATACAAGAAGTGATACTGCTGTCAATAAACATAGGATACCGATCTATTTTACACTCAAATACAGAAGTGATACTGCTATCAATAAACATGGGTTACCGATCTATTTTACACTCAGATACAAGAAGTGATACTGCTGTCAATAAACATAGGATACGAATCTATTTTACACTCAGATACAAGAAGTGATACTGCTGTCAATAAACATAGGATACCGATATATTTCACACTCAAATACAAGAAGTGATACTGCTGTCAATAAACATAGGATACCTATTTATTTCACACTCAGATACAAGAAGTGATACTGCTGTCAATAAACAGGATACGGATCTATTTTACACTCAGATACAAGAAGTGATACTGCTTTCAATAAGCATAGGATACAGATCTATTTTACACTAAAATACAAGAGGTCATACTGCTGTCAATAAACATAGGTTACCGATCTACTTTACACTCAGATACAAGAAGTGATACTGCTGTCAATAACCATAGGATACTAATCTATTTTACACTCAGATACAAGAAGTGATACTGCTGTCAATAAACATAGGATACCGATCTATTTCACACTCAGATACAAGAAGTGACACTACTGTCAATAAACATAGGATACGGATCTATTTTACACTCAAATACAAGAAGTGATACTGCTCTCAATAAACATAGGATACCGATCTATTTTACACTCAAATACAAGAAGTGATACTGCTGTCAATAAACATAGGATACAGATCTATTTTACATTCAGATACAAGAAGTGATACTGCTGTCAATAAACATAGGATACGGATCTTTTTTAAACTCAGATACAAGAAGTGATACTGCTGTCAATAAACATAGGTTTCCGATCTATTTTACACTCAAATACATGAAGTGATACTGCTGTCAATAAACATAGGATACCGATCTATTTTACACTCAAATACAAGAAGTGATACTGCTGTCAATAAGCATAGGATACAAATCTATTTTACATTCAGATACAAGAAGTGATACTGCTGTCAATAAACATAGGATACGGATCTATTTTACACTCAGATACAAGAAGTGATACTGCTGTCAATAAACATAGGATACCGATCTATTTTACACTCAAATACAGAAGTGATACTGCTATCAATAAACATGGGTTACCGATCTATTTTACACTCAGATACAAGAAGTGATACTGCTGTCAATAAACATAGGATACGAATCTATTTTACACTCAGATACAAGAAGTGATACTGCTGTCAATAAACATAGGATACCGATATATTTCACACTCAAATACAAGAAGTGATACTGCTGTCAATAAACATAGGTTACCGATCTATTTTACACTCAGATACAAGAAGTGATACTGCTGTCAATAAACATAGGATATGGATCTATTTTACACTCAGATACAAGAAATTATACTGCTGTCACTAATCATAGGATACGGATCTATTTAACACTCAAATACAAGAAGTGATACTGCTGTCAATAAACATAGGATACCGATCTATTTTACACTCATATACAAGAAGTGATACTGCTGTCAATAAACATAGGATACCGATCTATTTTACACTCAAATACAAGAAGTGATACTGCTGTCAATAAACATAGATTACCGATCTATTTTACACTCAGATACAAGAAGTGATACTGCTGTCAATAAACAGGATACGGATCTATTTTACACTCAAATACAAGACGTGATACTGCTGTCAATAAACATAGGTTACCGATCTATTTTACACTCAGATACAAGAAGTGATACTGCTGTCAATAAACATAGGATACCGATCTATTTCACACTCAAATACAAGAAGTGATACTGCTGTCAATAAACATGTGTTACCAATCTATTTTAAACTCAGATACAAGAAGTGATACTGCTGTCAATAAACATAGGATACGAATCTATTTTACACTCAGATACAAGACGTGATACTGCTGTCAATAAACATAGGATACCGATCTATTTTACATTCAAATACATGACGTGATACTGCTGTCAATAAACATAGGATACGAATCTATTTTACACTCAGATACAAGAAGTGATAATGCTGTCAATAAACATAGGATACCGATATATTTCACACTCAAATACAAGAAGTGATACTGCTGTCAATAAACATAGGACACAGATCTATCTTACACTCAGATACAAGACGTGATACTGCTGTCAATAAACATAGGTTACCGATCTATTTCACACTAAAATACAAGAAGTGATACTGCTGTCAATAAACATAGGTTACCGATCTATTTCACACTCAAATACAAGAAGTGATACTGCTGTCAATAAACATAGGATACCGATATATTTTACACTCAGATACAAGAAGTGATACTGCTGTCAATAAACATAGGATGTCAATCTATTTTACACTCAGATACAAGAAGTGATACTGCTGTCAATAAACATAGGATACCGATCTATTTTACACTCAGATACAAGAAGTGATACTGCTGTCAATAAACATAGGATACCGATCTATTTTACACTCAGATACAAGAAGTGATACTGCTGTCAATAAACATAGGATACCGATCTATTTTACACTCAGATACAAGAAGTGATACTGCTGTCAATAAACATAGGATACCGATCTATTTCACACTCAAATACAAGACGTGATACTGCTGTCAATAAACATAGGATACGGATATATTTTACACTCAAATACAAGTAGTGAAACTGCTGTCAATAAAAATAGTACACGCATCTATTTTACACTCAGATACAAGAAGTCATACTGCTGTCAATAAACATAGGATAACGCTCTATTTCACACTCAAATACAAGAAGTCATACTGCTGTCAATAAACATAGGATACGGATCTATTTTACACTCAAATACAAGTAGTGAAACTGCTGTCAATAAACATAGGACACGAATCTATTTTACACTCAGATACAAGAAGTGATACTGCTGTCAATAAACATAGGATACCGATCTATTTCACACTCAGATACAAGAAGTGACACTACTGTCAATAAACATAGGATACGGATCTATTTTACACTCAAATACAAGAAGTGATACTGCTGTCAATAAACATAGGATACCGATCTATTTTACACTCAAATACAAGAAGTGATACTGCTGTCAATAAACATAGGATACAGATATATTTTACATTCAGATACAAGAAGTGATACTGCTGTCAATAAACATAGGATACGGATCTTTTTTAAACTCAGATACAAGAAGTGATACTGCTGTCAATAAACATAGGTTTCCGATCTATTTTACACTCAAATACATGAAGTGATACTGCTGTCAATAAACATAGGATACCGATCTATTTTACACTCAAATACAAGAAGTGATACTGCTGTCAATAAGCATAGGATACAAATCTATTTTACATTCAGATACAAGAAGTGATACTGCTGTCAATAAACATAGGATACGGATCTATTTTACACTCAGATACAAGAAGTGATACTGCTGTCAATAAACATAGGATACCGATCTATTTTACACTCAAATACAGAAGTGATACTGCTATCAATAAACATGGGTTACCGATCTATTTTACACTCAGATACAAGAAGTGATACTGCTGTCAATAAACATAGGATACGAATCTATTTTACACTCAGATACAAGAAGTGATACTGCTGTCAATAAACATAGGATACCGATATATTTCACACTCAAATACAAGAAGTGATACTGCTGTCAATAAACATAGGTTACCGATCTATTTTACACTCAGATACAAGAAGTGATACTGCTGTCAATAAACATAGGATACCGATCTATTTTACACTCAGATACAAGAAGTGATACTGCTGTCAATAAACATAGGATATGGATCTATTTTACACTCAGATACAAGAAATTATACTGCTGTCACTAATCATAGGATACGGATCTATTTAACACTCAAATACAAGAAGTGATACTGCTGTCAATAAACATAGGATACCGATCTATTTTACACTCATATACAAGAAGTGATACTGCTGTCAATAAACATAGGATACCGATCTATTTTACACTCAAATACAAGAAGTGATACTGCTGTCAATAAACATAGATTACCGATCTATTTTACACTCAGATACAAGAAGTGATACTGCTGTCAATAAACAGGATACGGATCTATTTTACACTCAAATACAAGACGTGATACTGCTGTCAATAAACATAGGTTACCGATCTATTTTACACTCAGATACAAGAAGTGATACTGCTGTCAATAAACATAGGATACCGATCTATTTCACACTCAAATACAAGAAGTGATACTGCTGTCAATAAACATGTGTTACCAATCTATTTTAAACTCAGATACAAGAAGTGATACTGCTGTCAATAAACATAGGATACGAATCTATTTTACACTCAGATACAAGACGTGATACTGCTGTCAATAAATATAGGATACCGATCTATTTTACATTCAAATACAAGACGTGATACTGCTGTCAATAAACATAGGATACGAATCTATTTTACACTCAGATACAAGAAGTGATACTGCTGTCAATAAACATAGGATACCGATATATTTCACACTCAAATACAAGAAGTGATACTGCTGTCAATAAACATGTGTTACCAATCTATTTTAAACTCAGATACAAGAAGTGATACTGCTGTCAATAAACATAGGATACGAATCTATTTTACCCTCAGATACAAGACGTGATACTGCTGTCAATAAACATAGGATACGAATCTATTTTACATTCAAATACAAGACGTGATACTGCTGTCAATAAACATAGGATACGAATCTATTTTACACTCAAATACAAGAAGTGATACTGCTGTCAATAAACATAGGATATGGAACTATTTTACACTCAAATACAAAAAGTGATACTGCTGTCAATAAACATAGGAAACTGATCTATTTCACACTCAAATACAAGAAGTGATACTGCTGTCAATAAACATAGGATACGGATCTATTTTACACTCAAATACAAGAAGTGATACTGCTGTCAATAAACATAGGATACCGATCTATTTAACACTCAGATACAAGAAGTGATACTGCTGTCAATAAACATAGGATACCAATCTATTTTACACTCAGATACAAGAAGTGATACTGCTGTCAATAAACATAGGATACCGATCTATTTTACACTCAAATACAAGAAGTGATACTGCTGTCAATAAACATAGATTACCGATCTATTTTACACTCAATTACAAGACGTGATACTGCTGTCAATAAACATAGGACACAAATCTATTTTACACTCAAATACAAGAAGTGATACTGCTGTCAATAAACATAGGATACCAGTCTATTTCACACTCAAATACAAGAAGTGATACTGCTGTCAATAAACATAGGATACCGATCTATTTTACACTCAAATACAAGAAGTGATACTGCTGTCAATAAACATAGGTTACCGATCTATTTAACACTCAATTACAAGACGTGATACTGCTGTCAGTAAACATAGGATACCGATATATTTTACACTCAGATACAAGAAGTGATACTGCTGTCAATAAGCATAGGATACCGATCTATTTTACACTCAGATACAAGAAGTGATACTGCTGTCAATAAACATAGTATACCGATCTATTTCACACTCAAATACAAGAAGTGATACTGCTGTCAATAAACATAGGATACCGATATATTTTACACTCAGATACAAGAAGTGATACTGCTGTCAATAAACATAGGATGTCGATCTATTTCACACTCAGATACAAGAAGTGATACTGCTTTCAATAAACATAGGATACCTATCTATCTTACACTCAAATACAAGAAGTGATACTACTGTCAATAAACATGGGTTACCGATCTATTTTACACTCAGATACAAGAAGTGATACTGCTGTCAATAAACAAAGGATACCGATCTATTTTACACACAGATACAAGAAGTGATACTGCTGTCAATAAACATAGGATACGGATCTATTTTACACTCAGATACAAGAAGTGATACTGCTGTCAATAAACATAGGTTACCGATCTATTTAACACTCAAATACAAGAAGTGATACTGCTGTCAATAAACATAGGATACCGATCTATTTCACACTCAAATACAAGAAGTGATACTGCTTTCAATAAACATAGGATACCTATCTATCTTACACTCAAATACAAGAAGTGATACTACTGTCAATAAACATGGGTTACCGATCTATTTTACACTCAGATACAAGAAGTGATACTGCTGTCAATAAACATAGGATACCGATCTATTTTACACTCAGATACAAGAAAAGATACTGCTGTCAATAAACATAGGATACGGATCTATTTTACACACAGATACAAGAAGTGATACTGCTGTCAATAAACATAGGTTACCGATCTATTTTACATTCAAATACAAGAAGTGATACTGCTGTCAATAAACATAGGATACCGATCTATTTAACACTCAGATACAAGAAGTGATACTGCTGTCAATAAACATAGGATACCAATCTATTTTACACTCAGATACAAGAAGTGATACTGCTGTCAATAAACATAGGATACCGATCTATTTTACACTCAAATACAAGAAGTGATACTGCTGTCAATAAACATAGATTACCGATCTATTTTACACTCAATTACAAGACGTGATACTGCTGTCAATAAACATAGGACACAAATCTATTTTACACTCAAATACAAGAAGTGATACTGCTGTCAATAAACATAGGATACCAGTCTATTTCACACTCAAATACAAGAAGTGATACTGCTGTCAATAAACATAGGATACCGATCTATTTTACACTCAGATACAAGAAGTGATACTGCTGTCAATAAACATAGGATACCGATCTATTTTACACTCAAATACAAGAAGTGATACTGCTGTCAATAAACATAGGTTACCGATCTATTTAACACTCAATTACAAGACGTGATACTGCTGTCAGTAAACATAGGATACCGATATATTTTACACTCAGATACAAGAAGTGATACTGCTGTCAATAAGCATAGGATACCGATCTATTTTACACTCAGATACAAGAAGTGATACTGCTGTCAATAAACATAGTATACCGATCTATTTCACACTCAAATACAAGAAGTGATACTGCTGTCAATAAACATAGGATACCGATATATTTTACACTCAGATTCAAGAAGTGATACTGCTGTCAATAAACATAGGATGTCGATCTATTTCACACTCAGATACAAGAAGTGATACTGCTTTCAATAAACATAGGATACCTATCTATCTTACACTCAAATACAAGAAGTGATACTACTGTCAATAAACATGGGTTACCGATCTATTTTACACTCAGATACAAGAAGTGATACTGCTGTCAATAAACAAAGGATACCGATCTATTTTACACACAGATACAAGAAGTGATACTGCTGTCTATAAACATAGGATACGGATCTATTTTACACTCAGATACAAGAAGTGATACTGCTGTCAATAAACATAGGTTACCGATCTATTTAACACTCAAATACAAGAAGTGATACTGCTGTCAATAAACATAGGATACCGATCTATTTCACACTCAAATACAAGAAGTGATACTGCTGTCAATAAACATAGGTTACCGATCTATTTTACACTCAAATACAAGAAGTGATACTGCTGTCAAGAAACATAGGTTACCGATCTATTTTACACTCAGATACAAGAAGTGATACTGCTGTCAATAAACATAGGATAACGATCTATTTTACACTCAGATACAAGAAGTGATACTGCTGTCAATAAACATAGGATACCGATCTATTTTACACTCAAATACAAGAAGTGATACTGCCGTCAATAAACATAGGTTACCGATCTATTTTACACTCAAATACAAGAAGTGATACTGCTGTCAATAAACATAGGACACTGATCTATTTTACCCTCAAATACAAGAAGTGATACTCCTGTCAATAAACATATGACACAGATCTATTTTACACTCAAATACAAGAAGTGATACTGCTGTCAATAAACATAGGATACCTATCAATTTCACACTCAAATACAAGAAGTGATACTGCTGTCAATAAACATTGGATATCGATCTATTTCACACTCAAATACAAGAAGTGATACTGCTGTCAATAAACATAGGTTACCGATCTATTTTACACTCAAATACAAGAAGTGATACTGCTGTCAATAAACATAGGTTACCCATCTATTTTACACTCAGATACAAGAAGTGATACTGCTGTCAATAAACATAGGATGCCGATCTATTTTACACTCAAATACAAGAAGTGATACTGCTGTCAATAAACATAGGATACGGATCTGTTTTACACTCAAATACAAGACGTGATACTGCTGTCAATAAACATAGGATACCGATCTATTTTACACTCAGATACAAGAAATGATACTGCTGTCAATAAACATAGGATACGGATCTATTTTACACTCAGATACAAGACGTGATACTGCTGTCAATAAACATAGGATACCGATCTATTTCACACTCAAATACAAGAAGTGATACTGCTGTCAATAAACATAGGTTACCGATCTATTTTACACTCAAATACAAGACATGATACTGCTGTCAATAAACATAGGACACAGATCTATTTTACACTCAGATACAAGAAGTGATACTGCTGTCAATAAACATATGACACAGATCTATTTTACACTCAAATACAAGAAGTGATACTGCTGTCAATAAACATAGGATACGGATCTATTTCACACTCAAATACAAGAAGTGATACTGCTGTCAATGAACATTGGATACCGATCTATTTCACACTCAAATACAAGACGTGATACTGCTGTCAATAAACATAGGATACCGATATATTTTACACTCAGATAAAAGAAATGATACTGCTGTCAATAAACATAGGATACGGATCTATTTTACACTCAGATACAAGAAGTGATACTGCTGTCAATAAACATAGGATACCGATCTATTTCACACTCAGATACAAGAAGTGATACTGCTGTCAATAAACATAGGATACCGATCTATTTCACACTAAAATACAAGAAGTGATACTGCTGTCAATAAACATAGGATACCGATCTATTTTTCACTCAAATACAAGAAGTGATACTGCTGTCAATAAACATAGGACACGGATATATTTTACACTCAGATACAAGAAGTGATACTGCTGTCAATAAACATAGGATACGGATCTATTTTACACTCAGATAAAAGAAGTGATACTGCTGTCAATAAGCATAGGATACCGATCAATTTTACACTCAGATACAAGAAGTGATACTGCTGTCAATAAACATAGGATACCGATCTATTTCACACTCAAATACAAGAAGTGATACTGCTGTCAATAAACATAGGATACCGATAAATTTTACACTCAGATACAAGAAGTGATACTGCTGTCAATAAAAATAGGATGCCGATCTATTTCACAGTCAAATACAAGAAGTCATACTGCTGTCAATAAACATAGGATACCGATCTAGTTTACACTCAGATACAAGGAGTGATACTGCTGTCAATAAACATAGGATACCGATTTATTTTACACTCAGATACAAGAAGTGATACTGCTGTCAATAAACATAGGACACGGATATATTTTGCACTCAGATACAAGAAGTGATACTGCTGTCAATAAACATAGGATACGGATCTATTTTACACTCAGATACAAGAAGTGATACTGCTGTCAATAAGCATAGGATACCGATCAATTTTACACTCAGATACAAGAAGTGATACTGCTGTCAATAAACATAGGATACAGATCTATTTTACACTCAGATACAAGAAGTGATACTGCTGTCAATAAACATAGGATACCGATCTATTTCACACTCAAATACAAGAAGTGATACTGCTGTCAATAAACATAGGATACGATATATTTTACACTCAGATACAAGAAGTGATACTGCTGTCAATAAACATAGGATGCCGATCTATTTCACACTCAAATACAAGAAGTGATACTGCTGTCAATAAACATAGGATACCGATCTAGTTTACACTCAGATACAAGGAGTGATACTGCTGTCAATAAACATAGGATACCGATCTATTTTACACTCAGATAAAAGAAGTGATACTGCTGTCAATAAACATAGGATACCGATCTATTTCACACTCAAATACAAAAAGTGATACTGCTGTCAATAAACATAGGAAACTGATCTATTTCACACTCAAATACAAGAAGTGATACTGCTGTCAATAAACATAGGATACGGATCTATTTTACACTCAAATACAAGAAGTGATACTGCTGTCAATAAACATAGGATATGGAACTATTTTACACTCAGATACAAGAAGTGATACTGCTGTCAATAAACATAGGATACCGATCTATTTTACACTCAGATACAAGAAGTGATACTGCTGTCAATAAACATAGGATACCGATCTATTTTACACTCAGATACAAGAAGTGATACTGCTGTCAATAAACATAGGATACCGATCTATTTCACACTCAAATACAAGAAGTGATACTGCTGTCAATAAACATAGGATACCGATATATTTTACACTCAGATACAAGAAGTGATACTGCTGTCAATGAACATAGGATATCGATCTATTTCACAATCAAATACAAGAAGTGATACTGCTGTCAATAAACATAGGATACCGATCTATTTTACACTCAGATACAAGGAGTGATACTGCTGTCAATAAACATAGGATACCGATCTATTTTACACTCAGATACAAGAAGTGATACTGCTGTCAATAAACATAGGATACCGATCTATTTTACATTCAGATACAAGAAGTGATACTGCTGTCAATAAACATAGGTTACCGATCTATTTAACACTCAAATACAAGAAGTGATACAGCTGTCAATAAACATAGGTTACCGATCTATTTTACACTCAGATACAAGAAGTGATACTGCTGTCAATAAACATAGGATACCGATCTATTTTACATTCAGATACAAGAAGTGATACTGCTGTCAATAAACATAGGTTACCGATCTATTTTACACTCAAATACAAGAAGTAATACTGCCGTCAATAAACATAGGATGCCGATCTATTTTACACTCAGATACAAGAAGTGATACTGCTGTCAATAAACATAGGATACCGATCTATTTTACACTCAGATACAAGAAGTAATACTGCTGTCAGTAAACATAGGATACCGATCTATTTCACACCCAAATACAAGAAGTGATACTGCTGTCAATGAACATAAGATACCGATCTATTTTACACTCAAATACAAGAAGTGATACTGCTGTCAATAAACATAGGATACGGATCTATTTTACACTCAGATACAAGAAGTGATACTGCTGTCAATAAACATAGGATACGGATCTATTTCACACTCAGATACAAGAAGTAATACTGCTGTCAATAAACATAGGATACCGATCTATTTTACACTCAGATACAAGAAGTGATACTGCTGTCAATAAAAATAGGATACCGATCTATTTTACACTCAGATACAAGAAGTGATACTGCTGTCAATAAACATAGGATACCGATCTATTTCACACTCAAATACAAGAAGTGATACTGCTGTCAATGAACATAAGATACCGATCTATTTTACACTCAAATACAAGGAGTGATACTGCTGTCAATAAACATAGGATACGGATCTATTTTACACTCAGATACAAGAAGTGATACTGCTGTCAATAAACATAGGATACGGATCTATTTCACACTCAGATACAAGAAGTAATACTGCTGTCAATAAACATAGGATACCGATATATTTTACACTCAGATACAAGAAGTGATACTGCTGTCAATAAACATAGGATACGGATCTATTTTACACTTAAATACAAGAAGTGATACTGCTATCAATAAACATAGGATACCGATCTATTTTACACTCAGATACAAGAAGTGATACAGCTGTCAATAAACATAGGATACCGATCTATTTTACACTCAGATACAAGAAGTGATACTGCTGTCAATAAACATAGGTTACCGATCTATTTTACGCTCAAATACAAGAAGTGATACTGCTGTCAATAAACATAGGATACCGATCTATTTTACGCTCAGATACAAGAAGTGATATTGCCGTCAATAAACATAGGATAACGATCTATTTTACACTCAAATACAAGAAGTGATACTGCTGTCAATAAACATAGGATACCGATCTATTTTACACTCAGATACGAGAAGTGATATTGCCGTCAATAAACATAGGATACCGATCTATTTTACACTCAGATGCAAGAAGTGATACTGCTGTCAATAAACATAGGATACAGATCTATTTTACACTCAAATACAAGAAGTGATACTGCTGTCAATAAACATAGGATATCGATCTATTTTACACTCAAATACAAGAAGTGATACTGCTGTCAATAAACATAGGATACCGATCTATTTTACACTAGGTTACAAGAAGTGATACTGCTGTCAATAAACATAGGATACCGATCTATTTTACACTCAGATACAAGAAGTGATACTGCTGTCAATAAACATAGGATACCGATCTATTTTACACTCAGATACAAGAAGTGATACTGCTGTCAATAAACATAGCATACGGATCTATTTTACACTTAAATACAAGAAGTGATACTGCTGTCAATAAACATAGGATACCGATCTATTTAACACTCAGATACAAGAAGTGATACTGTTGTCAATAAACATAGGATACCGATCTATTTTACACTCAAATACAAGAAGTGATACTGCTGTCAATAAACATAGGATACCTATCTATTTTACACTCAGATACAAGAAGTGATACTGCTGTCAACAAACATAGGATACGAATCTATTTTACACTCAGATACAATAAGTGATACTGCTGTCAATAAACATAGGATACGGATCTATTTTACACTCAGATACAAGAAGTGATACTGCTGTCAATAAACATAGGATACCGATCTATTTCACACTCAAATACAGAAGTGATACTGCTGTCAATAAACATAGGATACGGATCTATTTTACACTCAGATACAAGAAGTGATACTGCTGTCAATAAACATAGGATACCGATCTATTTCACACTCAGATACAAGAAGTGATACTGCTGTCAATAAACATAGGATACCGATCTATTTTACACTGAGATACAAGAAGTGATACTGCTGTCAATAAACATAGGATACCGATCTATTTTACACTCAGATACAAGAAGTGATACTGCTGTCAATAAACATAGGATACCGATCTATTTTACACTCAGATACAAGAAGTGATACTGCTGTCAATAAACATAGGATACCGATCTATTTCACACTCAGATACAAGAAGTGATACTGCTGTCAATAAACATAGGATACCGATCTATTTTACACTCAGATACAAGAAGTGATACTGCTGTCAATAAACATAGGATACCGATCTATTTTACACTCAGATACAAGAAGTGATACTGCTGTCAATAAACATAGGATACCGATCTATTTTACACTCAGATACAAGAAGTGATACTGTTGTCAATAAACATAGGATACCGATCTATTTCACACTCAAATACAAGAAGTGATACTGCTGTCAATAAACATAGGACACAGATCTATTTTACACTCAGATACAAGAAGTGATACTGCTGTCAATAAACATAGGATACGGATCTATTTTACACTCAGATACAAGAAGTGATACTGCTGTCAATAAACATTGAACACAGATCTATTTTGCACTCAGATACAAGAAGTGATACTGCTGTCAATAAACATAGGATACCGATCTATTTTACTCTCAGATACAAGAAGTGATACTGCTGTCAATAAACATAGGATACCGATCTATTTTACACTCAAATACAAGAAGTGATACTGCTGTCAATAAACATATGCTACCGATCTATTTTACACTCAAATACAAGACGTGATACTGCTGTCAATAAACATAGGATACCGATCTATTTTACACTCAAATACAAGACGTGATACTGCTGTCAATAAACATAGGATACGGATCTATTTTACACTAAGATATAAAAACTGATACTGCTGTAAATGAAAACAGGAGATTGGTCTATTTTACCCTAAAATATAAGAGATGATTTGCCTGTAAGTGAAAACAGGAGATTGAACATCTTAAAAGCAACATAATCTTATTCGAGTAGCTTTTTCGTCTGCAGCTGAGCTCTATTCAGGAAATCCCTGTCTGTACTTGATGCAAGCTCTAGAATAACGAATGGATTGTGAACTGTAAACTCCAAACGTTGGTTTTGATAAAATATTGCTACTGATGAAAGGGATGCTAACTATTGGAAAAGTGAAGTCACCGCGTTTGACATGGAGCTTTCATTTTATTCTTCCTTCGATGTCGATTTCAAGGTGAAGGTCAAGGTAGGAAGCAGTAGTATCCTTTACTTCAAGCTCATTTAGATAGATGCGATGTTGATAATCACCGAATCGAGAATTGATCAGTGACAGGACATCATCTGTATAGCGGAAGTTGGAAACTAAAGGTCTGGGATAATTTTCTATCTTTATTCTTGTGAAGCTCTTGAAGAAAGTCTGCCTCATAAGCATGTATAAACAAATCAGCGAGTAGCGGAGCACAATTCGTACCCATGGGAATACCAATCGCTTGTTGAAACACCCGTCCACCGTACAGGACAAATATGTTGTCGATTTAAAAATATATACTTACCATTGTTACTGTCCATGCAACAAGTTTCACAGCCAGTTCATCTCTGAAGGAGGAACAATCAGTTTCTCCCCATTTGGCATTCTTTACATCTGTATTAAAGATGTATTGTGCCACGCCATTCCCTGCATGTTTTATTGAATCGGACACTATCTGGTGTATTTGTGTCGTTGGTACTGTGTTTATTTCTTGTGCTAAGTGCAATATTTCTTCAGCATCAGAGGAATTTGAGCTGCTCAAGAAGCTATGAATGAAAAAAAATGGTTGCATAATATTTGTTACTTTTTTGCCATTTATTGTAGCAATTTGGTAACAGCAGAAGACAAAGAACACTTCAATCAATAAAAACAAATCAACAACTATATCTTACCTTAAATCATGAAAGACAATAGAAAGTACCATGACATATGACGATGGAAATCACGATCAAATATTAGGACAGGCACAATAAGGTCGTGGTACCAGTGCTACCGTTCCTACGAGATATTTCTTCGAAGTAATATATCTTTTTTTTTCTTACGAGTTCTCTCTTCGGATTCATATTGTCTTTGTTCTTACGAGATCTCTCTCCGGATTCATATTGTCTTTGTTCTTACGAGATCTCTCTCCGGATTTATATTGTCTTTGTTCTTACGAAATCTCTCTCCGGATTTATATTGTCTTTGTTCTTACGAGATCTCTCTTCGGATTCATATTGTCTTTGTTCTTACGAGATCTCTCTCCGGATTTATATTGTCTTTGTTCTTACGAGATCTCTCTCCGGATTTATATTGTCTTTGTTCTTACGAAATCTCTCTCCGGATTTATATTGTCTTTGTTCTTACGAGATCTCTCTCCGGATTTATATTGTCTTTGTTCTTACGAGATCTCTCTCCGGATTCATATTGTCTTTGTTCTTACGAGATCTCTCTCCGGATTTATATTGTCTTTGTTCTTACGAGATCTCTCTCCGGATTCATATTGTCTTTGTTCTTACGAGATCTCTCTTTGGATTTATATTGTCTTTGTTCTTACGAGATCTCTCTCCGGATTTATATTGTCTTTGTTCTTACGAAATCTCTCTCCGAATTTATATTGTCTTTGTTCTTACGAGATCTCTCTCCGGATTTATATTGTCTTTGTTCTTACGAAATCTCTCTCCGGATTTATATTGTCTTTGTTCTTACGAGATCTCTCTTCGGATTCATATTGTCTTTGTTCTTACGAGATCTCTCTCCGGATTTATATTGTCTTTGTTCTTACGAGATCTCTCTCCGGATTTATATTGTCTTTGTTCTTACGAAATCTCTCTCCGGATTTATATTGTCTTTGTTCTTACGAGATCTCTCTCCGGATTTATATTGTCTTTGTTCTTACGAGATCTCTCTCCGGATTCATATTGTCTTTGTTCTTACGAGATCTCTCTCCGGATTTATATTGTCTTTGTTCTTACGAGATCTCTCTCCGGATTCATATTGTCTTTGTTCTTACGAGATCTCTCTCCGGATTTATATTGTCTTTGTTCTTACGAGATCTCTCTCCGGATTTATATTGTCTTTGTTCTTACGAAATCTCTCTCCGAATTTATATTGTTTTTGTTCTTACGAGATCTCTCTCCGGATTTATATTGTCTTTGTTCTTACGAGATCTCTCTCCGGATTTATATATTTTTTTTTGTTCTTACGAGTTCTCTCTTCGGATTCATATTGTCTTTGTTCTTGCGAGTTCTCTCTCCGCAATGATATTTTATTTGTTCTTATGGGTTCTCTCTCCGGAATGATATTGTCTTTGTTCTTTTGTTAATGGGCAGTCATTACTCATGAGCTTCATCATGAAAACCGTAAAGATGATATTATTGGGTGATATTTTATATTTATATTTTAATAGTATACGGTGATCAAGGTATAGTTAATCTGTAACCTGATTCACGTTGATACATTTTTATGGTATACGGTGATCAAGGTATAGTTAATATGTAACCTTATTCACGTTGATACATTTTTATGGTATACGGTGATCAAGGTATAGTTAATATGTAACCTGATTCACGTTGATACATTTTTATGGTATACGTTGATCAAGGTATAGTTAATCTGTTACCTGATTCACGTTGATACATTTTTTTGGTATACGGTGATCAAGGTATAGTTAATCTGTAACCTGATTCACGTTGATACATTTTTATGGTATACGGTGATCAAGGTATAGTTAATATGCAACCTAATTCCCCTTGATACATTTTTATGGCATACGGTGATCAAGGTATAGTTAATCTGTAACCTGATTCACGTTGATATATGTTTATGGTATACGGTGATCAAGGTATAGTTAATCTGTAACTTGATTCACGTTGATGCATTTTTATGGTATACGGTGATCAAGGTATAGTTAATATGTAACCTGATTCACGTTGATACATTTTTATGGTATACGGTGATCAAGGTATAGTTAATATGTAACCTGATTCACGCAGATACATTTTTATGGTATACGGTGATCAAGGTATAGTTAATCTGTAACCTGATTCACGTTGATACAATTTTTAGCATACGGTGATCAAGGTATAATTAATCTGTAATCTGATTCACGTTGATACATTTTTTTAGTATACGGTGATCAAGGTATAGTTAATCTGTAATCTGATTCACGTTGATACATTTTTATGGTATACGGTGATCAAGGTATAGTTAATATGTAACCTGATTCACGTTGATACATTCTTATGGCATACGGTGATCAAGGTATAGTTAATCTGTAATCTGATTCACGTTGATACATTTTTATGATATACGGTGATCAAGGTATAGTTAATCTGTAACCTGATTCACGTTGATACATTTTTTAGCATACGGTGATCAAGGTATAATTAATCTGTAATCTGATTAATGTTGATACATTTTTTTAGTATACGGTGATCAAGGTATAGTTAATCTGTAACCTGATTCACGTTGATACATTTTTATGGTATACGGTGATCAAGGTATAATTAATCTGTAACCTGATTCACGTTGATACATTTTTATGGTATACGGTGATCAAGGTATAGTTAATATGCAACCTAATTCCCCTTGATACATTTTTATGGCATACGGTGATCAAGGTATAGTTAATCTGTAACCTGATTCACGTTGATATATGTTTATGGTATACGGTGATCAAGGTATAGTTAATCTGTAACTTGATTCACGTTGACGCATTTTTATGGTATACGGTGATCAAGGTATAGTTAATCTGTAACCTGATTCACGTTGATACATGTTTATGGTATACGGTGATCAAGGTCTAGTTAATCTGTAACCTGATTCACGTTGATACATGTTTATGGTATACGGTGATCAAGGTATAGTTAATATGTAACCTTATTCATGTTGATACATTTTTATGGTATACGGTGATCAAGGTATAGTTAATATGTAACCTGATTCACGTTGATACATTTTTATGGTATACGTTGATCAAGGTATAGTTAATCTGTTACCTGATTCACGTTGATACATTTTTTTGGTATACGGTGATCAAGGTATAGTTAATCTGTAACCTGATTCACGTTGATACATTTTTATGGTATACGGTGATCAAGGTATAGTTAATATGCAACCTAATTCCCCTTGATACATTTTTATGGCATACGGTGATCAAGGTATAGTTAATCTGTAACCTGATTCACGTTGATATATGTTTATGGTATACGGTGATCAAGGTATAGTTAATCTGTAACTTGATTCACGTTGATGCATTTTTATAGTATACGGTGATCAAGGTATAGTTAATCTGTAACCTGATTCACGTTGATACATTTTTATGGTATACGGTGATCAAGGTATAGTTAATATGTAACCTGATTCACGTTGATACATTTTTATGGTATACGGTGATCAAGGTATAGTTAATATGTAACCTGATTCACGCAGATACATTTTTATGGTATACGGTGATCAAGGTATAGTTAATCTGTAACCTGATTCACGTTGATACAATTTTTAGCATACGGTGATCAAGGTATAATTAATCTGTAATCTGATTCACGTTGATACATTTTTTTAGTATACGGTGATCAAGGTATAGTTAATCTGTAACCTGATTCACGTTGATACATTTTTATGGTATACGGTGATCAAGGTATAGTTAATATGTAACCTGATTCACGTTGATACATTCTTATGGCATACGGTGATCAAGGTATAGTTAATCTGTAATCTGATTCACGTTGATACATTTTTATGATATACGGTGATCAAGGTATAGTTAATCTGTAACCTGATTCACGTTGATACATTTTTTAGCATACGGTGATCAAGGTATAATTAATCTGTAATCTGATTAATGTTGATACATTTTTATAGTATACGGTGATCAAGGTATAGTTAATCTGTAACCTGATTCACGTTGATACATTTTTATGGTATACGGTGATCAAGGTATAATTAATCTGTAACCTGATTCACGTTGATACATTTTTATGGTATACGGTGATCAAGGTATAGTTAATATGCAACCTAATTCCCCTTGATACATTTTTATGGCATACGGTGATCAAGGTATAGTTAATCTGTAACCTGATTCACGTTGATATATGTTTATGGTATACGGTGATCAAGGTATAGTTAATCTGTAACTTGATTCACGTTGACGCATTTTTATGGTATACGGTGATCAAGGTATAGTTAATCTGTAACCAGATTCACGTTGATACATTTTTATGGCATACGGTGATCAAGGTATAGTTAATCTGTAACCTGATTCACGTTGATACATTTTTATGGTATACGGTGATCAAGGTATAGTTAATATGTAACCTGATTCACGTTGATACATTTTTATGGTATACGGTGATCAAGGTATAGTTAATATGTAACCTGATTCACGTTGATACATTTTTATGGTATACGGTGATCAAGGTATAGTTAATATGTAACCTGATTCACGTAGATACATTTTTATGGTATACGGTGATCAAGGTATAGTTAATCTGTAACCTGATTCACGTTGATACATGTTTATGGTATACGGTGATCAAGGTCTAGTTAATCTGTAACCTGATTCACGTTGATACATGTTTATGGTATACGGTGATCAAGGTATAGTTAATATGTAACCTGATTCACGTTGATACATTTTTATGGTATACGGTGACCAAGGTATAGTTAATCTGTAACCTGATTCACGTTGATACATTTTAATAGTATACGGTGATCAAGGTATAGTTGATCTGTAACCTGATTCACGTTGATACATTGCTATGGTATACGGTGATCAAGGTATAGTTAATCTGTAACCTGATTCACGTTGATACATTTTTATGGTATACGGTGATCAATGTATAGTTAATATGTAACCTGATTCACGTTGATACATTCTTATGGCATACGGTGATCAAGGTATAGTTAATCTGTAACCTGATTCACGTTGATACATTTTTATGATATACGGTGATCAAGGTATAGTTAATCTGTAACCTGATTCACGTTGATACAATTTTTAGCATACGGTGATCAAGGTATAATTAATCTGTAATCTGATTCACGTTGATACATTTTTTTAGTATACGGTGATCAAGGTATAGTTAATCTGTAACCTGATTCACGTTGATACATTTTTATGGTATACGGTGATCAAGGTATAGTTAATATGTAACCTGATTCACGTTGATACATTCTTATGGCATACGGTGATCAAGGTATAGTTAATCTGTAATCTGATTCACGTTGATACATTTTTATGATATAAGGTGATCAAGGTATAGTTAATCTGTAACCTGATTCACGTTGATACATTTTTTAGCATACGGTGATCAAGGTATAATTAATCTGTAATCTGATTAACGTTGATACATTTTTTTAGTATACGGTGATCAAGGTATAGTTAATCTGTAACCTGATTCACGTTGATACATTTTTATGGTATACGGTGATCAAGGTATAATTAATCTGTAACCTGATTCACGTTGATACATTTTTATGGTATACGGTGATCAAGGTATAATTAATCTGTAACCTGATTCACGTTGATACATTTTTATGGTATACTGTGATCATGGTATAGTTAATCTGTAATCTGATTCACGTTGATACATTTTTATAGTATACGGTGATCAAGGTATAGTTAATCTGTAACCTGATTCACGTTGATACATTTTTATAGTATACGGTGATCAAGGTATAATTAATCTGTAACCTGATTCACGTTGATACATTTTTATAGTATACGGTGATCAAGGTATAGTTAATCTGTAACCTGATTCACGTTGATACATTTTTATAGTATACGGTGATCAAGGTATAATTAATCTGTAACCTGATTCACGTTGATACATTTTTATAGTATACGGTGATCAAGGTATAGTTAATCTGTAACCTGATTCACGTTGATACATTTTTATAGTATACGGTGATCAAGGTATAGTTAATCTGTAACCTGATTCACGTTGATACATTTTTATAGTATACGGTGATCAAGGTATAGTTAATCTGTAACCTGATTCACGTTGATACATTTTTATAGTATACGGTGATCAAGGTATAATTAATCTGTAACCTGATTCACGTTGATACATTTTTTTAGTATACGGTGATCGAGGTATAGTTAATCTGTAACCTGATTCACGTTGATACATTTTTATGGTATACGGTGATCAAGGTATAGTTAATCTGTAACCTGATTCACGTTGATACATTTTTTTAGTATACGGTGATCGAGGTATAATTAATCTGTAACCTGATTCACGTTGATACATTTTTATGGTATACGGTGATCAAGGTATAATTAATCTGTAACCTGATTCACGTTGATACATTTTTATGGTATACGGTGATCAAGGTATAATTAATCTGTAACCTGATTCACGTTGATACATTTTTATGGTATACTGTGATCATGGTATAGTTAATCTGTAATCTGATTCACGTTGATACATTTTTATAGTATACGGTGATCAAGGTATAGTTAATCTGTAACCTGATTCACGTTGATACATTTTTATAGTATACGGTGATCAAGGTATAATTAATCTGTAACCTGATTCACGTTGATACATTTTTATAGTATACGGTGATCAAGGTATAGTTAATCTGTAACCTGATTCACGTTGATACATTTTTATAGTATACGGTGATCAAGGTATAATTAATCTGTAACCTGATTCACGTTGATACATTTTTATAGTATACGGTGATCAAGGTATAGTTAATCTGTAACCTGATTCACGTTGATACATTTTTATGGTATACGGTGATCAAGGTATAATTAATCTGTAACCTGATTCACGTTGATACATTTTTATGGTATACTGTGATCATGGTATAGTTAATCTGTAATCTGATTCACGTTGATACATTTTTATAGTATACGGTGATCAAGGTATAGTTAATCTGTAACCTGATTCACGTTGATACATTTTTATAGTATACGGTGATCAAGGTATAATTAATCTGTAACCTGATTCACGTTGATACATTTTTATAGTATACGGTGATCAAGGTATAGTTAATCTGTAACCTGATTCACGTTGATACATTTTTATAGTATACGGTGATCAAGGTATAATTAATCTGTAACCTGATTCACGTTGATACATTTTTATAGTATACGGTGATCAAGGTATAGTTAATCTGTAACCTGATTCACGTTGATACATTTTTATAGTATACGGTGATCAAGGTATAGTTAATCTGTAACCTGATTCACGTTGATACATTTTTATAGTATACGGTGATCAAGGTATAGTTAATCTGTAACCTGATTCACGTTGATACATTTTTATAGTATACGGTGATCAAGGTATAATTAATCTGTAACCTGATTCACGTTGATACATTTTTTTAGTATACGGTGATCGAGGTATAGTTAATCTGTAACCTGATTCACGTTGATACATTTTTATGGTATACGGTGATCAAGGTATAGTTAATCTGTAACCTGATTCACGTTGATACATTTTTTTAGTATACGGTGATCGAGGTATAATTAATCTGTAACCTGATTCACGTTGATACATTTTTATGGTATACGGTGATCAAGGTATAGTTAATCTGTAACCTGATTCACGTTGATACATTTTTTTAGTATACGGTGATCAAGGTATAGTTAATCTGTAACCTGATTCACGTTGATTGACTGTAAGGTAACAGTATATGACTGCATAGAGGACACACTTGCAAACTATAAGAACGACGCTCATTTTAGCTATGTTCAGACATTTCAGCTATGTTCAGACATTTCAGCTATGTTCAGACATTTCAGCTATGTTCAGACATTTCAGTTATGTTCAGACATTTCAGCTATGCTCAGACATTTCAGTTATGTTCCGACATTTCAGCTATGTTCAGATATTTCAGCTATGTTCAGACAATGCGGCAATTATTTTGGACCATTTGACTTTGCAGTATTCATGCTATAAGTACATTGACAGTAAATATTAAATTAGTTTGCACTCGTCGGGAAACAGGCCATACAAGCTCTCTGTCTTCCTGTTCCCAAATCTCGTACAAATATTTGTTCTATTTGCCGACAATGTATGTATATTGTCTATGTTCAACAGCTGTTATTTGTCACATGACCTTATAATAAAACACGTAACTTGGTCATATACAGGGCCGTCTTAACAGCATGATAGGCCCCGGGCAAAGCAGCGCACTGGGGCCTAAAACAACACAACAATTCACAGGAATAAAACTGTAAATTTCGATGAAATTAAACATATAATTATTGTATTGATATTTCCAACAAAATCAGTGTTTAAGCATTAAAAACACGCCGTACACAACCTACACAGATTAGCATGGGTACCATATGCTTGTGGGGCCCCGGGCAACTGCCCAGTGTGTCCATCCGTTAAGAAGGTACTGGTCATATATATTTATAAACGATTACTTAAAATAGATACTAAATAACAAGCCCTTCCGAAAAAAACATAGCGTTATTGTGTCACAAGAAGAGACCAGAAAGGTGGCAAATTCAAAGTTTCAAATTTTGTATTTGTTCATCCATGCTGTTAGGGTTATTAATTTGTATATATTTTTAACAACTGTTTGTAAGGGGTTCGTGTTTTATTTATGTATTTGTATTTATTTACGTATGCTGGTGTCAAACACGATTTGTATATCAGATTAAGTTTGTGTAGTTTAGTGCAACACGACAGGTAGAGCTGAAATTGCCTCCTTCCCGGGGCACCTGAGTTCACCCCCAGATAGTGTAGGGTCCGTGTTGTTCGGTCTATAATAAATAATTTTAAGATAGACTTATATAAAGTTTTAAAAAGGTCTCTTAAAGAGGCATTAGCTACGATTTTGACCAAAAAAAATATATGTTTTGGAAATTGGTAAATAGCTTTAAAATGATGAAATAAAGGTAAATATTTCACATTAAACAGCTTATCGTACCACTTTTCGCCTGTTGAGAACGAAAATTACCATCGATTTATTATTTCCTTGCAAGCAAATAATTTGACCTCGCTTTCTCCGTATGCAACTGACCTTACTAGTGACAGGTAAAAACGAATAATTTGTATTTTGTCGCTTATTAACTGCAAACTTGCATAGTTCTTTGTTCGTAATTAACGCCGACTAAAAGCAGATTCACAGAAAATAAGAAATAAGTGCATTATTATACTGATTTAAAGATGATTCGGCAAACTCCGTAAACAATGCCGATAATTAATAAGATGGAGTCCATTTCTTGATCGATCTCAAAACACGAGCAGTAGCACCTATCTCATGTCGTGAACGAGTTACATTTTGTCAGTTATCTCATGTCGTGAACAAGTTACATTTTGTCAGTTATCTCATGTCGTGAACAAGTTACATTTTGTCAGCTATCTCATGTCGTGAACAAGTTACATTTTGTCAGCTATCTCATGTTGTGTACAAGTTACATTTTGTCAGTTATCTCATGTCGTGAACAAGTTACATTTTGTCAGTTAACTCATGTCGTGAACAAGTTACATTTTGTCAGCTATCTCATGTCGTGAACAAGTTACATTTTGTCAGCTATCAAATGTTGTGTACAAGTTACATTTTGTCAGTTATCTCATGTGGTGAACAAGTTACATTTTGTCAGTTATCTCATGTCGTGAACAAGTTACATTTTGTCAGTTATCTCATGTCGTGAACAAGTTACATTTTGTCAGTTATCTCATGTCGTGAACAAGTTACATTTTGTCAGCTATCTCATGTCGTGAACAAGTTACATTTTGTCAGTTATCTCATGTTGTGTACAAGTTACATTTTGTCAGTTATATCATGTCGTGAACAAGTTACATTTTGTCAGTTATCTCATGTCGTGAACAAGTTACATTTTGTCAGTTATCTCATGTCGTGAACAAGTTACATTTTGTCAGTTATCTCATGTTGTGTGCAAGTTACATGTTGTCAGCTATCTCATGTCGTGAACAAGTTACATTTTGTCAGTTATCTCATGTCGTGAACAAGTTACATTTTGTCAGCTATCTCATGTCGTGAACAAGTTACATTTTGTCAGTTATCTCATGTCGTGAACAAGTTACATGTTGTCAGCTATCTCATGTCGTGAACAAGTTATATTTTGTCAGTTATCTCATGTCGTGAACAAGTTACATTTTGTCAGTTATCTCATGTCGTGAACAAGTTACATTTTGTCAGTTATCTCATGTCGTGAACAAGTTATATTTTGTCAGTTATCTCATGTCGTGAACAAGTTACATTTTGTCAGTTATCTCATGTCGTGAACAAGTTATATTTTGTCAGTTATCTCATGTCGTGAACAAGTTACATTTTGTCAGTTATCTCATGTCGTGAACAAGTTACATTTTGTCAGTTATCTCATGTCGTGAACAAGTTATATTTTGTCAGTTATCTCATGTCGTGAACAAGTTACATTTTGTCAGTTATCTCATGTCGTGAACAAGTTATATTTTGTCAGTTATCTCATGTCGTGAACAAGTTACATTTTGTCAGTTATCTCATGTTGTGAACAAGTTACATTTTGATGAGATGATAATGATGCCTGTTTTATACTGGACCAATACGCTGTTGGATTTCATAGTGCTAGCTTATTTATAAAACCATCGGTGGGTAGACGTGTCATTCCACTGGGACACATTATTCGGATTCCGAGCCCACCAGTATTTGCTCCTTTTCCTTAGTGCTGCGTGCTTTGGTGAGACGCAACTAATACCAATTTATGAGGCTATTACGATCACCATTACACCACCGATGAAGGTTCTCCTGCCTCTGCCATAGGTGACCTTGGCCGATTTTGGCTATCCTGTTAAGGCCCTTTGGTTTTCTTGTTCCCAAACCTTTAAATTATTTGGTTTTCCAATCTTTCGATTTTGAGCGTCCCTGATGATGGTTATTCCAGAAACGAGTCTTGCGCACTACATTTGAAATCAACGTTTTTATTATGGGGATGTGAGAGATATGAGTTTAATCAGATTGGTTTTAAAACGGCAAATACAAATTGTAGTTCATAAAATTCTTACATATGGTGAGCTGTAGCATAATTTTACAATATAAATGAATATTTATTTTCAAATTAAGAAAATATTTTCAAACCTTTTTAAATTTTTTGTCCATGTAATCATACTCTTCTTCTCCATTACTTCTGTTGGTATACTACGGATAATAAATCAATATATCTGAAAAGATACAAACAGTTTGTTGATATAGTTTTGGTACTTGACTTGAAACCCCGAATGTGAAAAATTGTGCTAGGGGTATGAATGGTTAATATTTCAAAATGTCATTCCAGTCAGTTTTATTTGTGAAGAAAACTGGAGTATCATGGTGAAAACCAAAAACCTGGAAAAAAAACTAGATTACCAAGAGAAAACCACAGCACCAAGAAAAACCCAGAGAAACAGGAAATACCACAGTATCAGGTGAAAACCACAGTACCAGGAGAAAATCAGAGAACCAGGGAATACCACAATATCAGGTGAAAACCAGAAAACCTGGAAAAAAATAGATTACCAAGGGAATTCACAGTACCAGGTGAAAACCACAACACCAGAAAAAAAACCCAGAGAAACTGGAAATACCACAATATCAGGTTAAAACCAGAAAACCTCGAAAAAAAAAGATTTCCAAGGGAAATTACAGTACTAGGTGAACACCACAGTACCAAAAGTAAACCACAGAACCAGGGGAAAACCACAGTAACAGGTACAAACCACAGTACCAGGAACAAACCACAGTACCAGTAAAACACCACAGTACCAGGAGAAAACCAGAGTACCAGAAGTATGCCAGAGAACCAGGGGAAAACCACAGTACAAGATTTCCATGATACCTATCCCCAACTAACTACAATAAATAAGGTATTGGTGCAAGTTTCTACATCAATGAAAATTCCCTTGAATCTATCATAGAAACAGTTCCAATCTCTACGATGAAAATTTTAATAATAATGTGGATCACACATGTTTGCCCAATTATTCCAAAAAAAACAAACACGTAGATCCAAAAACTGTTTTCTTGATTTGCCATTCACAGCACTTTATTCTACTTTAATCTAATAAAATTTGAAATTCGATAGTTCTTTGTCGCCTGATTCCACAAATATAGGGGATCGTTGTTGTCGTGATAGTATGGTAGTTGTCTGTTCAATCTTATCACCACTTAAGTTGTGAGTTCAAATCTCGCTCATGGCGAGGTGTAATCGAAACAACGTGTGATAAAGTTTGTCGGTGACTTTCGGCAGGTAGGTGGATTTCTCCGGGTACTGCGGTTTCCTCAACCAATGAAACCTGATATAACTGAAATATTGTTGAAAGTGGCGTTAAACATCATAACCCTAACCCCCAAAACTATGTGGTTGTTAGGTACATATTGGCTTCAATTGGAAACTTACGATTCCATAAAGGGCCCGGGTGGCTCAATGAGTTAGGTAATTGGATTACCTAATTCATACAAACTTATCACCAATACGGCGTGGGTTTGCGCCCGCTTTGTAAATTACAAAAGAGGTGCCCACTCGACTCGCAGCCGCAAGTGATAAAGTTTACCAGTTGCTTGCCCATGGTCAGTGGTTCTCTCCGGGTACTCCGGCTTCTTCCACCACTAAAACTGGTCGCCATGATATAGCTGAAATATTGCTGAAAGTGGCGTTAAACATCAAAATTCAAATTCAAATTACAATTCCATGACCTTTGACCTTGAGGTAATTTTAGGGTTATCTAATTTGATGCTGATTACTGATATTCCTAATTAACAGTTTGAAAGTTATAGCCATAAATGTCAGTATCCGAACCCTAGCCATAAATGTCAGTATCCGAACCCTAGCCATAAATGTCAGTATCCGAACCCTAGCCATAAATGTCAGTATCCGAACCCTAGCCATAAATGTTAGTATCCGAACCCTAGCCATAAATGTCAGTATCCGAACCCTAGCCATAAATGTCAGTATCCGAACCCTTAATTTAAGTTATGCTCCTTGCGGACTGATGAAACCATCTCCATGGAAACAAAGCGAAGCTGCAACATCATCTGCTGAGCATATTTCATTATTTGACTTCTTCGGTGTTTATGACAGTTTTCGAGTTTGTGATAACAGTGTTGAAGGTCAAGGGTCAATGTCATCCGTGACCTTTCATCTTGAGACTATTTTCCAGGTCACATGAGATAATGATCAACGGTGAAGACCCAACAAGTCTCTAAGGTTTTCAATGTTTTGATGATTAACGGAGTCAGTATCGACCTCTTGGAGTTTTCAAAGTTTTTACAAATAAGGTTGCGGCGTCAGTTCTCGAACACTTCCCACGCTTCGGTATTTCAGTACCTCTATTGATTTCAAATATAATATGATAACCAGTGGTCGGAGAGATAAAATAGCACAAACAAAATTCCCGGAGACGGAATAAAGACATCATTTATGGTATCGAATAGCAGGGGTTTATTACACGAGTGCTTGTTTTTATTGTTTTTTGCTATCCCCCTCCCCCCACAAAATGTATATCTAAATAGGAAATACACAATGTAGGTCATAATGATTCCCGCCGTCGCTTTGAATTTCTGGGGGGAAAATCGGTATAAATGATTGCAATACATTAATTTACATTAATTACAAATCCATTTTATTTAGAGGTAATTGGGAGCATTAATTCATTTAACAAGGATAAAAAAAATCACTTCACTAAATTTGTTTTTAGTTGAAAATAAAACACACAATTGACTAATGCTGTTATTTTTTGCTTAAGGGAGAAATTAAGAAATAAATCATGGTAGCCAGAATTTGTTTTAACATGGGTTGGCGGATATTAGTATTTTATCCCGAGCCAGCATTCAACATTAGATTATATGACAAAAACTCTGAATCAGATTATTTTTTGTTCCTCCACCAAAATCAGAATATTTTTTTCAGCAACATTGGGAATCAGAATATTTTTTTAGAAAAAATCATAACCCCCGCCCCCCGTTCAAGTTAAATGGCCGTTCCCTTAGAATATTATGCAAATATTCCATTTGCCTGTGATCAATATACAAGAATATTTTCCCGAGGTGCATTGAATTGCTTGGATGTGTTATATTGCCCCCCGCCGTCACATCGAATATTTGTTATATTATATTTTAATAGTAAAATAATTAATCAAAGCTAAACAAAAATTATTAATAAGTGTAAGTTGACTTACTAAATGAGACAAACAGCAAGAAATTTCAAGTAATCTAACAGTTATTATAATAAACATTAACAGTACATATAGATTAATTTCCGGTTTCAACCGGAAATCGTCACCGGTTAATATAACTCACGAGCGGAAATGTCAAACGCGAAAATAAAAAACGCACGAGGTTATATTTCGGTGGGCGTGGCAAGTGAAGCTAGAGTAGAAAAAATAGCGAAAAATATTGAATTTCTAATATTAAAAGAAATCTAGTTCTGAAATATAATATAAAGATATATCCCATGTAGCTTGCAAAAATGAGGTTCATATCCTGTTGCCGAGCAACTGTGGGTAGTTGGGCAGCACTATGCACCAATCTTATAGTCTTTTGATATCGAAACAATAACCATCCGCAGATGAACACTATCACTTTTATCTGACATTGCATGCTTTTGATATTTAAGCTATTATTTTAGTTTTTACCAATATTAGACGTTAATAATTCAAACAAATATATTTTGAGACCAAAGTACAGTTTTTCGGAAATTGCGGTCCGCTAAAGTATATTTAAAGTGATAGTTACTATGGTCATACAGTCATCTGATTCCATAAAATCTTGATTTCATGGTAACTCATTAACACCGAAGAACCTTGTTTTCAACTTACCTTTTTAACCACTAGAAAGGAATTACTGTTGTCAGTTGACCTCCGACCACAAAGAATGATAGCCCAGCTTTCAGCGTACCTTTCTGACCACAAGGGAAGAAAATCCTTTTATTTATTCAGATTGCTTCAGGATATAATGGACGTCAATCAAGTCATGTTTAAAATAGTCCATACCCTGCACTAAGTATAAGTGCAAATAGATTCATAGGTCGTGTTAAGAGCAGGAAGTGCATGCATAGATTATAAAATCCTTCTTCCGTTAACTTATTCATAATTGTCACAAAATTCGGCCAACATGTGAACGGATTAGAGTTGTAGCTTGCAATATAAGAACGGTCAGGCATTGCTTTTGTTCCCACTTCGTAGAGCTTAGTTACCGAATGATATGTTTAATATGCAGAGATTCTGGTATACATATAAATCTGACTTACATGTGTGTTTTCTGGTATTGGCCCGTATTCCCACCAGTATATTAAACCTACAAGAATTGTAGAATAAACAATGATATAAGATATAAACAAAACAATACAACTGCTTGACTGAATGTACACAATAGTATTAGGTTGTATTCTTACAAATTACTAAAGAATAAGAAAATCCTATAAAAGTATCGTGATATTCTATAAGTCTTACATGTGAAGAAGGCAGGTTACCATAGTGATATTCTATAAGTCTTACGTGTGAAGAAGGCAGGTTACCATAGTGAAATTCTATAAGTCTTACGTGTGAAGAAGGCAGGTTACCATAGTGATATTCTATAAGTCTTACGTGTGAAGAAGGCAGGTTACCATAGTGAAATTCTATAAGTCTTACGTATGAAGAAGGCAGGTTACCATAGTGATATTCTATAAGTCTTACGTGTGAAGAAGGCAGGTTACCATAGTGATATTCTATCAGTCTTACATGTGAAGAAGGCAGGTTACCATAGTGATATTCTATAAGTCTTACGTGTGAAGAAGGCAGGTTACCATAGTGATATTCTATAAGTCTTACGTGTGAAGAAGGCAGGTTATCATATTTCATAATTGTCATTGAAAATTAACTTCTTAATTATTTCTTCCATTGCACATTAGAAGTAATTAAGATATTGATTTTACTTTTTATATAGATAAAAATATGCACTCACTTTGTTGGAACCCCTTAGATATACTTAGATATACGAACGAGTCGTTAAGAACCTTATATATACGAGAGATGCGAAAGAGTCATAGAGAACCTTAGATATACGAGAGATACGAAAGTCATAGAGAACCTTAGATATACGAGAGATACGAAAGAGTCGTTAAGAAACTTAGATATACGAGAGATACGAATGAGTCGTAAAGAAGCCGTCCGTCGACGGACAGCCAATATAATGGCCAAAAAGAAAAAGGACAAACGCAAACAATGATTAACAAAGCACTACACAGAAATCTATAGATTGAAGAAAGACACAAACCCCACAAAACACTGGAGGTGAAACCACGTGATCTTTATTGTAAACAGTAGACACAAACCCCACAAAACACTGGAGGTGAAACCAGGTGATCTTTATTGTAAACAGTAGACACAAACCCCACAAAACACTGGATGTGAAACCAGATGATCTTAAATGTAAACAGTAGACACAAACCCCACAAAACAATGGAGGTGAAACCAGGTGATCTTTATTGTAAACAGTAGACACAAACCCCACAAAACACTGGAGGTGAAACCAGATGATCTTAATTGTAAACAGTAGACACAAACCCCACAAAACACTGGAGGTGAAACCAGGTGATCTTTATTGTAAACAGTAGACACAAACCCCACAAAACACTGGAGGTGAAACCAGATGATCTTAATTGTAAACAGTAGACACAAACCCCACAAAACACTGGAGGTGAAACCAGGTGATCTTTATTGTAAACAGTAGACACAAACCCAACAAAACACTGGAGGTGAAACCACGTGATCTTTATTGTAAACAGTAGACACAAACCCCACAAAACACTGGAGGTGAAACCAGGTGAGCTTTATTGTAAACAGTAGACACAAACCCAACAAAACACTGGAAGTGAAACCACGTGATCTTTATTGTAAACAGTAGACACAAACCCCACAAAACACTGGAGGTGAATTCACGTGATCTTTATTGTAAACAGTAGACACAAACCCCACAAAACACTGGAGGTGAAACCAAGTGATCTTTATTGTAAACAGTAGATACAAACCCCACAAAACACTGGAGGTGAAACTAAGTGATCTTTATTGTAAACAGTAGACACAAACCCCACAAAACACTGGAGGTGAAACCAGGTGATCTTTATTGTAAACAGTAGACACAAACCCCACAAAACACTGGAAGTGAAACCAGGAGATCTTTATTGTAAACAGTAGATACAAACCCCACAAAACACTGGAGGTGAAACCAGGTGATCTTTATTGTAAACAGTAGACACAAATCCCACAAAACACTGGAAGTGAAACCAGGAGATCTTTATTGTAAACAGTAGATACAAACCCCACAAAACACTGGAGGTGAAACCACGTGATCTTTATTGTAAACAGTAGACACAAACCCCACAAAACACTGGAGGTGAAACCACGTGATCTTTATTGTAAACAGTAGACACAAACCCCACAATACACTGGAAGTGAAACCAGGTGATCTTTATTGTAAACAGTAGACACAAATCCCACAAAACACTGGAGGTGAAACCAGGAGATCTTAATTGTAAATAGTAGACACAAATCCCACAAAGCACTGGAGGTGAAACCAGGAGATCTTAATTGTAAATAGTAGACACAAACCCCACAAAACACTGGAGGTGAAACCACGTGATCTTTATTGTAAACAGTAGACACAAACCCCAAAAAACACTGGAGGTGAAACCAGGTGATCTTTATTGTAAACAATAGATGCAAACCCCACAAAACACTGGAGGTGAAACCAGGTGATATTTATTGTAAACAGTAGACACAAACTCCACAAAACACTGGAGGTGAAACCAGGTGATCTTTATTGTAAACAGTAGACACAAACCCCACAAAACACTGGAGGTGAAACCAGGTGATCTTTATTGTAAACAGTAGACACAAAACCCAACAAAAACACTGGAGGTGAAACCATGTGATCTTTATTGTAAACAGTAGACACAAACCCCACAAAACACTGGAGATGAAACCATGTGATCTTTATTGTAAACAGTAGACACAAACCCCACAAAACACTGGAGGTGAAACCAGGTGATCTTTATTGTAAACAGTAGACACAAACCCCACTAACACTGGAGGTGAAACCAGGAGATCTTAATTGTAAACAGTAGACACAAACCCCACAAAACACTGGAGGTGAAACCACGTGATCTTTATTGTAAACAGTAGACACAAACCCCACAAAACACTGGAGGTGAAACCACGTGATCTTTATTGTAAACAGTAGACACAAACCCCACAAAACACTGGAGGTGAATCCAGGTGATCTTTATTGTAAACAGTAGATACAAACCCCACAAAACACTGGCGGTGACACCAGGTGATCTTTGTTGTAAACAGTAGACACAAACCCCACAAAACACTGGAGGTGAAACCAGGTGATCTTTATTGTAAACAGTAGATACAAACCCCACAAAACACTGGAGGTGAAACCACGTGATCTTTATTGTAAACAGTAGACACAAACCCCACAAAACACTGGAGGTGAAACCAGGTGATCTTTATTGTAGTAACGTTTTTGTTTAATGATGACCTCAACTTTACCACTAGTAACTCTTACTGTAGTAACGTTTTTGTTTAATGATGACTTCAACTTTACCACTAGTAACTCTTGCTGTAGTAACGTTTTTGTTTAATGATGATCTCAACTTTACCACTAGCAACTCTAGCTGTAGTAACGTTTTTGCTTAATGATGACTTCAACTTTACCACTAGTAACTCTTGCTGTAGTAACGTTTTTGCTTAATGATAACTTCAAGTTTACCACTAGCAACTGTTGCTGTAGTAACGTCTTTGTTTAATGATGACTTCAACTTTACCACTAGTAACCATTGCTGTAGTAACGTCTTTGTTTAATGATGACTTCAACTTTACCACTAGCAACCATTGCTGTAGTAACGTTTTTGTTTAATGATGACTTCAACTTTACCACTAGGAACCCTTGCTGTAGTAACGTTTTTGTTGAATGATGACCTCAACTTTATCACTAGTAACTCTTGCTGTAGTAACGTTTTTATTTAATGATGACTTCAACTTTACCACTAGGAACCCATACTGTAGTAACGTTTTTATTTAATGATGACTTCAACTTTACCACTAGGAACCCTTACTGTAGTAACGTTTTTGCTTAATGATCAATTCAACTTTACCACTAGTAACTCTTGCTGTAGTAACGTCTTTGTTTAATGATGACTTCAACTTTACCACTAGGAACCCTTGCTGTAGTAACGTCTTTTTTAATGATGACTTCAACTTTACCACTAGGAACCCTTGCTGTAGTAACGTTTTTGTTTAATGATGACCTCAACTTTATCATTAGAAACCCTTGCTGTAGTAACGTTTTTGCTTAATGATGACTTCAACTTTACCACTAGTAACTCTTGCTGTAGTAACGTTTTTGTTTAATGATGATTTCAACTTTACCATTAGTAACTCTTGCTATGGTAACGTTTTTGCTTAAAGATGACCTCAACTTTATCACTAGAAAGCCTTGCTGTAGTAAAGTTTTTGTTTAATGATGACTTCAACTTTACCACTAGTAACTCTTGCTGTAGTAACGTTTTTGCTTAATGATGACCTCAACTTTACCACTAGTAACTCTTGCTGTAGTAACGTCTTTGCTTAATGATGACTTCAACTTTACCACTAGTAACCATTGCTGTAGTAACGTCTTTGTTTAATAATGACTTCAACTTTACCACTAGGAACCCTTGCTGTAGTAACGTTTTTGTTTAATAATGACCTCAACTTTATCACTAGAAAGCCTTGCTGTAGTAACGTTTTTGATTAATGATGACTTCAACTTTACCACAAGGAACCCTTGCTGTAGTAAAGTTTTTGCTTAATGATGACTTCAACTTTATCACTAGAAAGCCTTGCTGTAGTAACGTTTTTGTTTAATGATGACCTCAACTTTACCACTAGTAACTCTTGCTGTAGTAACGTCTTTGTTTAATGATGACTTCAACTTTACCACTAGTAACCATTGATGTAGTAACGTCTTTGTATAATAATGACTTCAACTTTACCACTAGGAACCCTTGCTGTAGTAACGTTTTTGCTTAATGATGACCTCAACTTTATCACTAGAAACCCTTGCTGTAGTAACGTTTTTGCTTAATGATGACTTCAACTTTATCACTAGAAAGCCTTGCTGTAGTAAAGTTTTTGTTTAATGATGACTTCAACTTTACCACTAGTAACTCTTGCTGCGGTAAGGTTTTTGTTTAATGATGACCTCAACTTTACCACTAGTAACTCTTGCTGTAGTAACGTTTTTGTTTAATGATGACCTCAACTTTACCACTAGTAACTCTTGCTGTAGTAACGTTTTTGTTTAATGATGACTTCAACTTTACCACTAGTAACTCTTACTGTAGTAACGTTTTTGTTTAATGATGACTTCAACTTTACCACTAGTAACTCTTGCTGTAGTAAGGTTTTTGTTTAATGATGACCTCAACTTTACCACTAGCAACTCTTGGTGTAGTAACGTTTTTGCTTAATGATAACTTCAACTTTACCACTAGCAACTCTTCCTGTAGTAACGTTTTTGTTTATTGATGACTTCAACTTTACCACTAGTAACACTTGCTATAGTAAGGTTTTTGTTTAATGATGACTTGAATTTTACCACTAGTAACTCTTGCTGTAGTAACGTCTTTGTTTAATGATGATTTCAACTTTACCACTAGTAACCATTGCTGTAGTAACGTTTTTGTTTAATGATGACTTCAACTTTACCACTAGGAACCATTGCTGTAGTAACGTTTTTGTTGAATGATGACTTCAACTTTACCACTAGTAACTCTTGCTGTAGTAACGTTTTTGTTTAATGATGACTTCAACTTTACCACTAGTAACACTTGCTGTAGTAACGTTTTTGTTTAATGATGACCTCAACTTTACCACTAGTAATTCTTACTGTAGTAACGTTTTAGTTTAATGATGACCTCAACTTTACCACTAGTAACTCTTGCTGTAGTAACGTTTTTGTTTAATGATGACCTCAACTTTACCACTAGCAACTCTTGCTGTAGTAAGGTTTTTGTTTAATGTTGACCTCAACTTTACCACTAGCAACTCTTACTGTAGTAACGTTTTTGTTGAATGATGACCTCAACTTTACCACTAGTAACTCTTGCTGTAGTAACGTTTTTGTTGAATGATGACCTCAACTTTACCACTAGTAACTCTTACTGTAGTAACGTTTTTGTTTAATGATGACCTCAACTTTACCACTAGTAATTCTTACTGTAGTAACGTTTTAGTTTAATGATGACCTCAACTTTACCACTAGTAACTCTTGCTGTAGTAACGTTTTTGTTTAATGATGACCTCAACTTTACCACTAGCAACTCTTGCTGTAGTAAGGTTTTTGTTTAATGTTGACCTCAACTTTACCACTAGCAACTCTTACTGTAGTAACGTTTTTGTTGAATGATGACCTCAACTTTACCACTAGTAACTCTTGCTGTAGTAACGTTTTTGTTTAATAAGGACTTCAACTTTACCACTAGTAACTCTTGCTGTAGTAACGTTTTTGTTTAATGATGACCTCAACTTTACCACTAGCAACTCTTGCTGTAGTAAGGTTTTTGTTTAATGATGACTTCAACTTTACCACTATCAACTCTTGCTTTAGTAAGGTTTTTGTTTAATGATGACTTCAACTTTACCACTATCAACTCTTGCTTTAGTAAAGTTTTTGTTTAATGATGACCTCAACTTTACCACTAGTAACCCTTACTGTAGTAACGTTTTTGCTTAATGATGACTTCAAGTTTACCATTAGTAGCTCTTACTGTAGTAACGTTTTTGTTTAATGATAACTTCAACTTTACCACTAGCAACTCTTGCTGTAGTAACGTTTTTGCTTAATGATGACTTCAAGTTTACCATTAGTAGCTCTTACTGTAGTAAGGTTTTTGTTTAATGATAACTTCAACTTTCCCACTAGCAACTCTTGCTGTAGTAACGTTTTTGCTTAATGATGACTTCAAGTTTACCATTAGTAGCTCTTACTGTAGGAACGTTTTTGTTTAATGATAACTTCAACTTTACCACTAGCAACTCTTGCTGTAGTAACGTCTTTGTTTAATAATTACTTCAACTTTACCACTAGGAACCCTTGCTGTAGTAACGTTTTTGTTTAATGATGACCTCAACTTTATCACTAGAAACCCTTGCTGTAGTAACGTTTTTATTTAATGATGACTTCAACTTTACCACTAGTAACCATTGCTGCAATAACGTTTTTGTTTAATGATGACTTCAACTTTACCATTAGTAACTCTTGCTGTAGTAACGTTTTTGTTTAATGATGACTTCAACTTTACCACTAGGAACCCTTGCTGTAGTAACGTTTTTGTTTAATGATGACTTCAACTTTACCACTAGCAACTCTTGCTGTAGTAACGTTTTTGCTTAATGATGACTTCAACTTTACCACTAGTAACTCTTGCTGTAGTAACGTTTTTGTTTAATGATAACTTCAACTTTACCACTAGCAACTCTTGCTGTAGTAACGTTTTTGCTTAATGATGACTTCAACTTTACCACTGGCAACTCTTGCTGTAGTAACGTTTTGGTTTAATGATGACTTCAACTTTACCACTAATAACACTTGCTGTAGTAAGGTTTTTGTTTAATGATGACTTCAATTTTACCACTAGTATCTCTTGCTGTTGTAACGTTTTTGTTTAATGATGACTTCAATTTTACCACTAGAAACCATTGCTGTAGTAACGTTTTTGCTTAATGATGATTTCAACTTTACCACTAGCAACCATTGCTGTAGTAACGTTTTTGTTTTATGATGACTTCAACTTTACCACTAGGAACCCTTGCTGTAGTAACGTTTTTGTTGAATGATGACTTCAACTTTACCACTAGTAACTCTTACTGTAGTAACGCTTTTATTTAATGATGACTTCAACTTTACCACTAGTAACTCTTACTGTAGTAACGCTTTTATTTAATGATGACTTCAACTTTACCACTAGTAACTCTTGCTGTAGTAACGTTTTTGTTGAATGATGACTTCAACTTTACCACTAGTAACTCTTACTGTAGTAACGCTTTTATTTAATGATGACTTCAATTTTACCACTAGTATCTCTTGCTGTAGTAACGTTTTTGCTTAATGATGATTTCAACTTTACCACTACTAACCATTGCTGTAGTAACGTCTTTGTTTAATGATGACTTCAACTTTACCACGAGTAACCATTGCTGTAGTAACGTTTTTGTTTAATGATGACCTCAACTTTATCACTAGAAACCCTTGCTGTAGTAACGTTTTTGCTTAATGATGACTTCAACTTTACCACTAGTAACTCTTGCTGTAGTAACGTTTTTGCTTAATGATGACTTCAACTTTACCAATAGTAACTCTTGCTGTAGTAACGTCTTTGTTTAATGATGACTTCAACTTTACAACTAGTAACCATTGCTGTAGTAACGTCTTTGTTTAATGATGACTTCAACTTTACCACTAGGAACCCTTGCTGTAGTAACGTTTTTGCATATTGATCAATTCAACTTTACCACTAGGAACCCTTGCTGTAGTAACGTTTTTGTTTAATGATGACCTCAACTTTATCACTAGAAACCCTTGCTGTAGTAACGTTTTTATTTAATGATGACTTCAACTTTACCACTAGTAACTCTTGCTGTAATAACGTTTTTGTTTAATGATGACTTCAACTTTACCATTAGTAACTCTTGCTGTAGTAACGTTTTTGCTTAATGATGACTTCAACTTTACCACTAGGAACCCTTGCTGTAGTAACGTTTTTTTTAATGATGACTTCAACTTTACCACTAGCAACTCTTGCTGTAGTAACGTTTTTGCTTAATGATGACTTCAACTTTACCACTAGTAACTCTTGCTGTAGTAACGTTTTTGCTTAATGATGACTTCAACTTTACCACTAATAACTCTTGCTGTAGTAACGTTTTTGCTTAATGATGACTTCAACTTTACCACTAGTAACTCTTACTGTAGTAACGTTTTTGTTTAATGATAACTTCAACTTTACCACTGGCAACTCTTGCTGCAGTAACGTTTTGGTTTAATGATGACTTCAACTTTACCACTAATAACACTTGCTGTAGTAACGTTTTTGCTTAATGATGACTTCAACTTTACCACTAGTAACTCTTGCTGTAGTAACGTCTTTGTTTAATGATGACTTCAATTTTACCACTAGTATCTCTTGCTGTAGTAACGTTTTTGTTTAATGATGACTTCAACTTTACCACTAGTAACTCTTACTGTAGTAACGTTTTTGTTTAATGATGACTTCAACTTTACCACTAGTAACTCTTGCTGTAGTAACGTTTTTGTTTAATGATGACTTCAACTTTACCACTAGTATCTCTTGCTGTAGTAACGTTTTTGTTGAATGATGACTTCAACTTTACCACTAGGAACTCTTGCTGTAGTAACGTTTTTGCTTAATGATGACTTCAATTTTACCACTAGTATCTCTTGCTGTTGTAACGTTTTTGTTTAATGATGACTTCAACTTTACCACTAGTAACCATTGCTGTAGTAACGTTTTTGCTTAATGATGATTTCAACTTTACCACTAGTAACCATTGCTGTAGTAACGTTTTTGTTTTATGATGACTTCAACTTTACCACTAGAAACCCTTGCTGTAGTAACATTTTTGTTGAATGATGACTTCAACTTTACCACTAGTAACTCTTACTGTAGTAACGTTTTTATTTAATGATGACTTCAACTTTACCACTAGTAACTCTTGCTCTAGTAACGTTTTTGCTTAATGATGACTTCAACTTTACCAATAGTAACTCTTGCTGTAGTAACGTCTTTGTTTAATGATGACTTCAACTTTACAACTAGTAACCATTGCTGTAGTAACGTCTTTGTTTAATGATGACTTCAACTTTACCACTAGGAACCCTTGCTGTAGTAACGTTTTTGCATATTGATCAATTCAACTTTACCACTAGGAACCCTTGCTGTAGTAACGTTTTTGTTGAATGATGACTTCAACTTTACCACTAGTAACTCTTACTGTAGTAACGTTTTTATTTAATGATGACTTCAACTTTACCACTAGTAACTCTTGCTGTAGTAAGGTTTTTGCTTAATGATGACTTCAATTTTACCACTAGTATCTCTTGCTGTAGTAACGTTTTTGTTTTATGATGACTTCAACTTTACCACTAGTAACCATTGCTGTAGTAACGTTTTTGCTTAATGATGATTTCAACTTTACCACTAGTAACCATTGCTGTAGTAACGTCTTTGTTTAATGATGACTTCAACTTTACCACGAGTAACCATTGCTGTAGTAACGTTTTTGTTTAATGATGACCTCAACTTTATCACTAGAAACCCTTGCTGTAGTAACGTTTTTGCTTAATGATGACTTCAACTTTACCACTAGTAACTCTTGCTGTAGTAACGTTTTTGCTTAATGATGACTTCAACTTTACCAATAGTAACTCTTGCTGTAGTAACGTCTTTGTTTAATGATGACTTCAACTTTACAACTAGTAACCATTGCTGTAGTAACGTCTTTGTTTAATGATGACTTCAACTTTACCACTAGGAACCCTTGCTGTAGTAACGTTTTTGCATATTGATCAATTCAACTTTACCACTAGGAACCCTTGCTGTAGTAACGTTTTTGTTTAATGATGACCTCAACTTTATCACTAGAAACCCTTGCTGTAGTAACGTTTTTATTTAATGATGACTTCAACTTTACCACTAGTAACTCTTGCTGTAATAACGTTTTTGTTTAATGATGACTTCAACTTTACCATTAGTAACTCTTGCTGTAGTAACGTTTTTGCTTAATGATGACTTCAACTTTACCACTAGGAACCCTTGCTGTAGTAACGTTTTTCTTAATGATGACTTCAACTTTACCACTAGCAACTCTTGCTGTAGTAACGTTTTTGCTTAATGATGACTTCAACTTTACCACTAGTAACTCTTGCTGTAGTAACGTTTTTGCTTAATGATGACTTCAACTTTACCACTAATAACTCTTGCTGTAGTAACGTTTTTGCTTAATGATGACTTCAACTTTACCACTAGTAACTCTTACTGTAGTAACGTTTTTGTTTAATGATAACTTCAACTTTACCACTGGCAACTCTTGCTGCAGTAACGTTTTGGTTTAATGATGACTTCAACTTTACCACTAATAACACTTGCTGTAGTAACGTTTTTGCTTAATGATAACTTCAACTTTACCACTGGCAACTCTTGCTGCAGTAACGTTTTGGTTTAATGATGACTTCAACTTTACCACTAATAACACTTGCTGTAGTAACGTTTTTGCTTAATGATGACTTCAACTTTACCACTAGGAACCCTTGCTGTAGTAACGTTTTTCTTAATGATGACTTCAACTTTACCACTAGCAACTCTTGCTGTAGTAACGTTTTTGCTTAATGATGACTTCAACTTTACCACTAGTAACTCTTGCTGTAGTAACGTTTTTGCTTAATGATGACTTCAACTTTACCACTAATAACTCTTGCTGTAGTAACGTTTTTGCTTAATGATGACTTCAACTTTACCACTAGTAACTCTTACTGTAGTAACGTTTTTGTTTAATGATAACTTCAACTTTACCACTGGCAACTCTTGCTGCAGTAACGTTTTGGTTTAATGATGACTTCAACTTTACCACTAATAACACTTGCTGTAGTAACGTTTTTGCTTAATGATGACTTCAACTTTACCACTAGTATCTCTTGCTGTTGTAACGTTTTTGTTTAATGATGACTTCAACTTTACCACTAGTATCTCTTGCTGTTGTAACGTTTTTGTTTAATGATGACTTCAACTTTACCACTAGTATCTCTTGCTGTTGTAACGTTTTTGTTTAATGATGACTTCAATTTTACCACTAGTAACTCTTACTGTAGTAACGTTTTTGTTTAATGATGACTTCAACTTCACCACTAGTATCTCTTGCTGTAGTAACGTTTTTGTTTAATGATGACTTCAACTTTACCACTAGTATCTCTTGCTGTAGTAACGTTTTTGCTTAATGATGATTTCAACTTTACCACTAGTATCTCTTGCTGTAGTAACGTTTTTGTCTAATGATGACTTCAACTTCACCACTAGCAACTCTTGCTGTAGTAACGTTTTTGTTTAATGATGACTTCAACTTTACCACTAGTATCTCTTGCTGTAGTAACGTTTTTGTTTTATGATGACTTCAACTTTACCACTAGTATCTCTTGCTGTAGTAACGTTTTTGTCTAATGATGACTTCAACTTCACCACTAGCAACTCTTGCTGTAGTAACGTTTTTGTTTAATGATGACTTCAACTTTACCACTAGTATCTCTTGCTGTAGTAACGTTTTTGTTTAATGATGACTTCAACTTTACAACTAGTAACTCTTGCTGTAATAACGTTTTTGTTTAATGATGACTTCAACTTTACCACTAGTATCTCTTGCTGTAGTAACGTTTTTGTTTAATGATGACTTCAACTTTACAACTAGTAACTCTTGCTGTAATAACGTTTTTGTTTAATGATGACTTCAACTTTACCACTAGTATCTCTTGCTGTAGTAACGTTTTTGCTTAATGATGATTTCAACTTTACCACTAGTAACCATTGCTGTAGTAACGTTTTTGTTTTATGATGACTTCAACTTTACCACTAGAAACCCTTGCTGTAGTAACATTTTTGTTGAATGATGACTTCAACTTTACCACTAGTAACTCTTACTGTAGTAACGTTTTTATTTAATGATGACTTCAACTTTACCACTAGTAACTCTTGCTGTAGTAACGTTTTTGCTTAATGATGACTTCAACTTTACCAATAGTAACTCTTGCTGTAGTAACGTCTTTGTTTAATGATGACTTCAACTTTACAACTAGTAACCATTGCTGTAGTAACGTCTTTGTTTAATGATGACTTCAACTTTACCACTAGGAACCCTTGCTGTAGTAACGTTTTTGTTTAATGATGACCTCAACTTTATCACTAGAAACCCTTGCTGTAGTAACGTTTTTATTTAATGATGACTTCAACTTTACCACTAGTAACTCTTGCTGTAATAACGTTTTTGTTTAATGATGACTTCAACTTTACCATTAGTAACTCTTGCTGTAGTAACGTTTTTGCTTAATGATGACTTCAACTTTACCACTCGGAACCCTTGCTGTAGTAACGTTTTTTTTAATGATGACTTCAACTTTACCACTAGCAACTCTTGCTGTAGTAACGTTTTTGCTTAATGATGACTTCAACTTTACCACTAGTAACTCTTGCTGTAGTAACGTTTTTGCTTAATGATAACTTCAACTTTACCACTAGCAACTCTTGCTGTAGTAACGTTTTTGCTTAATGATGACTTCAACTTTACCACTAATAACTCTTGCTGTAGTAACGTTTTTGCTTAATGATGACTTCAACTTTACCACTAGTAACTCTTACTGTAGTAACGTTTTTATTTAATGATGACTTCAACTTTACCACTAGTAACTCTTACTGTAGTAACGTTTTTATTTAATGATGACTTCAACTTTACCACTAGAAACCCTGGCTGTAGTAACATTTTTGTTGAATGATGACTTCAACTTTACCACTAGTAACTCTTACTGTAGTAACGTTTTTATTTAATGATGACTTCAACTTTACAACTAGTAACTCTTGCTGTAGTAACGTTTTTGTTTAATGATAACTTCAATTTTACCACTAGTATCTCTTGCTGTAGTAACGTTTTTGTTTTATGATGACTTCAACTTTACCACTAGTAACCATTGCTGTAGTAACGTTTTTGCTTAATGATAACTTCAATTTTACCACTAGTAACCATTGCTGTAGTAACGTTTTTGCTTAATGATGATTTCAACTTTACCACTAGTAACACTTGCTGTAGTAACGTTTTTGTTTTATGATGACTTCAACTTTACCACTAGAAACCCTGGCTGTAGTAACATTTTTGTTGAATGATGACTTCAACTTTACCACTAGTAACTCTTACTGTAGTAACGTTTTTGTTTAATGATAACTTCAACTTTACCACTAGTAACACTTGCTGTAGTAAGGTTTTTGCTTAATGATGACTTCAATTTTACCACTAGTATCTCTTGCTGTAGTAACGTTTTTGTTTTATGATGACTTCAACTTTACCACTAGTAACCATTGCTGTAGTAACGTTTTTGCTTAATGATGATTTCAACTTTACCACTAGTAACCATTGCTGTAGTAACGTCTTTGTTAAATGATGACTTCAACTTTACCACGAGTAACCATTGCTGTAGTAACGTTTCTGTTTAATGATGACTTCAACTTTACCACTAGGAACCCTTGCTGTAGTAACGTTTTTGTTGAATGATGACTTCAACTTTACCAATAGTAACTCTTGCTGTAGTAACGTTTTTATTTAATGATGACTTCAACTTTACCACTAGTAACTCTTGCTGTAGTAACGTTTTTGTTTAATGATGACCTCAACTTTATCACTAGAAACCCTTGCTGTAGTAACGTTTTTGTTTAATGATGACTTCAACTTTACCACTAGCAACTCTTGCTGTAGTAACGTTTTTGTTTAATGATGACCTCAACTTTATCACTAGAAACCCTTGCTGTAGTAACGTTTTTGTTTAATGATGACTTCAACTTTACCACTAGTAACTCTTGCTGTAGTAACGTTTTTGTTTAATGATGACCGCAAATTTATCACTAGAAACCCTTGCTGTAGTAACGTTTTTGTTTAATGATGACTTCAACTTTACCACTAGTAACTCTTGCTGTAATAACGTTTTTGTTTAATGATGACTTCAACTTTACCACTAGCAACTCTTGCTGTAGTAACGTTTTGGTTTAATGATGACTTCAACTTTACCACTAGTAACTCTTGCTGTAGTAACGTTTTTGCTTAATTTTTACTTCAACTTTACCACTAGCACCTCTTGGTGTAGTACCGTTTTTGCTTAATGATGACTTCAACTTTACCACTAGTAACTCTTACTGTAGTAACGTTTTTGTTTAATGATAACTTCAACTTTACCACTGGCAACTCTTGCTGCAGTAACGTTTTGGTTTAATGATGACTTCAACTTTACCACTAATAACCATTGCTGTAGTAACGTTTTTGCTTAATGATGACTTCAACTTTACCACTAGTAACTCTTACTGTAGTAACGTTTTTGCTTAATGATGACTTCAACTTTACCACTAGTAACTCTTACTGTAGTAACGTTTTTGTTTAATGATGACCTCAGCTTTACCACTAGCAACTCTTGCTGTAGTAACGTTTTGGTTTAATGATGACTTCAACTTTACCACTAGTATCTCTTGCTGTTGTAACGTTTTTGTTTAATGCTGACTTCAACTTTACCACTAGTAACCATTGCTGTAGTAACGTTTTTGTTTAATGATGACTTCAACTTTACCATTAGTAACACTTGCTGTAGTAACGTTTTTGTTTAATGATGACTTCAACTTTACCACTAGTAACCATTGCTGTAGTAACGTTTTTGTTTAATGATGACTTCAACTTTACCACTAGTAACCATTGCTGTAGTAACGTTTTGGTTTAATGATGACTTCAACTTTACCACTAATAACACTTGCTGTAGTAACGTTTTTGCTTAATGATGACTTCAATTTTACCACTAGTATCTCTTGCTGTAGTAACGTTTTTGTTTAATGATGACTTCAACTTTACCACTAGTAACCATTGCTGTAGTAACGTTTTTGTTTAATGATGACTTCAACTTTACCATTAGTAACACTTGCTGTAGTAACGTTTTTGTTTAATGATGACTTCAACTTTACCACTAGTAACCATTGCTGTAGTAACGTTTTTGCTTAATGATGATTTCAACTTTACCACTAGTAACCATTGCTGTAGTAACGTTTTTGTTTTATGATGACTTCAACTTTACCACTAGAAACCCTTGCTGTAGTAACATTTTTGTTGAATGATGACTTCAACTTTACCACTAGTAACTCTTACTGTAGTAACGTTTTTATTTAATGATGACTTCAACTTTACCACTAGTAACTCTTGCTGTAGTAACGTTTTTGTTTAATGATGACTTCAATTTTACCACTAGTATCTCTTGCTGTAGTAACGTTTTTGTTTTATGATGACTTCAACTTTACCACTAGTAACCATTGCTGTAGTAACGTTTTTGCTTAATGATGATTTCAACTTTACCACTAGTAACCATTGCTGTAGTAACGTCTTTGTTAAATGATGACTTCAACTTTACCACGAGTAACCATTGCTGTAGTAACGTTTCTGTTTAATGATGACTTCAACTTTACCACTAGGAACCCTTGCTGTAGTAACGTTTTTGTTGAATGATGACTTCAACTTTACCAATAGTAACTCTTGCTGTAGTAACGTTTTTATTTAATGATGACTTCAACTTTACCACTAGTAACTCTTGCTGTAGTAACGTTTTTGTTTAATGATGACCTCAACTTTATCACTAGAAACCCTTGCTGTAGTAACGTTTTTGTTTAATGATGACTTCAACTTTACCACTAGCAACTCTTCCTGTAGTAACGTTTTTGTTTAATGATGACCTCAACTTTATCACTAGAAACCCTTGCTGTAGTAAAGTTTTTGTTTAATGATGACTTCAACTTTACCACTAGCAACTCTTGCTGTAGTAACGTTTTTGCTTAATGATGACCGCAAATTTATCACTAGAAACCCTTGCTGTAGTAACGTTTTTGTTTAATGATGACTTCAACTTTACCACTAGTAACTCTTGCTGTAATAACGTTTTGGTTTAATGATGACTTCAACTTTACCACTAGTAACTCTTGCTGTAGTAACGTTTTTGCTTAATTTTTACTTCAACTTTACCACTAGCACCTCTTGGTGTAGTACCGTTTTTGCTTAATGATGACTTCAACTTTACCACTAGTAACTCTTACTGTAGTAACGTTTTTGTTTAATGATGACTTCACATTTACCACTAGTAACTCTTGCTGTAGTAACGTTTTTGTTGAATGATGACCTCAACTTTACCACTAGTAACTCTTGCTGTAGTAACGTTTTGGTTGAATGATGACTTCAACTTTACCACTAGTAACTCTTGCTGTAGTAACGTTTTTGTTTAATGATGACTTCAACTTTACCATTAGTAACTCTTGCTGGAGTAACGTGTTTGTTTAATGATGACTTCAACTTTACCACTAGTAAGTCTAGCTGTAGTAACGTTTTTTCTTAATGATGGCTTCAACTTTACCACTAGCAACTCTTGGTGTAGTAACGTTTTTGCTTAATGATGACTTCAACTTTACCACTAGTAACTCTTGCTGTAGTAACGTTTGTGTTTTATGATGACTTCAACTTTACCACTAGTAACTCTTGCTGTAGTAACGTTTTTGTTTAATGATGACTTCAACTTTACCACTAGGAACCCTTGCTATAGTAACGTTTTTATTTAATGATGACTTCAACTTTACCACTAGGAACGTTGCTGTAGTAACGTTTTCGTTTAATGATGACTTCAACTTTACCACTAGTAAATCTTCCTGTAGTAACCTTTTTCCTTAATTTTGACTTCAACTTTACCATTAGCACCTCTTGGTGTAGTAACGTTTTTGTTTGATGATGACTTCAACTTTACCACTAGTAACTCTTGCTGTAGTAACGTTTTCGTTTATTGATGACTTCAACTTTACCACTACTAACTCTTGCTGTAGTAACGTTTTTGCTTAATTTTGACTTCAACTTTACCACTAGCACCTCTTGGTGTAGTACCGTTTTTGTTTAATGATGACTTCAACTTTACCACTAGTAACTCTTGCTGTAGTAACATTTTTGCTTAATTTTGACTTCAACTTTACCACTAGCACCTCTTGGTGTAGTACCGTTTTTGTTTAATGATGACTTCAACTTTACCACTAGTAACTCTTGCTGTAGTAACATTTTTGCTTAATTTTGACTTCAACTTTACCACTAGCACCTCTTGGTGTAGTACCGTTTTTGTTTAATGATGACTTCAACTTTACCACTAGTAACTCTTGCTGTAGTAACATTTTTGCTTAATTTTGACTTCAACTTTACCACTAGCACCTCTTGGTGTAGTACCGTTTTTGTTTAATGATGACTTCAACTTTACCACTAGTAACTCTTACTGTAGTAACGTTTTTGTTTAATGATGACTTCAACTTTACCACTAGTAACTCTTGCTGTAGTAACGTTTTTGTTTAATGATGACTTCAACTTTACCACTAGTAACTCTTGCTGTAGTAACGTTTTTGTTGAATGATGACTTCAACTTTACCACTAGTATCTCTTGCTGTAGTAACGTTTTTGTTTAATGATGACTTCAACTTTACCACTAGTAACTCTTGCTGGAGTAACGTCTTTCTTTAATGATGACTTCAACTTTACCACTAGTAACCCTTACTGTAGTAACGTTTTTGTTTAATGATGACTTCAATGTTACCACTAGGACCCCTTGCTGTAGTAACGTCTTTGCTTAATGATGACTTCAACTTTACCACTAGTAACTCTTGCTGTAGTAACGTTTTTGTTGAATTTTGACTTCAACTTTACCACTAGCACCTCTTGGTGTAGTACCGTTTTTGTTTAATGATGACTTCAACCTTACCACTAGTAACTCTTACTGTAGTAACGTTTTTGTTTAATGATGACTTCAACTTTACCACTAGTAACTCTTGCTGTAGTAACGTTTTTGTTTAATGATGACTTCAACTTTACCCCTAGTAACTCTTGCTGTAGTAACGTTTTGGTTGAATGATGACTTCAACTTTACCACTAGTAACTCTTGCTGTAGTAACGTTTTTGCTTAATGATGACTTCAACTTTACCACTAGTAACTCTTGCTGGAGTAACGTCTTTGTTTAATGATGACTTCAACTTTACCACTAGTAACCCTTACTGTAGTAACGTTTTTGTTTAATGATGACTTCAATGTTACCACTAGGACCCCTTGCTGTAGTAACGTCTTTGCTTAATGATGACTTCAACTTTACCACTAGTAACACTTGCTGTAGTAACGTTTTTGCTTAATTTTGACTTCAACTTTACCACTAGCACCTCTTGGTGTAGTACCGTTTTTGTTTAATGATGACTTCAACCTTACCACTAGTAACTCTTACTGTAGTAACGTTTTTGTTTAATGATGACTTCAACTTTACCACTAGTAACTCTTGCTGTAGTAACGTTTTTGTTGAATGAAGACTTCAACTTTACCACTAATAATTCTTGCTGTAGTAACGTTTTGGTTGAATGATGACTTCAACTTTACCACTAGTAACTCTTGCTGTAGTAACGTTTTTGCTTAATGATGACTTCAACTTTACCACTAGTAACTCTTGCTGGAGAAACGTGTTTGTTTAATGATGACTTCAACTTTACCACTAGGAACCCTTGCTGTAGTAACGTTTTTGTTGAATGATGACTTCAACTTTACCAATAGTAACTCTTGCTGTAGTAACGTTTTTATTTAATGATGACTTCAACTTTACCACTAGTAACTCTTGCTGTAGTAACGTTTTTGTTTAATGATGACCTCAACTTTATCACTAGAAACCCTTGCTGTAGTAACGTTTTTGTTTAATGATGACTTCAACTTTACCACTAGCAACTCTTCCTGTAGTAACGTTTTTGTTTAATGATGACCTCAACTTTATCACTAGAAACCCTTGCTGTAGTAAAGTTTTTGTTTAATGATGACTTCAACTTTACCACTAGCAACTCTTGCTGTAGTAACGTTTTTGCTTAATGATGACCGCAAATTTATCACTAGAAACCCTTGCTGTAGTAACGTTTTTGTTTAATGATGACTTCAACTTTACCACTAGTAACTCTTGCTGTAATAACGTTTTGGTTTAATGATGACTTCAACTTTACCACTAGTAACTCTTGCTGTAGTAACGTTTTTGCTTAATTTTTACTTCAACTTTACCACTAGCACCTCTTGGTGTAGTACCGTTTTTGCTTAATGATGACTTCAACTTTACCACTAGTAACTCTTACTGTAGTAACGTTTTTGTTTAATGATGACTTCACATTTACCACTAGTAACTCTTGCTGCAGTAACGTTTTTGTTGAATGATGACCTCAACTTTACCACTAGTAACTCTTGCTGTAGTAACGTTTTGGTTGAATGATGACTTCAACTTTACCACTAGTAACTCTTGCTGTAGTAACGTTTTTGTTTAATGATGACTTCAACTTTACCATTAGTAACTCTTGCTGGAGTAACGTGTTTGTTTAATGATGACTTCAACTTTACCACTAGTAAGTCTAGCTGTAGTAACGTTTTTTCTTAATGATGGCTTCAACTTTACCACTAGCAACTCTTGGTGTAGTAACGTTTTTGCTTAATGATGACTTCAACTTTACCACTAGTAACTCTTGCTGTAGTAACGTTTGTGTTTTATGATGACTTCAACTTTACCACTAGTAACTCTTGCTGTAGTAACGTTTTTGTTTAATGATGACTTCAACTTTACCACTAGGAACCCTTGCTATAGTAACGTTTTTATTTAATGATGACTTCAACTTTACCACTAGGAACGTTGCTGTAGTAACGTTTTCGTTTAATGATGACTTCAACTTTACCACTAGTAAATCTTCCTGTAGTAACCTTTTTCCTTAATTTTGACTTCAACTTTACCATTAGCACCTCTTGGTGTAGTAACGTTTTTGTTTGATGATGACTTCAACTTTACCACTAGTAACTCTTGCTGTAGTAACGTTTTCGTTTATTGATGACTTCAACTTTACCACTACTAACTCTTGCTGTAGTAACGTTTTTGCTTAATTTTGACTTCAACTTTACCACTAGCACCTCTTGGTGTAGTACCGTTTTTGTTTAATGATGACTTCAACTTTACCACTAGTAACTCTTGCTGTAGTAACGTTTTCGTTTATTGATGACTTCAACTTTACCACTACTAACTCTTGCTGTAGTAACGTTTTTGCTTAATTTTGACTTCAACTTTACCACTAGCACCTCTTGGTGTAGTAACGTTTTTGTTTAATGATGACTTCAACTTTACCACTACTAACTCTTGCTGTAGTAACGTTTTTGCTTAATTTTGACTTCAACTTTACCACTAGCACCTCTTGGTGTAGTACCTTTTTTGTTTAATGATGACTTCAACTTTACCACTAGTAACTCTTGCTGTAGTAACATTTTTGCTTAATTTTGACTTCAACTTTACCACTAGCACCTCTTGGTGTAGTACCGTTTTTGTTTAATGATGACTTCAACTTTACCACTAGTAACTCTTGCTGTAGTAACATTTTTGCTTAATTTTGACTTCAACTTTACCACTAGCACCTCTTGGTGTAGTACCGTTTTTGTTTAATGATGACTTCAACTTTACCACTAGTAACTCTTACTGTAGTAACGTTTTTGTTTAATGATGACTTCAACTTTACCACTAGTAACTCTTGCTGTAGTAACGTTTTTGTTTAATGATGACTTCAACTTTACCACTAGTAACTCTTGCTGTAGTAACGTTTTTGTTTAATGATGACTTCAACTTTACCACTAGTAACTCTTGCTGGAGTAACGTCTTTCTTTAATGATGACTTCAACTTTACCACTAGTAACCCTTACTGTAGTAACGTTTTTGTTTAATGATGACTTCAATGTTACCACTAGGACCCCTTGCTGTAGTAACGTCTTTGCTTAATGATGACTTCAACTTTACCACTAGTAACTCTTGCTGTAGTAACGTTTTTGTTGAATTTTGACTTCAACTTTACCACTAGCACCTCTTGGTGTAGTACCGTTTTTGTTTAATGATGACTTCAACCTTACCACTAGTAACTCTTACTGTAGTAACGTTTTTGTTTAATGATGACTTCAACTTTACCACTAGTAACTCTTGCTGTAGTAACGTTTTTGTTTAATGATGACTTCAACTTTACCCCTAGTAACTCTTGCTGTAGTAACGTTTTGGTTGAATGATGACTTCAACTTTACCACTAGTAACTCTTGCTGTAGTAACGTTTTTGCTTAATGATGACTTCAACTTTACCACTAGTAACTCTTGCTGGAGTAACGTCTTTGTTTAATGATGACTTCAACTTTACCACTAGTAACCCTTACTGTAGTAACGTTTTTGTTTAATGATGACTTCAATGTTACCACTAGGACCCCTTGCTGTAGTAACGTCTTTGCTTAATGATGACTTCAACTTTACCACTAGTAACACTTGCTGTAGTAACGTTTTTGCTTAATTTTGACTTCAACTTTACCACTAGCACCTCTTGGTGTAGTACCGTTTTTGTTTAATGATGACTTCAACCTTACCACTAGTAACTCTTACTGTAGTAACGTTTTTGTTTAATGATGACTTCAACTTTACCACTAGTAACTCTTGCTGTAGTAACGTTTTTGTTGAATGAAGACTTCAACTTTACCACTAATAATTCTTGCTGTAGTAACGTTTTGGTTGAATGATGACTTCAACTTTACCACTAGTAACTCTTGCTGTAGTAACGTTTTTGCTTAATGATGACTTCAACTTTACCACTAGTAACTCTTGCTGGAGAAACGTGTTTGTCTAATGATGACTTCAACTTTACCACTAGTAACCCTTACTGTAGTAACGTTTTTGTTTAATGATGACTTCAATGTTACCACTAGGACCCCTTGCTGTAGTAACGTTTTTGCTTAATGATGACTTCAACTTTACCACTAGTAACCCTTGCTGTAGTAACGTTTTTTCTTAATGATGACTTCAACTTTACCACTAGTAACTCTTACTGTAGTAACGTTTTTGTTTAATGATAACTTCAACTTTACCACTAGCAACTCTTGCTGTAGTAACGTTTTTGTTTAATGATGACTTCAACTTTACCACTAGTAACTCTTGCTGTAGTAATGTTTCTGCTTAATGATGACTTCAACTTTATCACTAGCAACTCTTGGTGTAGTAACATTTTTGTTTAATGATGACTTCAACCCTACCACTAGTAACCATTGCTGTAGTAACGTCTTTGTTTATTGATGACTTCAACTTTACCACTAGTAACCATTGCGGTAGTAACGTCTTTGTTTAATGATGACTTCAACTTTACCACTAGGAACCCTTGCTGTATTAACGTTTTTGTTTAATGATGACTTCAACTTTATCACTAGAAACCCTTGCTGTAGTAACGTTTTTGTTTAATGATGACTTCAACTTTACCACTAGTAACTCTTGCTGTAATAACGTTTTTGTTTAATGATGACTTCAACTTTACCATTAGTAACTCTTGCTGTAGTAACGTTTTTGCTTAATGATGACTTCAACTTTACCACTAGTAACTCTTACTGTAGTAACGTTTTTGCTTAATGATGACCTCAACTTTATCACACTAGAAACCCTTGCTGTAGTAACCTTTTTGTTTAATGATGACTTCAACTTTACTACTAGTAACTCTTGCTGTAATAACGTTTTTGTTTAATGATGACTTCAATCTTACCACTAGTAACTCTTGCTGTAGTAACGTTTTTGCTTTATGATGACTTCAACTTTACCACTAGAACCACTTGCTGTAGTAACGTTTTTCTTTAATGATGACTTCAAATTTACCACTAGTAACTCTTGCTGTAGTAACGTCTTTGCTTAATGATGACTTCAACTTTACCACTAGTAACTCTTGCTATAGTAACGTTTTTGCTTAATTTTGACTTCAACTTTACCACTAGGACCTCTTGGTGTAGTACCGTTTTTGTTTAATGATGACTTCAACTTTACCACTAGTAACTCTTACTGTAGTAACGTTTTTGTTTAATGATGACTTCAACTTTACCACTAGTAACTCTTGCTGTAGTAACGTTTTTGTTGAATGATGACTTCAACTTTACCACTAGTAACTCTTGCTGTAGTAACGTTTTTGTTTAATGATGACTTCAACTTTACCACTAGTAACTCTTGCTGGAGTAACGTGTTTGTTTAATGATGACTTCAACTTTACCACTAGTAACTCTTGCTGTAGTAACGTTTTTTCTTAATGATGACTTCAACTTTACCACTAGCAACTCTTGGTGTAGTAACGTTTTTGCTTAATGATGACTTCAACTTTACCACTAGTAACTCTTGCTGTAGTAACGTTTTGGTTGAATGATGACTTCAACTTTACCACTAGTAACTCTTGCTGTAGTAACGTTTTTGTTTTGTGATGACTTCAACTTTACCACTAGTAACTCTTGCTGGGGTAACATCTTTGTTTAATGATGACTTCAACTTTACCACTAGTAACCCTTACTGTAGTAACGTTTTTGTTTAATGATGACTTCAATGTTACCACTAGGACCCCTTGCTGTAGTAACGTTTTTGCTTAATGATGACTTCAACTTTACCACTAGTAACTCTTGGTGTAGTAACGTTTTTTCTTAATGATGACTTCAACTTTACCACTAGCAACTCTTGGTGTAGTAACGTTTTTGTTTAATGATGACTTCAACTTTACCACTAGTAACTCTTGCTGTAGTAACGTTTTTGTTTAATGATGACTTCAACTTTACCACTAGTAACTCTTGCTGTAGTAACGTTTTTGTTTAATGATGACTTCAACTTTACCACTAGGAACCCCTGCTATAGTAACGTTTCTATGTAATGATGACTTCAACTTTACCACTAGGAACGTTGTTGTAGTAACGTTTTCGTTTAATGATGACTTCAACTTTACCACTAGTAACTCTTGCTGTAGTAATGTTTCTGCTTAATGATGACTTCAACTTTATCACTAGCAACTCTTGGTGTAGTAACGTTTTTGTTTTATGATGACTTCAACTTTACCACTAGTAACTATTGCTGTAGTAACATTTTTGCTTAATTTTGACTTCAACTTTACCACTAGCACCTCTTGGTGTAGTAACATTTTTGTTTGATGATGACTTCAACTTTACCACTAGTAACTCTTACTGTAGTAACGTTTTTGTTTAATGATGACTTCAACTTTACCACTAGTAACTCTTGCTGTAGTAACGTTTTTGTTGAATGATGACTTCAACTTTACCACTAGTAACTCTTGCTGTATTAACGTTTTTGCTTAATGATGACTTCAATTTAACCACTAGTAACTCTTACTGTAGTAACGTTTTGGTTGAATGATGACTTCAACTTTACCACTGGTAACTCTTGCTGTATTAACGTTTTTGCTTAATGATGACTTCAATTTAACCACTAGTAACTCTTACTGTAGTAACGTTTTTGTTGAATGATGACTTCAACTTTACCACTAGTAACTCTTGCTGTATTAACGTTTTTGCTTAATGATGACTTCAACTTTACCACTAGTAACTCTTGCTGTAGTAATGTTTCTGCTTAATGATGACTTCAACTTTATCACTAGCAACTCTTGGTGTAGTAACGTTTTTGTTTAATGACGACTTCAACTTTACCACTAGTAACTCTTGCTGTAGTAACGTTTTTGCTTAATTTTGACTTCAACTTTACCACTAGCACCTCTTGGTGTAGTAACGTTTTTGTTTGATGATGACTTCAACTTTACCACTAGTAACTCTTACTGTAGTAACGTTTTTGTTTAATGATGACTTCAACTTTACCACTAGTAACTCTTGTTGTAGTAACGTTTTGGTTGAATGATGACTTCAACTTTATCACTAGTAACTCTTGCTGTAGTAACGTTTTGGTTGAATGATGACTTCAACTTTACCACTAGTAACTCTTGCTGTAGTAACGTTTTTGTTTAATGATGACTTCAACTTTACCACTAGTAACTCTTGCTGGAGTAACATGTTTGTTTAATGATGACTTCAACTTTACCACTTGTAACCATTCCTGTAGTAACGTTTTTGTTTGATGATGACTTCAACTTTACCACTAGTAACTCTTGCTGTAGTAACGTTTTTGTTTAATGATGACTTCAACTTTACCACTAGTAACTCTTGCTGTAGTAACGTTTTTGTTTAATGATGACTTCAACTTTACCACTAGTAACTCTTGCTGTAGTAACGTTTTGGTTGAATGATGACTTCAACTTTACCACTAGTAACTCTTGCTGTAGTAACGTTTTGGTTGAATGATGACTTCAACTTTACCACTAGTAACTCTTGCTGTAGTAACGTTTTTGTTTAATGATCACTTCAACTTTACGACTAGTAACTCTTGCTGTAGTAACGTATTTGTTTAATGATGACTTCAACTTTACCACTAGTAACTCTTGCTGTAGTAACGTTTTTGTTTAATGATGACTTCAACTTTACCACTAGTAACCCTTACTGTAGTAACGTTTTTGTTTAATCATGACTTCAATGTTACTACTATGAACCATTGCTGTAGTAAGGTTTTTGTTTAATGATGACTTCAACTTTACCACTAGTAACTCTTGCTGTAGTAACGTTTTTGCTTAATGATGACTTCAACTTTACCACTAGTAACTCTTGCTGTAGTAACGTTTTTGCTTAATGATGACTTCAACTTTACCACTAGCAACTCTTGGTGTAGTAACGTTTTTGTTTAATGATGACTTCAATTTTACCACTAGTAACTCTTGCTGTAGTAACGTTTTTGTTTAATGATGACTTCAACTTTACCACTAGTAACTCTTGCTGTAGTAACGTTTTTGTTTAATGATGACTTCAACTTGACCACTAGTAACCCTTACTGTAGTAACGTTTTTGCTTAATGATGACTTCAACTTTACCACTAGCAACTCTTGGTGTAGTAACGTTTTTGTTTAATGATGACTTCAACTTTATCACTAGTAACACTTGCTGTAGTAACGTTTTTGTTTAATGATGACTTCAACTTTACCACTAGTAACTCTTGCTGTAGTAACGTTTTTGTTTAATGATGACTTCAACTTTACCACTAGGAACCCCTGCAATAGTAACGTTTTCATTTAATGATGACTTCAACTTTACCACTAGTAACTCTTGCTGTAGTAACGTTTTTGCTTAATGATGACTTCAACTTTACCACTAGCAACTCTTGGTGTAGTAACGTTTTTGTTTAATGATGACTTTAACTTTACCACTAGTAACTCTTGCTGTATTAACGTTTTTGCTTAATGATGACTTCAATTTAACCACCAGTAACTCTTACTGTAGTAACGTTTTTGTTGAATGATGACTTCAACTTTACCACTAGTAACTCTTGCTGTAGTAACGTTTTTGTTGAATGATGACTTCAATGTTACCACTAATAACTCTTGCTGCAGTAACGTTTTTGTTGAATGATGACTTCAACTTTACCACTAGTAACTCTTGCTGTAGTAACGTTTTTGCTTAATGATGACTTCAACTTTACCACTAGTAACTCTTGCTGTAGTAATGTTTCTGCTTAATGATGACTTCAACTTTATCACTAGCAACTCTTGGTGTAGTAACGTTTTTGTTTTATGATGACTTCAACTTTACCACTAGTAACTCTTGCTATAGTAACGTTTTTGCTTAATTTTGACTTCAACTTTACCACTAACACCTCTTGGTGTAGTAACGTTTTTGTTTGATGATGACTTCAACTTTACCACTAGTAACTCTTACTGTAGTAACGTTTTTGTTTAATGATGACTTCAACGTTACCACTAGTAACTCTTGATGTAGCAACGTTTTTGTTGAATGATGACTTCAACTTTACCACTAGTAAATCTTGCTGTAGTAACGTTTTGGTTGAATGATGACTTCAACTTTACCACTAGTAACTCTTGCTGTAGTAACGTTTTGGTTGAATGATGACTTCAACTTTACCACTAGTAACTCTTGCTGTAGTAACGTTTTTGTTTAATGATCATTTCAACTTTACCACTAGCAACTCTTGCTGGAGTAACATGTTTGTTTAATGATGACTTCAACTTTACCACTAGTAACCATTGCTGTAGTAACGTTTTTGTTTGATGATGACTTCAACTTTACCACTAGTAACTCTTACTGTAGTAACGTTTTTGTTTAATGATGACTTCAACTTTACCACTAGTAACTCTTGCTGTAGTAACGTTTTTGTTGAATGGTGACTTCAACTTTACCACTTGTAACTCTTGCTGTAGTAACGTTTTGGTTGAATGATGACTTCAACTTTACCACTAGTAACTCTTGCTGTAGTAACGTTTTGGTTGAATGATGACTTCAACTTTACCACTAGTAACTCTTGCTGTAGGAACGTTTTTGCTTAATGATCACTTCAACTTTACCACTAGTAACTCTTGCTGTAGTAACGTGTTTGTTTAATGATGACTTCAACTTTACCACTAGTAACCCTTACTGTAGTAACGTTTTTGTTGAATGATGACTTCAATGCTACCACTAGGAACCCTTGCTGTAGTAACGTTTTTCCTTAATGATGACTTCAACTTTACCACTAGCAACTATTGGTGTAGTAACGTTTTTGTTTAATGATGACTTCAATTTTACCACTAGTAACTCTTGCTGTAGTAACGTTTTTGTTTAATGATAACTTCAACTTTACCACTAGTAACTCTTGCTGTAGTAACGTTTTTGTTTAATGATGCCTTCAACTTTACCACTAGGAACCCTTACTGTAGTAACGTTTTTGTTGAATGATGACTTCAACTTTACCACTAGTAACTCTTACTATAGTAACGTTTTTTTTTAATGATGACTTCAACTTTATCACTAGTAACACTTGCTGTAGTAACGTTTTTGTTTAATGATGACTTCAACTTTACCACTAGTAACTCTTGCTGTAGTAACGTTTTTGTTTAATGATGACTTCAACTTTACCACTAGGAACCCCGGCTATAGTAACGTTTTTATTTAATGATGACTTCAACTTTACCACTAGTAACTCTTGCTGTAGTAACGTTTTTGTTTAATGATGACTTCAACTTTACCACTAGTAACTCTTGGTGTAGTAACGTTTTTGTTTAATGATGACTTTAACTTTACCACTAGTAACTCTTGCTGTAGTAACGTTTTTACTTAATGATGACTTCAATTTAACCACTAGTAACTCTTACTGTAGTAACGTTTTTGTTGAATGATGACCTCAACTTTACCAATGGTAACTCTTTCTGTAGTAACGTTTTTGTTGAATGATGACTTCAACTTTACCACTAGCAACTCTTGCTGTAGTAACGTTTTTGTTGAATGATGACTTCAACTTTACCACTAGTAACTCTTGCTGGAGTAACGTTTTTGTTTAATGATGACTTCAACTTTACCACTAGTAACCTTTACTGTAGTAACGTTTTTGTTTAATGATGACTTCAATTTTACCACTAGGAACCATTGCTTTTGTAACGTTTTTGTTTAGTGATGACTTCAACTTTACCACTAGTAACTCTTGCTGTAGTAACGTTTTTGTTTAATGATGACTTCAACTTTACCACTAGTAAATCTTGCTGTAGTAATGTTTTTGCTTAATGATGACTTCAACTTTACCACTAGCAACTCTTGGTGTAGTAACGTTTTTGTTTAATGATGACTTCAACTTTACCACTAGTAACTCTTGCTGTAGTAACGCTTTTGTTGAATGATGACTTCAACTTTACCACTAGTAACTCTTGCTGTAGTAACGTTTTCGCTTAATGATGACTTCAACTTTACCACTAGTAACTCTTGCTGTAATAACGTTCTTGTTGAATGATGACTTCAACTTTACCACTAGTAACTCTTGCTGGAGTAACATGTTTGTTTAATGGTGACTTCAACCTTACCACTAGTAACTCTTGCTGTATTAACGTGTTTGTTTAATGATGACTTCAACTTTACCACTAGTATCTCTTGCTGTAGTAACGTTTTTGTTTAATGATGACTTCAACTTTACCACTAGTAACTCTTGCTGTAGTAACGTGTTTGTTTAATGATGACTTCAACTTTACCACTAGTAACTCTTGCTGTAGAAACGTTTTTGCTTAATGATGACTTCAACATTACCACTAGTAACCCTTACTGTAGTAACATTTTTGCTTAATGATGACTTCAACTTTACCACTAGTAACTCTTACTGTAGTAACGTTTTTGCTTTATGATGACTTCAATTTTACCACTAGTAACTCTTGCTGTAGTAAAGTTTTTGTTTAATGATGACTTCAATTTTACCACTAGTAACTCTTGCTGTAGTAACGTTTTTGTTGAATGATGACTTCAACTTTACCACTAGTAACTCTTACTGTAGTAACGTTTTTGCTTAATGATGACTTCAATTTTACCACTAGTAACTCTTGCTGTAGTAACGTTTTTGTTTAATGATGACTTCAATTTTACCACTAGTAACTCTTGCTGTAGTAACGTTTTTGTTTAATGATGATTTCAATTGTACCACTAGTAACTCTTCCTGTAGTAACGTTTTTCTTTAACGATGACTTCAACTTTACCACTAGTAACTCTTGCTGTAGTAACGTTTTTGTTTAATGATGACTTCAACTTTACCACTAGTAACTCTTGCTGTAGTAAAGTTTTTGTTTAATGATGACTTCAATTTTACCACTAGTAACTCTTGCTGTAGTAACGTTTTTGTTGAATGATGACTTCAACTTTACCACTAGTAACTCTTACTGTAGTAACGTTTTTGCTTAATGATGACTTCAATTTTACCACTAGTAACTCTTGCTGTAGTAACGTTTTTGTTTAATGATGACTTCAATTTTACCACTAGTAACTCTTGCTGTAGTAACGTTTTTGTTTAATGATGATTTCAATTGTACCACTAGTAACTCTTCCTGTAGTAACGTTTTTCTTTAACGATGACTTCAACTTTACCACTAGTAACTCTTGCTGTAGTAACGTTTTTGTTTAATGATGACTTCAACTTTACCACTAGTAACTCTTGCTGTAGTAACGTTTTTTTATATTGATGACTTCAACTTTACCACTAGGAATCCTTGCTGTAGTAACGTTTTTGTTGAATGATGACTTCAACTTTACCACTAGGAACCCTTGCTGTAGTAACGTTTTTGCTTAATGATGACCTCAACTTTACCACTAGTAACTCTTGCTGTAGTAACGTTTCTATGTAATGATGACTTCAACTTTACCACTAGTAACTCTTGCTGTAGTAACGCTTTTGTTGAATGATGACTTCAACTTTACCACTAGTAACTCTTGCTGTAGTAACGTTTTTGCTTAATGATGACCTCAACTTTACCACTAGTAACTCTTGCTGTAGTAACGTTTTTCTTTAATGATAACTTCAACTTTACCACTAGCAACTCTTCCTGTAGTAACGTTTTTGTTTAATGATGACTTCAGCTTTACCACTAGTAACTCTTGCTGTAGTAACGTGTTTGTTTAATGATGACTTGAACTTTACCACTAGGAACCCTTGCTATAGTAACGTTTTTATTTAATTATGACTTCAACTTTACCACTAGTAACTCTTGCTGTAGCAACGTTTTTATGTAATGATGACTTCAACTTTACCACTAAGAACGTTGCTGTAGTAACGTTTTCGTTTAATGACGACTTCAACTTTATCACTAGTAAATCTTGCTGTAGTATTGTTTTTGCTTAATGATGACTTCAACTTTACCACTAGCAACTCTTGGTGTAGTCACGTTTTTGTTTAATGATAACTTCAACTTTACCACTAGTAACTCTTACTGTAGTAACGTTTTTGTTTAATGATGACTTCAACTTTACCACTAGTAACTCTTGCTGTAGTAACGCTTTTGTTGAATGATGACTTCAACTTTACCACTAGTAACTCTTGCTGTAGTAACGTGTTTGTTTAATGATGACTTCAATTTTACCACTAGTAACTCTTGTTGTTGTAACGTTCTTGTTGAATGATGACTTCAACTTTACCACTAGTAACTCTTGCTGTAGTAACGTTTTTGTTTAATGATGACTTCAACTTTACCACTAGTAACTCTTGCTGGAGTAACGTGTTTGTTTAATGATGACTTCAACTTTACCACTAGTAACTCTTGCTGTAGTAACGTGTTTGTTTAATGATGACTTGAACTTTACCACTACGAACACTTGCTATAGTAACGTTTTTATTTAATGATGACTTCAACTTTACCACTAGTAACTCTTGCTGTAGTAACGTTTTTATGTAATGATGACTTCAACTTTACCACTTGCAACTCTTGGTGTAGAAACGTTTTTGTTTAATGATGACTTCAACTTTACCACTAGTAACTCTTACTCTAGTAACGTTTTTGCTTAATGATGACTCCAACTTTACCACTAGTAACTCTTGCTGTAGTAACGTTTTTGTTGAATGATGACTTCAACTTTACCACTAGTAACACTTGCTGTAGTAACGTTTTCGTTTAATGATGACTTCAATTTTACCACTAGTAACTCTTGTTGTAGTAACGTTTCTATGTAATGATGACTTCAACTTTACCACTAGGAATCCTTGCTGTAGTAACGTTTTTGTTGAATGATGACTTCAACTTTACCACTAGTATCTCTTGCTGTAGTAACGTTTTGTTTAATGATGACTTCAACTTTACCACTAGTAACTCTTTCTGTAGTAACGTTTTTGTTTAATGATGACTTCAACTTTACCACTAGGAACCCTTGCTGTAGTAACGTTTTTGTTGAATGATGACTTCAACTTTACCACTAGTAACTCCTGCTGTAGTAACGTTTTTGTTTAATGATGACTTCAACTTTACCACTAGGAACCCTTGCTGTAGTAACGTTTTTGCTTAATGATCACCTCAACTTTACCACTAGTCACTCTTGCTGTAGTAACGTTTCTATGTAATGATGACTTCAACTTTACCACTAGTAACTCTTGCTGTAGTAACGTTTTTGTTTAATGATGACTATAACTTTACCACTAGTAACACTTGCTGTAGTAACGTTTTTGTTGAATGATGACTTCAACTTTACCACTAGTAACTCTTGCTGTAGTAACGTTTTTGTTTAATGATGACTTCAACTTTACCACTAGTAACACTTGCTGTAGTAACGTTTTTGTTGAATGATGACTTCAACTTTACCACTAGTAACACTTGCTGTAGTAACGTTTTTGTTGAATGATGACTTCAACTTTACCACTAGTAACTCTTGCTGTAGTAACGTGTTTGTTTAATGATGACTTCAATTTTACCACTAGTAACTCTTGTTGTAGTAACGTTTCTATGTAATGATGACTTCAACTTTACCACTAGGAATCCTTGCTGTAGTAACGTTTTTGTTTAATGATGACTTCAACTTTACCACTAGTAGCTCTTGTCGTAGTAACGTTTTTGTTGAATGATTACTTCAACTTTACCACTAGTAACTCTTGCTGTAGTAACGTGTTTGTTTAATGATGACTTCAACTTTACCACTAGTAACTCTTGCTGTAGAAACGTTTTTCTTTAATGATGACTTCAACATTACCACTAGTAACCCTTACTGTAGTAACATTTTTGTTTAATGATGACTTCAACTTTACCACTAGTAACTCTTACTGTAGTAACGTTTTTGCTTAATGATGACTTCAATTTTACCACTAGTAAATCTTGCTGTAGTAACGTTTTTGTTTAATGATGACTTCAATTTTACCACTAGTAACTCTTGCTGTAGTAACGTTTTTGTTTAATGCTGACTTCAATTTTACCACTAGTAACTCTTGCTGTAGTAACGTTTTGGTTGAATGATGACTTCAACTTTACCACTAGTAACTCTTGCTGTAGTAACGTTTTTGTTTAATGATCATTTCAACTTTACCACTAGCAACTCTTGCTGGAGTAACATGTTTGTTTAATGATGACTTCAACTTTACCACTAGTAACCATTGCTGTAGTAACGTTTTTGTTTGATGATGACTTCAACTTTACCACTAGTAACTCTTACTGTAGTAACGTTTTTGTTTAATGATGACTTCAACTTTACCACTAGTAACTCTTGCTGTAGTAACGTTTTTGTTGAATGGTGACTTCAACTTTACCACTTGTAACTCTTGCTGTAGTAACGTTTTGGTTGAATGATGACTTCAACTTTACCACTAGTAACTCTTGCTGTAGTAACGTTTTGGTTGAATGATGACTTCAACTTTACCACTAGTAACTCTTGCTGTAGGAACGTTTTTGCTTAATGATCACTTCAACTTTACCACTAGTAACTCTTGCTGTAGTAACGTGTTTGTTTAATGATGACTTCAACTTTACCACTAGTAACCCTTACTGTAGTAACGTTTTTGTTGAATGATGACTTCAATGCTACCACTAGGAACCCTTGCTGTAGTAACGTTTTTCCTTAATGATGACTTCAACTTTACCACTAGCAACTATTGGTGTAGTAACGTTTTTGTTTAATGATGACTTCAATTTTACCACTAGTAACTCTTGCTGTAGTAACGTTTTTGTTTAATGATAACTTCAACTTTACCACTAGTAACTCTTGCTGTAGTAACGTTTTTGTTTAATGATGCCTTCAACTTTACCACTAGGAACCCTTACTGTAGTAACGTTTTTGTTGAATGATGACTTCAACTTTACCACTAGTAACTCTTACTATAGTAACGTTTTTTTTTAATGATGACTTCAACTTTATCACTAGTAACACTTGCTGTAGTAACGTTTTTGTTTAATGATGACTTCAACTTTACCACTAGTAACTCTTGCTGTAGTAACGTTTTTGTTTAATGATGACTTCAACTTTACCACTAGGAACCCCGGCTATAGTAACGTTTTTATTTAATGATGACTTCAACTTTACCACTAGTAACTCTTGCTGTAGTAACGTTTTTGTTTAATGATGACTTCAACTTTACCACTAGTAACTCTTGGTGTAGTAACGTTTTTGTTTAATGATGACTTTAACTTTACCACTAGTAACTCTTGCTGTAGTAACGTTTTTACTTAATGATGACTTCAATTTAACCACTAGTAACTCTTACTGTAGTAACGTTTTTGTTGAATGATGACCTCAACTTTACCAATGGTAACTCTTTCTGTAGTAACGTTTTTGTTGAATGATGACTTCAACTTTACCACTAGCAACTCTTGCTGTAGTAACGTTTTTGTTGAATGATGACTTCAACTTTACCACTAGTAACTCTTGCTGGAGTAACGTTTTTGTTTAATGATGACTTCAACTTTACCACTAGTAACCTTTACTGTAGTAACGTTTTTGTTTAATGATGACTTCAATTTTACCACTAGGAACCATTGCTTTTGTAACGTTTTTGTTTAGTGATGACTTCAACTTTACCACTAGTAACTCTTGCTGTAGTAACGTTTTTGTTTAATGATGACTTCAACTTTACCACTAGTAAATCTTGCTGTAGTAATGTTTTTGCTTAATGATGACTTCAACTTTACCACTAGCAACTCTTGGTGTAGTAACGTTTTTGTTTAATGATGACTTCAACTTTACCACTAGTAACTCTTGCTGTAGTAACGCTTTTGTTGAATGATGACTTCAACTTTACCACTAGTAACTCTTGCTGTAGTAACGTTTTCGCTTAATGATGACTTCAACTTTACCACTAGTAACTCTTGCTGTAATAACGTTCTTGTTGAATGATGACTTCAACTTTACCACTAGTAACTCTTGCTGGAGTAACATGTTTGTTTAATGGTGACTTCAACCTTACCACTAGTAACTCTTGCTGTATTAACGTGTTTGTTTAATGATGACTTGAACTTTGCCACTAGTAACTCTTGCTGTAGTAACGTTTTTGTTTAATGATGACTTCAACTTTACCACTAGTATCTCTTGCTGTAGTAACGTTTTTGTTTAATGATGACTTCAACTTTACCACTAGTAACTCTTGCTGTAGTAACGTGTTTGTTTAATGATGACTTCAACTTTACCACTAGTAACTCTTGCTGTAGAAACGTTTTTGCTTAATGATGACTTCAACATTACCACTAGTAACCCTTACTGTAGTAACATTTTTGCTTAATGATGACTTCAACTTTACCACTAGTAACTCTTACTGTAGTAACGTTTTTGCTTTATGATGACTTCAATTTTACCACTAGTAACTCTTGCTGTAGTAAAGTTTTTGTTTAATGATGACTTCAATTTTACCACTAGTAACTCTTGCTGTAGTAACGTTTTTGTTGAATGATGACTTCAACTTTACCACTAGTAACTCTTACTGTAGTAACGTTTTTGCTTAATGATGACTTCAATTTTACCACTAGTAACTCTTGCTGTAGTAACGTTTTTGTTTAATGATGACTTCAATTTTACCACTAGTAACTCTTGCTGTAGTAACGTTTTTGTTTAATGATGATTTCAATTGTACCACTAGTAACTCTTCCTGTAGTAACGTTTTTCTTTAACGATGACTTCAACTTTACCACTAGTAACTCTTGCTGTAGTAACGTTTTTGTTTAATGATGACTTCAACTTTACCACTAGTAACTCTTGCTGTAGTAAAGTTTTTGTTTAATGATGACTTCAATTTTACCACTAGTAACTCTTGCTGTAGTAACGTTTTTGTTGAATGATGACTTCAACTTTACCACTAGTAACTCTTACTGTAGTAACGTTTTTGCTTAATGATGACTTCAATTTTACCACTAGTAACTCTTGCTGTAGTAACGTTTTTGTTTAATGATGACTTCAATTTTACCACTAGTAACTCTTGCTGTAGTAACGTTTTTGTTTAATGATGATTTCAATTGTACCACTAGTAACTCTTCCTGTAGTAACGTTTTTCTTTAACGATGACTTCAACTTTACCACTAGTAACTCTTGCTGTAGTAACGTTTTTGTTTAATGATGACTTCAACTTTACCACTAGTAACTCTTGCTGTAGTAACGTTTTTTTATATTGATGACTTCAACTTTACCACTAGGAATCCTTGCTGTAGTAACGTTTTTGTTGAATGATGACTTCAACTTTACCACTAGGAACCCTTGCTGTAGTAACGTTTTTGCTTAATGATGACCTCAACTTTACCACTAGTAACTCTTGCTGTAGTAACGTTTCTATGTAATGATGACTTCAACTTTACCACTAGTAACTCTTGCTGTAGTAACGCTTTTGTTGAATGATGACTTCAACTTTACCACTAGTAACTCTTGCTGTAGTAACGTTTTTGCTTAATGATGACCTCAACTTTACCACTAGTAACTCTTGCTGTAGTAACGTTTTTCTTTAATGATAACTTCAACTTTACCACTAGCAACTCTTCCTGTAGTAACGTTTTTGTTTAATGATGACTTCAGCTTTACCACTAGTAACTCTTGCTGTAGTAACGTGTTTGTTTAATGATGACTTGAACTTTACCACTAGGAACCCTTGCTATAGTAACGTTTTTATTTAATTATGACTTCAACTTTACCACTAGTAACTCTTGCTGTAGCAACGTTTTTATGTAATGATGACTTCAACTTTACCACTAAGAACGTTGCTGTAGTAACGTTTTCGTTTAATGACGACTTCAACTTTATCACTAGTAAATCTTGCTGTAGTATTGTTTTTGCTTAATGATGACTTCAACTTTACCACTAGCAACTCTTGGTGTAGTCACGTTTTTGTTTAATGATAACTTCAACTTTACCACTAGTAACTCTTACTGTAGTAACGTTTTTGTTTAATGATGACTTCAACTTTACCACTAGTAACTCTTGCTGTAGTAACGCTTTTGTTGAATGATGACTTCAACTTTACCACTAGTAACTCTTGCTGTAGTAACGTGTTTGTTTAATGATGACTTCAATTTTACCACTAGTAACTCTTGTTGTTGTAACGTTCTTGTTGAATGATGACTTCAACTTTACCACTAGTAACTCTTGCTGTAGTAACGTTTTTGTTTAATGATGACTTCAACTTTACCACTAGTAACTCTTGCTGGAGTAACGTGTTTGTTTAATGATGACTTCAACTTTACCACTAGTAACTCTTGCTGTAGTAACGTGTTTGTTTAATGATGACTTGAACTTTACCACTACGAACACTTGCTATAGTAACGTTTTTATTTAATGATGACTTCAACTTTACCACTAGTAACTCTTGCTGTAGTAACGTTTTTATGTAATGATGACTTCAACTTTACCACTTGCAACTCTTGGTGTAGAAACGTTTTTGTTTAATGATGACTTCAACTTTACCACTAGTAACTCTTACTCTAGTAACGTTTTTGCTTAATGATGACTCCAACTTTACCACTAGTAACTCTTGCTGTAGTAACGTTTTTGTTGAATGATGACTTCAACTTTACCACTAGTAACACTTGCTGTAGTAACGTTTTCGTTTAATGATGACTTCAATTTTACCACTAGTAACTCTTGTTGTAGTAACGTTTCTATGTAATGATGACTTCAACTTTACCACTAGGAATCCTTGCTGTAGTAACGTTTTTGTTGAATGATGACTTCAACTTTACCACTAGTATCTCTTGCTGTAGTAACGTTTTGTTTAATGATGACTTCAACTTTACCACTAGTAACTCTTTCTGTAGTAACGTTTTTGTTTAATGATGACTTCAACTTTACCACTAGGAACCCTTGCTGTAGTAACGTTTTTGTTGAATGATGACTTCAACTTTACCACTAGTAACTCCTGCTGTAGTAACGTTTTTGTTTAATGATGACTTCAACTTTACCACTAGGAACCCTTGCTGTAGTAACGTTTTTGCTTAATGATCACCTCAACTTTACCACTAGTCACTCTTGCTGTAGTAACGTTTCTATGTAATGATGACTTCAACTTTACCACTAGTAACTCTTGCTGTAGTAACGTTTTTGTTTAATGATGACTATAACTTTACCACTAGTAACACTTGCTGTAGTAACGTTTTTGTTGAATGATGACTTCAACTTTACCACTAGTAACTCTTGCTGTAGTAACGTTTTTGTTTAATGATGACTTCAACTTTACCACTAGTAACACTTGCTGTAGTAACGTTTTTGTTGAATGATGACTTCAACTTTACCACTAGTAACACTTGCTGTAGTAACGTTTTTGTTGAATGATGACTTCAACTTTACCACTAGTAACTCTTGCTGTAGTAACGTGTTTGTTTAATGATGACTTCAATTTTACCACTAGTAACTCTTGTTGTAGTAACGTTTCTATGTAATGATGACTTCAACTTTACCACTAGGAATCCTTGCTGTAGTAACGTTTTTGTTTAATGATGACTTCAACTTTACCACTAGTAGCTCTTGTCGTAGTAACGTTTTTGTTGAATGATTACTTCAACTTTACCACTAGTAACTCTTGCTGTAGTAACGTGTTTGTTTAATGATGACTTCAACTTTACCACTAGTAACTCTTGCTGTAGAAACGTTTTTCTTTAATGATGACTTCAACATTACCACTAGTAACCCTTACTGTAGTAACATTTTTGTTTAATGATGACTTCAACTTTACCACTAGTAACTCTTACTGTAGTAACGTTTTTGCTTAATGATGACTTCAATTTTACCACTAGTAAATCTTGCTGTAGTAACGTTTTTGTTTAATGATGACTTCAATTTTACCACTAGTAACTCTTGCTGTAGTAACGTTTTTGTTTAATGCTGACTTCAATTTTACCACTAGTAACTCTTGCTGTAGTAACGTTTTTGTTGAATGATGACTTCAACTTTACCACTAGTAACTCTTACTGTAGTAACGTTTTTGCTTAATGATGACTTCAATTTTACCACTAGTAACTCTTGCTGTAGTAACGTTTTTGTTTAATGATAACTTCAACTTTACCACTAGTAACTCTTACTGTAGTAACGTTTTTGTTTAATGATGACTTCAACTTTACCACTAGTAACTCTTACTGTAGTAACGCTTTTGCTTAATGATGACTTCAATTTTACCACTAGTAACTCTTGCTGTAGTAACGTTTTTGTTTAATGATAACTTCAACTTTACCACTAGTAACTCTTACTGTAGTAACGTACCACCCTACCGCATGACAAATTAAAAACCCGCTTAAAAGAAACAATTCATAAAGCTTTCAGTCATAGAAACTATGGCTCAAAATTTGTTGTGTTAGGCTACAATTCCACATATTTTTCAAACAAAATTCATAAAGGTAAAACATGCTACTCCGAGGAACAAGTGATCAGTATGCTGGAGTTCCTCATCGATAACATATTTGTCTCCTTTGGAGGGACACTGTTTCAGCAGGTCGTCGGCATACCAATGGGTACGAATTGTGCCCCTCTTCTAGCCGATTTATTTTTATACTCATATGAGTCGGAGTTTCTTCAAAAGCTTGTAAAAGATAAGAAGATTCATGAGGCTAGAGCCTTTAATTTCACATACAGGTATATTGATGACGTTTTATCTATCAATAATTCTAGATTTGCAGAATTTCTTCCATTGATATACCCTCCAGAGCTGGAAGTTAAAGAGACCACCGATACAGCTTCGTCCGCATCATTTTTGGACTTATACCTCGAATTTGACGACAGTGGTCAACTCAGTACTAAAATTTATGATAAGCGGGACGACTTCAATTTTAAAATCATAAATTTTCCAAACATGTGCAGCAATATACCAGCTTCTCCTGCATATGGTGTTTACATCTCGCAATTGATTCGCTATGCAAGGGCCAGTAGCAATTATTCTGATTTCCTGAAACGTCATCTTCATCTGAGAAACAGGCTACTGGACCAGGGCTATAAAAAGATTCGCCTTATTCGATCTCTTAAAAAGTTTATATTCCGATACCAATATCTTGTCGAAATATATTCCGTCTCTGCAGAAAAAATTATAAGCGATGCATTTTCATATAGTGAAAATGTATAAAGATAAAGAAGTCAAAAATGTCAAGAATTTTTTTTGTCAATGTGTGACGTAAAAATATTTTTGACATTTACGTCACCGAATATGGTACTGCTTTGACTACTATTTTACCTATTTTGTTCCTGTATTTAAATACTGTTACAGTGACAGCCGGAACCTTTGAACCGTAATGAGAGCGGGAGGTTTGGCGCCTTAAAATCTGATTCAACCCACCATTTCTTTAGAAATGCCTGTACCAAGTCAGGGTCATTACGGTTTTCACAGTTTTCCGGTTGTTGACTGATTTTGTCTGTTTATATAATTATGAGTTTTGACTTTCCCTTTGTAAGATTGTTCGGAGTTCGGTAATTTTGTTATTACCTTTATTTTGTTTAATGATGACTTCAACTTTACCACTAGTAACTCTTACTGTAGTAACGTTTTTGCTTAATGATGACTTCAACTTTACCACTAGTAACACTTGCTGTAGTAACGTTTTTGCTTAATGATGACTTCAGCTTTACCACTAGTAACTCTTGCTGTAGTAACGTGTTTGTTTAATGATGACTTGAACTTTACCACTAGGAACCCTTGCTATAGTAACGTTTTTATTTAATTATGACTTCAACTTTACCACTAGTAACTCTTGCTGTAGCAACGTTTTTATGTAATGATGACCTCAACTTTACCACTAGGAACGTTGCTGTAGTAACGTTTTCGCTTAATGATGACTTCAACTTTATCACTAGTAAATCTTGCTGTAGTAATGTTTTTGCTTAATGATGACTTCAACTTTACCACTAGCAACCCTTGGTGTAGTAACGTTTTTGTTTAATGATAACTTCAACTTTACCACTAGTAACTCTTACTGTAGTAACGTTTTTGTTTAATGATGACTTCAACTTTACCACTAGTAACTCTTGCTGTAGTAACGCTTTTGTTGAATGATGACTTCAACTTTACCACTAGTAACTCTTGCTGTAGTAACGTGTTTGTTTAATGATGACTTCAATTTTACCACTAGTAACTCTTGTTGTTGTAACGTTCTTGTTGAATGATGACTTCAACTTTACCACTAGTAACTCTTGCTGTAGTAACGTTTTTGTTTAATGATGACTTCAACTTTACCACTAGTAACCATTGCTGGAGTAACGTGTTTGTTTAATGATGACTTCAACTTTACCACTAGTAACTCTTGCTGTAGTAACGTGTTTGTTTAATGATGACTTGAACTTTACCACTAGGAACACTTGCTATAGTAACGTTTTTATTTAATGATGACTTCAACTTTACCACTAGTAACTCTTGCTGTAGTAACGTTTTTATGTAATGATGACTTCAACTTTACCACTTGCAACTCTTGGTGTAGAAACGTTTTTGTTTAATGATGACTTCAACTTTACCACCAGTAACTCTTACTCTATTAACGTTTTTGCTTAATGATGACTTCAACTTTACCACTAGTAACTCTTGCTGTAGTAACGTTTTTGTTGAATGATGACTTCAACTTTAACACTAGTAACACTTGCTGTAGTAACGTTTTCGTTTAATGATGACTTCAATTTTACCACTAGTAACTCTTGTTGTAGTAACGTTTCTATGTAATGATGACTTCAACTTTACCACTAGTAACTCATGCTGTAGTAACGTTTTCGTTTAATGATGACTTCAACTTTACCACTAGTAACTCTTGCTTTAGTAATGTTTTTGCTTAATGATGACTTCAACTTTACCACTACCACCTCTTGGTGTAGCAACGTTTTTGTTGAATGATGACTTCAACTTTACCACTAGTAACTCTTGCTGTAGTAACGTTTTTGTTTAATGATGACTTCAACTTTACCACTAGGAACCCTTGCTGTAGTAACGTTTTTGCTTAATGATGACTTCAACTTTACCACTAGTAACTCTTGCTGTAGTAACGTTTTTGTTTAATGATGACTTCAACTTTACAACTAGTAACCCTTGCTGTAGTAACGCTTTTGTTGAATGATGACTTCAACTTTACCACTAGTAACTCTTGCTGTAGTAATGTTTTTGTTTAATGATGACTTCAACTTTACCACTAGTAACTCTTGCTGTAGTAACGTTTTTGTTGAATGATGACTTCAACTTTACCACTAGTAACTCTTGCTGTAGTAACGTTTTTGTTGAATGATGACTTCAACTTTATCACTAGTAACGCTTGCAGTAGTAACGTTTTTGTTTAATGATGACTTCAACTTTACCACTAGTAACCCTTACTGTAGTAACGTTTTTGTTGAATGATGACTTCAATTTTACCACTAGTAACTCTTGTGTAGTAACGTGTTTGTTTAATGATGACTTCAACTTTACCACTGGTAACTCTTGCTGTAGTAACGTGTTTGTTTAATGATGACTTCAACTTTACCACTAGTAACTCTTGCTGTAGTAAGGTTTTTGTTTAATGATGACTTCAACTTTACCACTAGTAACTCTTGGTGTAGTAACGTGTTTGCTTAATGATGACTTCAACTTTACCACTAGTAACTCTTGCTGTAGTAACGTCTTTGTTTAATGATGACTTCAACTTTACCACTAGTAACTCTTGCTGTAGTAACGTGTTTGTTTAATGATGACTTCAACTTTGACACTAGTAACTCTTGCTGTAGTAACGTTTTTTTTTAATGATGACCTCAACTTTACCACTAGTAACCCTTACTGTAGTAACGTTTTTGTTTAATGATGACTTCAACTTTACCACTAGTAACTCTTATTGTAGTAACGTTTTTGCTTAATGATGACTTCAATTTTACCACTAGTATCTCTTGCTGTAGTAACGTTTTTGTTTAATGATGACTTCAACTTTACCACTAGTAACTCTTGCTGTAGTAACGTTTTTGTTTAATGATGACGTCAACTTTACCACTAGTAACTCTTGCTGTAGTAACGTTTTTGTTTAATGATGACTTCAACTTTACCACTAGGAACCCTTGCTGTAGTAACGTTTTTGTTGAATGATGACTTCAACTTTACCACAAGTAACTCCTGCTGTAGTAACGTTTTTGTTTAATGATGACTTCAACTTTACCACTAGGAACCCTTGCTGTAGTAACGTTTTTGCTTAATGATCACCTCAACTTTACCACTAGTCACTCTTGCTGTAGTAACGTTTCTATGTAATGATGACTTCAACTTTACCACTAGTAACTCTTGCTGTAGTAACGTTTTTGTTTAATGATGACTTCAACTTTACCACTAGTAACACTTGCTGTAGTAACGTTTTTGTTGAATGATGACTTCAACTTTACCACTAGTAACACTTGCTGTAGTAACGTTTTTGTTGAATGATGACTTCAACTTTACCACTAGTAACTCTTGCTGTAGTAACGTGTTTGTTTAATGATGACTTCAATTTTACCACTAGTAACTCTTGTTGTAGTAACGTTTCTATGTAATGATGACTTCAACTTTACCACTAGGAATCCTTGCTGTAGTAACGTTTTTGTTTAATGATGACTTCAACTTTACCACTAGTAGCTCTTGTCGTAGTAACGTTTTTCTTGAATGATGACTTCCACTTTACCACTAGTAACTCTTGCTGTAGTAACGTTTTCGTTTAATGATGACTTCAACTTTACCACTAGTAACTCTTGCTGTAGTGACGTTCTTGTTGAATGATGACTTCAACTTTACCACTAGTAACTCTTGCTGTAGTGACGTTCTTGTTGAATGATGACTTCAACTTTACCACTAGTAACTCTTGCTGTAGTAACGTTTTTGTTTAATGATGACTTCAACTTTACCACTAGTAACTATTGCTGTAGTAACGTGTTTGTTTAACGATGACTTCAACTTTACCACTAGTAACCCTTACAGTAGTAACGTTTTTGTTTAATGATGACTTCAACTTTACCACTGGTAACTCTTGCTGTAGTAACATTTTTGTTTAATGATGACTTCAACTTTACCACTAGGAACCCTTGCTGTAGTAACGTTTTTGTTTAATGATGACTTGAACTTTACCACTAGTAACTCTTGCTGTAGTAACGTTTTTGTTTAATGATGACTTCAACTTTACCACTAGTAACTCTTACTGTAGTAACGTTTTTGCTTAATGATGACTTCAATTTTACCACTAGTAAATCTTGCTGTAGTAACGTTTTTGTTTAATGATGACTTCAATTTTACCACTAGTAACTCTTGCTGTAGTAACGTTTTTGTTTAATGCTGACTTCAATTTTACCACTAGTAACTCTTGCTGTAGTAACGTTTTTGTTGAATGATGACTTCAACTTTACCACTAGTAACTCTTACTGTAGTAACGTTTTTGCTTAATGATGACTTCAATTTTACCACTAGTAACTCTTGCTGTAGTAACGTTTTTGTTTAATGATGACTTCAATTTTACCACTAATAACTCTTGCTGTAGTAACGTTTTTGTTTAATGATGATTTCAATTGTACCACTAGTAACTCTTGCTGTAGTAACGTTTTTGTTGAATGATGACTTCAACTTTACTACTAGTAACTCTTGCTGTAGTAACTTTTTCTTTAATGATGACTTCAACTTTACCACTAGTAACTCTTGCTGTAGTAACGTTTTTGTTTAATGATGACTTCAACTTTACCACTAGTAACTCTTGCTGTAGTAACGTTTTTTTATATTGATGACTTCAACTTTACCACTAGGAATCCTTGCTGTAGTAACGTTTTTGTTGAATGATGACTTCAACTTTACCACTAGTAACTCTTGCTGTAGTAACGTTTTTGTTTAATGATGACTTCAACTTTACCACTAGGAACCCTTGCTGTAGTAACGTTTTTGCTTAATTATGACCTCAACTTTACCACTAGTAACTCTTGCTGTAGTAACGTTTCTATGTAATGATGACTTCAACTTTACCACTAGTAACTCTTGCTGTAGTAACGCTTTTGTTGAATGATGACTTCAACTTTACCACTAGTAACTCTTGCTGTAGTAACGTTTTTGCTTAATGATGACCTCAACTTTACCACTAGTAACTCTTGCTGTAGTAACGTTTCTATGTAATGATGACTTCAACTTTACCACTAGTAACTCTTGCTGTAGTAACGCTTTTGTTGAATGATGACTTCAACTTTACCACTAGTAACTCTTGCTGTAGTAACGTTTTTGCTTAATGATGACCTCAACTTTACCACTAGTAACTCTTGCTGTAGTAACGTTTTTCTTTAATGATAACTTCAACTTTACCACTAGCAACTCTTGCTGTAGTAACGTTTTTGTTTAATGATGACCTCAACTTTACCACTAGAAACCCTTACTGTAGTAACGTTTTTACTTAATGATGATTTCAACTTTACCACTAATAACTCTTGCTGTAGTAACGTTTTTGCTTGATGATGACTTCAACTTTACCACTAGTAACACTTGCTGTAGTAACGTTTTTGCTTAATGATGACTTCAGCTTTACCACTAGTAACTCTTGCTGTAGTAACGTGTTTGTTTAATGATGACTTGAACTTTACCACTAGGAACCCTTGCTATAGTAACGTTTTTATTGTGTCTTGTGTACTGTAGGTTCCTCTGTTTGTGTTTATATTCTTGTATATTGTATCTTGATCACCCTTTATTTTAGATCTCTTGTGTCTTGTGTACTGTGGGTTCCTCTGTTTGTGTTTGTATTCTTGTATTTTGTATCTTCATCACCTTTTATTTTAGATCTCTTGTGTCTTGTGTACTATGGGTTCCTCTGTTTGTGTTTGTATTCTTGTATTTTGTATCTTTATCACATTTTATTTTAGATCTCTTGTGTCTTGTGTACTGTGGGTTCCTATGTTTGTGTTTATATTCTTGTATTTTGTAACTAGATCACCTTTTATTTTAGATCTCTTGTGTCTTGTGGACTGTGAGTTCCTCTGTTTGTGTTTATATTCTTGTATTTTGTATCTTCATCACTTTTTATTTTATATTTCTTGTGTCTTGTGGACTGTGGGTTCCTCTGTTTGTGTTTATATTCTTGTATTTTGTATCTTCATCACCTTTTATTTTAGATCTCTTGTGTCTTGTGGACTGTGGGTTCCTCTGTATTGTGTTTATATTGTTGTATTTTGTATCTTCATCACCTTTTGTTTTAGATCTCTTGTGTCTTGTGGACACTGGGTTCCTCTGTTTGTGTTTGTATTCTTGTATTTTGTATCTTTATCACCTTTTATTTTAGATCTCTTGTGTCTTGTGTCCTGTGGGTTCCTATGTTTGTGTTTATATTCTTGTATTTTGTATCTAGATCACCTTTTATTTTAGATCTCTTGTGTCTTGTGGACTGTGGGTTCCTCTGTTGGTGTTTGTATTCTTGTATTTTGTATCTAGATCACTTTTTATTTTAGATCTCTTGTGTCTTGTGTACTGTGGGTTCCTCTGTTGGTGTTTATATTCTTGTATTTTGTATCTAGATCACCTTTTATTTTAGATCTCTTGTGTCTTGTGTACTGTGAGTTCCTCTGTTTGTGTTTATATTCTTGTATTTTGTATCTTTATCACCTTTTATTTTAGATCTCTTGTGGCTTGGGTACTGTGGGTTCCTCTGTTTGTTTTTAAATTCTTGTATTTTGTGTCTAGATCACCTTTTATTTTAGATCTCTTGTGTCTTGTGGACTGTGGGTTCCTCTGTTTGTGTTTATATTCTTGTATTTTGTATCTTTATCACCTTTTATTTTAGATCTCTTGTGTCTTGTGTACTGTGGGTTCCTATGTTTGTGTTTATATTCTTGTATTTTGTAACTAGATCAACTTTTATTTTAGATCTCTTGTGTCTTGTGGACTGTGAGTTCCTCTGTTTGTGTTTATATTCTTGTATTTTGTATCTTCATCACCTTTTATTTTAGATCTCTTGTGTCTTGTGTACTATGGGTTTCTCTGTTTGTGTTTATATTCTTGTATTTTGTAATTATATCACCTTTTATTTTAGATCTCTTGTGTCTTGTGGACTGTGGGTTCCTCTGTATTGTGTTTATATTCTTGTATTTTGTATCTAGATCACCTTTTATTTTAGATCTCTTGAGTCTTGTGGACTGTGGGTTCCTCTGTTTGTGTTTATATTCTTGTATTTTGTATCTTTATCACCTTTTATTTTAGATCTATTGTGTCTTGTGTACTGTGGGTTCCTCTGTTTGTGTTTATATTCTTGTATTTTGTATCTTTATCACCTTTTATTTTAGATCTCTTGTGTCTTGTGTACTATGGGTTCCTCTGTTGGTGTTTGTATTCTTGTATTTTGTATCTAGATCACCTTTAATTTTAGATCTCTTATGTCTTATGGACTGTGGGTTCCTCTGTTTGTGTTTGTAATCTTGTATTTTGTATCTTCATCACTTTTTATTTTATATTTCTTGTGTCTTGTGGACTGTGGGTTCCTCTGTTTGTGTTTATATTCTTGTATTTTGTATCTTCATCACCTTTTATTTTAGATCTCTTGTGTCTTGTGGACTGTGGGTTCCTCTGTATTGTGTTTATATTGTTGTATTTTGTATCTTCATCACCTTTTGTTTTAGATCTCTTGTGTCTTGTGGACACTGGGTTCCTCTGTTTGTGTTTGTATTCTTGTATTTTGTATCTTTATCACCTTTTATTTTAGATCTCTTGTGTCTTGTGTCCTGTGGGTTCCTATGTTTGTGTTTATATTCTTGTATTTTGTATCTAGATCACCTTTTATTTTAGATCTCTTGTGTCTTGTGGACTGTGGGTTCCTCTGTTGGTGTTTGTATTCTTGTATTTTGTATCTAGATCACTTTTTATTTTAGATCTCTTGTGTCTTGTGTACTGTGGGTTCCTCTGTTGGTGTTTATATTCTTGTATTTTGTATCTAGATCACCTTTTATTTTAGATCTCTTGTGTCTTGTGTACTGTGAGTTCCTCTGTTTGTGTTTATATTCTTGTATTTTGTATCTTTATCACCTTTTATTTTAGATCTCTTGTGGCTTGGGTACTGTGGGTTCCTCTGTTTGTTTTTAAATTCTTGTATTTTGTGTCTAGATCACCTTTTATTTTAGATCTCTTGTGTCTTGTGGACTGTGGGTTCCTCTGTTTGTGTTTATATTCTTGTATTTTGTATCTTTATCACCTTTTATTTTAGATCTCTTGTGTCTTGTGTACTGTGGGTTCCTATGTTTGTGTTTATATTCTTGTATTTTGTAACTAGATCAACTTTTATTTTAGATCTCTTGTGTCTTGTGGACTGTGAGTTCCTCTGTTTGTGTTTATATTCTTGTATTTTGTATCTTCATCACCTTTTATTTTAGATCTCTTGTGTCTTGTGTACTATGGGTTTCTCTGTTTGTGTTTATATTCTTGTATTTTGTAATTATATCACCTTTTATTTTAGATCTCTTGTGTCTTGTGGACTGTGGGTTCCTCTGTATTGTGTTTATATTCTTGTATTTTGTATCTAGATCACCTTTTATTTTAGATCTCTTGAGTCTTGTGGACTGTGGGTTCCTCTGTTTGTGTTTATATTCTTGTATTTTGTATCTTTATCACCTTTTATTTTAGATCTATTGTGTCTTGTGTACTGTGGGTTCCTCTGTTTGTGTTTATATTCTTGTATTTTGTATCTTTATCACCTTTTATTTTAGATCTCTTGTGTCTTGTGTACTATGGGTTCCTCTGTTGGTGTTTGTATTCTTGTATTTTGTATCTAGATCACCTTTAATTTTAGATCTCTTATGTCTTATGGACTGTGGGTTCCTCTGTTTGTGTTTGTAATCTTGTATTTTGTATCTTTATCACCTTTTATTTTAGATCTCTTGTGTCTTGTGGACTGTGGGTTTCTCTGTTTGTGTTTGTATTCTTGTATTTTGTATCTTTATCACCTTTTAGTTTAGATCTCTTGTGTCTTGTGTACTGTGGTTTCCTATGTTTGTGTTTATATTCTTGTATTTTGTATCTTTAATACCTTTTATTTTAGATCTCTTGTGTCTTGTGTACTGTGGGTTCCTCTGTTTGTGTTTATATTCTTGTATTTTGTATCTTGATCACCCTTTATTTTAGATCTCTTGTGACTTGTGTACTGTGGGTTCCTCTGTTTGTGTTTGTATTCTTGTATTTTGTATCTTTATCACCTTTTATTTTAGATCTCTTGTGTCTTGTGGACTGTGAGTTCCTCTGTTTGTGTTTATATTCTTGTATTTTGTATCTTTATCACCTTTTATTTTAGATCTCTTGTGTCTTGTGTACTATGGGTTCCTCTGTTGGTGTTTGTATTCTTCTATTTTGTATCTAGATCACCTTTAATTGTATATCTAGATCACCTTTAATTTTAGATCTCTTGTGTCTTGTGGACTGTGGGTTCCTCTGTTTGTGTTTGTATTCTTGTAATTTGTATCTTTATCACCTTTTATTTTAGATCTCTTGTGTCTTTTGGACTGTTGGTTCCTCTGTTTGTGTTTGTATTCTTGTATTTTGTATCTTTATCACCATTTATTTTAGATCTCTTGTGTCTTTTGGACTGTTGGTTCCTCTGTTTGTGTTTATATTCTTGTATTTTGTATCTTTAATACCTTTTATTTTAGATCTCTTGTGTCTTGTGTACTGTGGGTTCCTCTGTTTGTGTTTATATTCTTGTATTTTGTATCTTGATCACCCTTTATTTTAGATCTCTTGTGTCTTGTGTACTGTGGGTTCCTCTGTTTGTGTTTGTATTCTTGTATTTTGTATCTAAATCACATTTTATTTTACATCTCTTGTGTCTTGTGTACTATGGGTTTCACTGTTTGTGTTTGTATTCTTGTATTTTGTATCTTTATCACCTTTTATTTTAGATCTCTTGTGTCTTGTGGATTGTGAGTTCCTCTGTTTGTGTTTATATTCTTGTATTTTGAATCTTTATCACCTTTTATTTTAGATCTCTTGTGTCTTGTGTACTAGGGGTTCCTCTGTTGGTGTTTGTATTCTTCTATTTTGTATCTAGATCACATTTAATTTTAGATCTCTTGTGTCTTGTGGACTGTGGGTTCCTCTGTTTGTGTTTGTATTCTTGTATTTTGTATCTTTATCACCTTTTATTTTAGATCTCTTGTGTCTTGTGGTCTCTGGGTTCCTCTGTTTGTGTTTATATTCTTGTATTTTGTAACTTTATCACCTTTTATTTTAGATCTCTTGTGTCTTGTGGACTGTGAGTTCCTCTGTTTGTGTGTATATTCTTGTATTTTGTTTCTTCATCACCTTTTATTTTAGATCTCTTGTGTCTTGTGTACTATGGGTTTCTCTGTTTGTGTTTATATTCTTGTATTTTGTATCTAAATCACCTTTTATTTTAGATATATTGTGTCTTGTGGACTGTGAGTTCCTATGTTTGTGTTTATATTCTTGTATTTTGTTTCTTTAATACCTTTTATTTTAGATTTATTGAGTCTTGTGGACTGTGAGTTCCTCTGTTTGTGTTTATATTCTTGTATTTTGTATCTTTATCACCTTTTATTTTAGATATATTGTGTCTTGTGGACTGTGAGTTCCTCTGTTTGTGTTTATATTCTTGTATTTTGTTTCTTTAATACCTTTTATTTTAGATCTCTTGTGTCTTGTGTACTGTAGGTTCCTCTGTTTGTGTTTATATTCTTGTATATTGTATCTTGATCACCCTTTATTTTAGATCTCTTGTGTCTTGTGTACTGTGGGTTCCTCTGTTTGTGTTTATATTCTTGTATTTTGAATCTTTATCACCTTTTATTTTAGATCTCTTGTGTCTTGTGTACTATGGGTTCCTCTGTTGGTGTTTGTATTCTTCTATTTTGTATCTAGATCACCTTTAATTGTATATCTAGATCACCTTTAATTTTAGATCTCTTGTGTCTTGTGGACTGTGGGTTCCTCTGTTTGTGTTTGTATTCTTGTAATTTGTATCTTTATCACCTTTTATTTTAGATCTCTTGTGTCTTTTGGACTGTTGGTTCCTCTGTTTGTGTTTGTATTCTTGTATTTTGTATCTTTATCACCATTTATTTTAGATCTCTTGTGTCTTTTGGACTGTTGGTTCCTCTGTTTGTGTTTATATTCTTGTATTTTGTATCTTTAATACCTTTTATTTTAGATCTCTTGTGTCTTGTGTACTGTGGGTTCCTCTGTTTGTGTTTATATTCTTGTATTTTGTATCTTGATCACCCTTTATTTTAGATCTCTTGTGTCTTGTGTACTGTGGGTTCCTCTGTTTGTGTTTGTATTCTTGTATTTTGTATCTAAATCACATTTTATTTTACATCTCTTGTGTCTTGTGTACTATGGGTTTCACTGTTTGTGTTTGTATTCTTGTATTTTGTATCTTTATCACCTTTTATTTTAGATCTCTTGTGTCTTGTGGATTGTGAGTTCCTCTGTTTGTGTTTATATTCTTGTATTTTGAATCTTTATCACCTTTTATTTTAGATCTCTTGTGTCTTGTGTACTAGGGGTTCCTCTGTTGGTGTTTGTATTCTTCTATTTTGTATCTAGATCACATTTAATTTTAGATCTCTTGTGTCTTGTGGACTGTGGGTTCCTCTGTTTGTGTTTGTATTCTTGTATTTTGTATCTTTATCACCTTTTATTTTAGATCTCTTGTGTCTTGTGGTCTCTGGGTTCCTCTGTTTGTGTTTATATTCTTGTATTTTGTAACTTTATCACCTTTTATTTTAGATCTCTTGTGTCTTGTGGACTGTGAGTTCCTCTGTTTGTGTGTATATTCTTGTATTTTGTTTCTTCATCACCTTTTATTTTAGATCTCTTGTGTCTTGTGTACTATGGGTTTCTCTGTTTGTGTTTATATTCTTGTATTTTGTATCTAAATCACCTTTTATTTTAGATATATTGTGTCTTGTGGACTGTGAGTTCCTATGTTTGTGTTTATATTCTTGTATTTTGTTTCTTTAATACCTTTTATTTTAGATTTATTGAGTCTTGTGGACTGTGAGTTCCTCTGTTTGTGTTTATATTCTTGTATTTTGTATCTTTATCACCTTTTATTTTAGATATATTGTGTCTTGTGGACTGTGAGTTCCTCTGTTTGTGTTTATATTCTTGTATTTTGTTTCTTTAATACCTTTTATTTTAGATCTCTTGTGTCTTGTGTACTGTAGGTTCCTCTGTTTGTGTTTATATTCTTGTATATTGTATCTTGATCACCCTTTATTTTAGATCTCTTGTGTCTTGTGTACTGTGGGTTCCTCTGTTTGTGTTTGTATTCTTGTATTTTGTATCTTCATCACCTTTTATTTTAGATCTCTTGTGTCTTGTGTACTATGGGTTCCTCTGTTTGTGTTTGTATTCTTGTATTTTGTATCTTTATCACATTTTATTTTAGATCTCTTGTGTCTTGTGTACTGTGGGTTCCTATGTTTGTGTTTATATTCTTGTATTTTGTAACTAGATCACCTTTTATTTTAGATCTCTTGTGTCTTGTGGACTGTGAGTTCCTCTGTTTAGGTTTATATTCTTATATTTTGTATCTTCATCACCTTTTATTTTATATTTCTTGTGTCTTGTGGACTGTGGGTTCCTCTGTTTGTGTTTATATTCTTGTATTTTGTATCTTCATCACCTTTTATTTTAGATCTCTTGTGTCTTGTGGACTGTGGGTTCCTCTGTATTGTGTTTATATTCTTGTATTTTGTATCTTCATCACCTTTTATTTTAGATCTCTTGTGTCTTGTGGACACTGGATTCCTCTGTTTGTGTTTGTATTCTTGTATTTTGTATCTTTATCACCTTTTATTTTAGATCTCTTGTGTCTTGTGTACTGTGGGTTCCTATGTTTGTGTTTATATTCTTGTATTTTGTAACTAGATCACCTTTTATTTTAGATCTCTTGTGTCTTGTGGACTGTGAGTTCCTCTGTTTGTGTATATATTCTTGTATTTTGTATCTTTATCACCTTTTGTTTTAGATCTCTTGTGGCTTGGGTACTGTGGGTTCCTCTGTTTGTTTTTAAATTCTTGTAATTTGTGTCTATATCACCTTTTATTTTAGATCTCTTGTGTCTTGTGGACTGTGGGTTCCTCTGTTTGTGTATATATTCTTGTATTTTGTATCTTTATCACCTTTTATTTTAGATCTCTTGTGTCTTGTGTACTGTGGGTTCCTATGTTTGTGTTTATATTCTTGTATTTTGTAACTAGATCAACTTTTATTTTAGATCTCTTGTGTCTTGTGGACTGTGAGTTCCTCTGTTTGTGTTTATATTCTTGTATTTTGTATCTTCATCACCTTTTATTTTAGATCTCTTGTGTCTTGTGTACTATGGGTTTCTCTGTTTGTGTTTATATTCTTGTATTTTGTAATTAGATCACCTTTTATTTTAGATCTCTTGTGTCTTGTGGACTGTGGGTTCCTCTGTATTGTGTGTATATTCTTGTATTTTGTATCTAGATCACCTTTTATTTTAGATCTCTTGAGTCTTGTGGACTGTGGGTTCCTCTGTTTGTGTTTATATTCTTGTATTTTGTATTTTTTTCACCTTTTATTTTAGATCTATTGTGTCTTGTGTACTGTGGGTTCCTCTGTTTGTGTTTATATTCTTGTATTTTGTATCTTTATCACCTTTTATTTTAGATCTCTTGTGTCTTGTGGACTGTGAGTTCCTCTGTTTGTGTTTATATTCTTGTATTTTGTATCTTTATCACCTTTTATTTTAGATCTCTTGTGTCTTGTGTACTATGGGTTCCTCTGTTGGTGTTTGTATTCTTCTATTTTGTATCTAGATTACCTTTAATTGTATATCTAGATCACCTTTAATTTTAGATCTCTTGTGTCTTGTGGACTGTGGGTTCCTCTGTTTGTGTTTGTATTCTTGTAATTTGTATCTTTATCACCTTTTATTTTAGATCTCTTGTGTCTTTTGGACTGTGGGTTCCTCTGTTTGTGTTTGTATTCTTGTATTTTGTATCTTTATCACCATTTAGTTTAGATCTCTTGTGTCTTGTGTACTGTGGGTTCCTCTGTTTGTGTTTATATTCTTGTATTTTGTATCTTTATCACCTTTTATTTTAGATCTCTTGTGGCTTGGGTACTGTGGGTTCCTCTGTTTGTTTTTAAATTCTTGTATTTTGTGTCTAGATCACCTTTTATTTTAGATCTCTTGTGTCTTGTGGACTGTGGGTTCCTCTGTTTTTGTATATATTCTTGTATTTTGTATCTTTATCACCTTTTATTTTAGATCTCTTGTGTCTTGTGTACTGTGGGTTCCTATGTTTGTGTTTATATTCTTGTATTTTGTAACTAGATCAACTTTTATTTTAGATCTCTTGTGTCTTGTGGCCTGTGAGTTCCTCTGTTTGTGTTTATATTCTTGTATTTTGTATCTTCATCACCTTTTATTTTAGATCTCTTGTGTCTTGTGTACTATGGGTTTCTCTGTTTGTGTTTATATTCTTGTATTTTGTAATTAGATCACCTTTTATTTTAGATCTCTTGTGTCTTGTGGACTGTGGGTTCCTCTGTATTGTGTTTATATTCTTGTATTTTGTATCTAGATCACCTTTTATTTTAGATCTCTTGAGTCTTGTGGACTGTGGGGTCATATGTTTGTGTTTATATTCTTGTATTTTGTATCTTTATCACCTTTTATTTTAGATCTATTGTGTCTTGTGTACTGTGGGTTCCTCTGTTTGTGTTTATATTCTTGTATTTTGTATCTAGATCACTTTTTATTTTAGATCTCTTGTGTCTTGTGTACTGTTGGTTCCTCTCTTTGTGTTTATATTCTTGTATTTTGTATCTAGATCACCTTTTATTTTATATCTCTTGTGTCTTGTGGACTGTGGGTTCCTCTGTTTGTGTTTGTATTCTTGTATTTTTTATCTTTATCACCTTTTATTTTAGATCTCTTGTGTCTTGTGGTCTCTGGGTTCCTCTGTTTGTGTTTATATTCTTGTATTTTGTAACTTTATCACCTTTTATTTTAGATCTCTTGTGTCTTGTGGACTGTGAGTTCCTCTGTTTGTGTTTATATTCTTGTATTTTGTATCTTCATCACCTTTTATTTTAGATCTCTTGTGTCTTGTGTACTATGGGTTTCTCTGCTTGTATTTATATTCTTGTATTTTGTATCTAAATCACCTTTTATTTTAGATATATTGTGTCTTGTGGACTGTGAGTTCCTCTGTTTGTGTTTATATTCTTGTATTTTGTTTCTTTAATACCTTTTATTTTAGATTTATTGAGTCTTGTGGACTGTGAGTTCCTCTGTTTGTGTTTATATTCTTGTATTTTGTATCTTTATCACCTTTTATTTTAGATATATTGTGTCTTGTGGACTGTGAGTTCCTCTGTTTGTGTTTATATTCTTGTATTTTGTTTCTTTAATACCTTTTATTTTAGATCTCTTGTGTCTTGTGTACTGTAGGTTCCTCTGTTTGTGTTTATATTCTTGTATTTTGTATCTTGATCACCCTTTATTTTAGATCTCTTGTGTCTTGTGTACTGTGGGTTCCTCTGTTTGTGTTTGTATTCTTGTATTTTGTATCTTCATCACCTTTTATTTTAGATCTCTTGTGTCTTGTGTACTATGGGTTCCTCTGTTTGTGTTTATATTCTTGTATTTTGTATCTTGATCACATTTTATTTTAGATCTCTTTTGTCTTGTGTACTGTGGGTTCCTATGTTTGTATTTATATTCTTGTATTTTGTAACTAGATCACCTTTTATTTTAGATCTCTTGTGTCTTGTGGACTGTGAGTTCCTCTGTTTGTGTTTATATTCTTGTATTTTGTATCTTCATCACCTTTTATTTTATATCTCTTGTGTCTTGTGGACTGTGGGTTCCTCTGTTTGTGTTTATATTCTTGTATTTTGTATCTTCATCACCTTTTATTTTAGATCTCTTGTGTCTTGTGGACTGTGGGTTCCTCTGTATTGTGTTTATATTCTTGTATTTTGTATCTTCATCACCTTTTATTTTAGATATCTTGTGTCTTGTGGACACTGGGTTCCTCTGTTTGTGTTTGTATTCTTGTATTTTGTATCTTTATCACCTTTTATTTTAGATCTCTTGTGTCTTGTGTACTGTGGGTTCCTATGTTTTTGTTTATATTCTTGTATTTTGTAACTAGATCACCTTTTATTTTAGATCTCTTGTGTCTTGTGGACTGTGGGTTCCTCTGTTGTTGTTTGTATTCTTGTATTTTGTATCTAGATCACCTTTTATTTTAGATCTCTTATGGCTTGTGTTCTGTCAGTTCCTATGTTTGTGTTTATATTCTTGTATTTTGTATCTTTATCACCTTTTATTTTAGATCTCTTGTGGCTTGGGTACTGTGGGTTCCTCTGTTTGTTTTTAAATTCTTGTATTTTGTGTCTAGATCACCTTTTATTTTAGATCTCTTGTGTCTTGTGGACTGTGGGTTCCTCTGTTTGTGTATATATTCTTGTATTTTGTATCTTTATCACCTTTTATTTTAGATCTCTTGTGTCTTGTGTACTGTGGGTTCCTATGTTTATGTTTATATTCTTGTATTTTGTAACTAGATCAACTTTTATTTTAGATCTCTTGTGTCTTGTGGACTGTGAGTTCCTCTGTTTGTGTTTATATTCTTGTATTTTGTATCTTCATCACCTTTTATTTTAGATCTCTTGTGTCTTGTGTACTATGGGTTTCTCTGTTTGTGTTTATATTCTTGTATTTTGTAATTATATCACCTTTTATTTTAGATCTCTTGTGTCTTGTGGACTGTGGGTTCCTCTGTATTGTGTTTATATTCTTGTATTTTGTATCTAGATCACCTTTTATTTTAGATCTCTTGAGTCTTGTGGACTGTGGGTTCCTCTGTTTGTGTTTATATTCTTGTATTTTGTATCTTTATCACCTTTTATTTTAGATCTATTGTGTCTTGTGTACTGTGGGTTCCTCTGTTTGTGTTTATATTCTTGTATTTTGTATCTTTATCACCTTTTATTTTAGATCTCTTGTGTCTTGTGTACTGTGAGTTCCTCTGTTGGTGTTTGTATTCTTGTATTTTGTATCTAGATCACCTTTAATTTTAGATCTCTTGTGTCTTGTGGACTGTGGGTTCCTCTGTTTGTGTTTGTAATCTTGTATTTTGTATCTTTATCACCTTTTATTTTAGATCTCTTGTGTCTTGTGGACTGTGGGTTCCTCTGTTTGTGTTTGTATTCTTGTATTTTGTATCTAGATCACCTTTTAGTTTAGATCTCTTGTGTCTTGTGTACTGTGGTTTCCTATGTTTGTGTTTATATTCTTGTATTTTGTATCTTTAATACCTTTTATTTTAGATCTCTTGTGTCTTGTGTACTGTGGGTTCCTCTGTTTGTGTTTATATTCTTGTATTTTGTATCTTGATCACCCTTTATTTTAGATCTCTTGTGTCTTGTGTACTGTGGGTTCCTCTGTTTGTGTTTGTATTCTTGTATTTTGTATCTTTATCACCTTTTATTTTAGATCTTTTGTGTCTTGTGGACTGTGAGTTCCTCTGTTTGTGTTTATATTCTTGTATTTTGTATCTTTATCACCTTTTATTTTAGATCTCTTGTGTCTTGTGTACTATGGGTTCCTCTGTTGGTGTTTGTATTCTTCTATTTTGTATCTAGATCACCTTTAATTGTATATCTAGATCACCTTTAATTTTAGATCTCTTGTGTCTTGTGGACTGTGGGTTCCTCTGTTTGTGTTTGTATTCTTGTAATTTGTATCTTTATCACCTTTTATTTTAGATCTCTTGTGTCTTTTGGACTGTTGGTTCCTCTGTTTGTGTTTGTATTCTTGTATTTTGTATCTTTATCACCATTTAGTTTAGATCTCTTGTGTCTTGTGTACTGTGGGTTCCTCTGTTTGTCTTTATATTCTTGTATTTTGTATCTTTAATACCTTTTATTTTAGATCTCTTGTGTCTTGTGTACTGTGGGTTCCTCTGTTTGTGTTTATATTCTTGTATTTTGTATCTTGATCACCCTTTATTTTAGATCTCTTGTGTCTTGTGTACTGTGGGTTCCTCTGTTTGTGTTTGTATTCTTGTATTTTGTATCTAAATCACCTTTTATTTTACATCTCTTGTGTCTTGTGTACTATGGGTTTCACTGTTTGTGTTTGTATTCTTGTATTTTGTATCTTTATCACCTTTTATTTTAGATCTCTTGTGTCTTGTGGACTGTGAGTTCCTCTGTTTGTGTTTATATTCTTGCATTTTGAAACTTTATCACCTTTTATTTTAGATCTCTTGTGTCTTGTGTACTAGGGGTTCCTCTGTTGGTGTTTGTATTCTTCTATTTTGTATCTAGATCACATTTAATTTTAGATCTCTTGTGTCTTGTGGACTGTGGGTTCCTCTGTTTGTGTTTGTATTCTTGTATTTTGTATCTTTATCACCTTTTATTTTAGATCTCTTGTGTCTTGTGGTCTCTGGGTTCCTCTGTTTGTGTTTATATTCTTGTATTTTGCAACTTTATCACCTTTTATTTTAGATCTCTTGTGTCTTGTGGACTGTGAGTTCCTCTGTTTGTGTTTATATTCTTGTATTTTGTATCTTCATCACCTTTTATTTTAGATCTCTTGTGTCTTGTGTACTATGGGTTTCTCTGTTTGTGTTTATATTCTTGTATTTTGTATCTAAATCACCTTTTATTTTAGATATATTGTGTCTTGTGGACTGTGAGTTCCTATGTTTGTGTTTATATTCTTGTATTTTGTTTCTTTAATACCTTTTATTTTAGATTTATTGAGTCTTGTGGACTGTGAGTTCCTCTGTTTGTGTTTATATTCTTGTATTTTGTATCTTTATCACCTTTTATTTTAGATATATTGTGTCTTGTGGACTGTGAGTTCCTCTGTTTGTGTTTATATTCTTGTATTTTGTTTCTTTAATACCTTTTATTTTAGATCTCTTGTGTCTTGTGTACTGTAGGTTCCTCTGTTTGTGTTTATATTCTTGTATATTGTATCTTGATCACCCTTTATTTTAGATCTCTTGTGTCTTGTGTACTGTGGGTTCCTCTGTTTGTGTTTGTATTCTTGTATTTTGTATCTTCATCACCTTTTATTTTAGATCTCTTGTGTCTTGTGTACTATGGGTTCCTCTGTTTGTGTTTGTATTCTTGTAATTTGTATCTTTATCACATTTTATTTTAGATCTCTTGTGTCTTGTGTACTGTGGGTTCCTATGTTTGTGTTTATATTCTTGTATTTTGTAACTAGATCACCTTTTATTTTAGATCTCTTGTGTCTTGTGGACTGTGAGTTCCTCTGTTTAGGTTTATATTCTTGTATTTTGTATCTTCATCACCTTTTATTTTAGATCTCTTGTGTCTTGTGGACTGTGGGTTCCTCTGTTTGTGTTTATATTCTTGTATTTTGTATCTTCATCACCTTTTATTTTAGATCTCTTGTGTCTTGTGGACTGTGGGTTCCTCTGTATTGTGTTTATATTCTTGTATTTTGTATCTTCATCACCTTTTATTTTAGATCTCTTGTGTCTTGTGGACACTGGGTTCCTCTGTTTGTGTTTGTATTCTTGTATTTTGTATCTTTATCACCTTTTATTTTAGATCTCTTGTGTCTTGTGTACTGTGGGTTCCTATGTTTGTGTTTATATTCTTGTATTTTGTAACTAGATCACCTTTTATTTTAGATCTCTTGTGTCTTGTGGACTGTGAGTTCCTCTGTTTGTGTATATATTCTTGTATTTTGTATCTTTATCACCTTTTATTTTAGATCTCTTGTGGCTTGGGTACTGTGGGTTCCTCTGTTTGTTTTTAAATTCTTGTATTTTGTGTCTAGATCACCTTTTATTTTAGATCTCTTGTGTCTTGTGGACTCTGGGTTCCTCTGTTTGTGTATATATTCTTGTATTTTGTATCTTTATCACCTTTTATTTTAGATCTCTTATGTCTTGTGTACTGTGGGTTCCTATGTTTGTGTTTATATTCTTGTATTTTGTAACTAGATCAACTTTTATTTTAGATCTCTTGTGTCTTGTGGACTGTGATTTCCTCTGTTTGTGTTTATATTCTTGTATTTTGTATCTTCATCACCTTTTATTTTAGATCTCTTGTGTCTTGTGTACTATGGGTTTCTCTGTTTGTGTTTATATTCTTGTATTTTGTAATTAGATCACCTTTTATTTTAGATCTCTTGTGTCTTGTGGACTGTGGGTTCCTTTGTTTGTGTTTGTATTCTTGTAATTTGTATCTTTATCACCTTTTATTTTAGATCTCTTGTGTCTTTTGGACTCTGGGTTCCTCTGTTTGTGTTTGTATTCTTGTATTTTTTATCTTTATCACCATTTAGTTTAGATCTCTTGTGTCTTGTGTACTGTGGGTTCCTCTGTTTGTGTTTATATTCTTGTATTTTGTATCTTTATCACCTTTTATTTTAGATCTCTTGTGGCTTGGGTACTGTGGGTTCCTCTGTTTGTTTTTAAATTCTTGTATTTTGTGTCTAGCTCACCTTTTATTTTAGATCTCTTGTGTCTTGTGGACTGTGGGTTCCTCTGTTTTTGTATATATTCTTGTATTTTGTATCTTTATCACCTTTTATTTTAGATCTCTTGTGTCTTGTGTACTGTGGGTTCCTATGTTTGTGTTTATATTCTTGTATTTTGTAACTAGATCAACTTTTATTTTAGATCTCTTGTGTCTTGTGGCCTGTGAGTTCCTCTGTTTGTGTTTATATTCTTGTATTTTGTATCTTCATCACCTTTTATTTTAGGTCTCTTGTGTCTTGTGTACTATGGGTTTCTCTGTTTGTGTTTATATTCTTGTATTTTGTAATTAGATCACCTTTTATTTTAGATCTCTTGTGTCTTGTGGACTGTGGGTTCCTCTGTATTGTGTTTATATTCTTGTATTTTGTATCTAGATCACCTTTTATTTTAGATCTCTTGAGTCTTGTGGACTGTGGGTTCATCTGTTTGTGTTTATAGTTTTGTATTTTGTATCTTTATCACCTTTTATTTTAGATCTATTGTGTCTTGTGTACTGTGGGTTCCTCTGTTTGTGTTTATATTCTTGTATTTTGTATCTAGATCACCCTTTATTTTAGATCTCTTGTGTCTTGTGTACTGTTGGTTCCTCTCTTTGTGTTTATATTCTTGTATTTTGTATCTAGATCACCTTTTATTTTATATCTCTTGTGTCTTGTGGACTGTGGATTCCTCTGTTTGTGTTTTTATTCTTGTATTTTGTATCTTTATCACCTTTTATTTTAGATCTCTTGTGTTTTGTGTACTGTGAGTTCCTCTGTTTGTGTTTGTATTCTTGTATTTTGTATCTTTATCACCTTTTATTTTAGATCTCTTGTGTCTTGTGGACTGTGAGTTCCTCTGTTTGTGTTTATATTCTTGTATTTTGAATCTTTATCACCTTTTATTTTAGATCTCTTGTGTCTTGTGTACTAGGGGTTCCTCTGTTGGTGTTTGTATTCTTCTATTTTGTATCTAGATCACATTTAATTTTAGATCTCTTGTGTCTTGTGGACTGTGGGTTCCTCTGTTTGTGTTTGTATTCTTGTATTTTGTATCTTTATCACCTTTTATTTTAGATCTCTTGTGTCTTGTGGTCTCTGGGTTCCTCTGTTTGTGTTTATATTCTTGTATTTTGTAACTTTATCACCTTTTATTTTAGATCTCTTGTGTCTTGTGGACTGTGAGTTCCTCTGTTTGTGTTTATATTCTTGTATTTTGTATCTTCATCACCTTTTATTTTAGATCTCTTGTGTCTTGTGTACTATGGGTTTCTCTGCTTGTGTTTATATTCTTGTATTTTGTATCTAAATCACCTTTTATTTTAGATATATTGTGTCTTGTGGACTGTGAGTTCCTCTGTTTGTGTTTATATTCTTGTATTTTGTTTCTTTAATACCTTTTATTTTAGATTTATTGAGTCTTGTGGACTGTGAGTTCCTCTGTTTGTGTTTATATTCTTGTATTTTGTATCTTTATCACCTTTTATTTTAGTTATATTGTGTCTTGTGTACTGTAGGTTCCTCTGTTTGTGTTTATATTCTTGTATTTTGTATCTTGATCACCCTTTATTTTAGATCTCTTGTGTCTTGTGTACTGTGGGTTCCTCTGTTTGTGTTTGTATTCTTGTATTTTGTATCTTCATCACCTTTTATTTTAGATCTCTTGTGTCTTGTGTACTATGGGTTCCTCTGTTTGTGTTTATATTCTTGTATTTTGTATCTTGATCACATTTTATTTTAGATCTCTTTTGTCTTGTGTACTGTGGGTTCCTATGTTTGTATTTATATTCTTGTATTTTGTAACTAGATCACCTTTTATTTTAGATCTCTTGTGTCTTGTGGACTGTGAGTTCCTCTGTTTGTGTTTATATTCTTGTATTTTGTATCTTCATCACCTTTTATTTTATATCTCTTGTGTCTTGTGGACTGTGGGTTCCTCTGTTTGTGTTTATATTCTTGTATTTTGTATCTTCATCACCTTTAATTTTAGATCTCTTGTGTCTTGTGGACTGTGGGTTCCTCTGTATTGTGTTTATATTCTTGTATTTTGTATCTTCATCACCTTTTATTTTAGATCTCTTGTGTCTTCTGGACACTGGGTTCCTCTGTTTGTGTTTGTATTCTTGTATTTTGTATCTTTATCACCTTTTACTTTAGATCTCTTGTGTCTTGTGTACTGTGGGTTCCTATGTTTGTGTTTATATTCTTGTATTTTGTAACTAGATCAACTTTTATTTTAGATCTCTTGTGTCTTGTGGCCTGTGAGTTCCTCTGTTTGTGTTTATATTCTTGTATTTTGTATCTTCATCACCTTTTATTTTAGATCTCTTGTGTCTTGTGTACTATGGGTTTCTCTGTTTGTGTTTATATTCTTGTATTTTGTAATTAGATCACCTTTTATTTTAGATCTCTTGTTTCTTGTGGACTGTGGGTTCCTCTGTATTGTGTTTATATTCTTGTATTTTGTATCTAGATCACCTTTTATTTTAGATCTCTTGAGTCTTGTGGACTGTGGGTTCATCTGTTTGTGTTTATATTCTTGTATTTTGTATCTTTATCACCTTTTATTTTAGATCTATTGTGTCTTGTGTACTGTGGGTTCCTCTGTTTGTGTTTATATTCTTGTATTTTGTATCTAGATCACTTTTTATTTTAGATCTCTTCTGTCTTGTGTACTGTTGGTTCCTCTCTTTATGTTTATATTCTTGTATTTTGTATCTAGATCACCTTTTATTTTATATCTCTTGTGTCTTGTGGACTGTGGATTCCTCTGTTTGTGTTTTTATTCTTGTATTTTGTATCTTTATCACCTTTTATTTTAGATCTCTTGTGTTTTGTGTACTGTGAGTTCCTCTGTTTGTGTTTGTATTCTTGTATTTTGTATCTTTATCACCTTTTATTTTAGATCTCTTGTGTCTTGTGGACTGTGAGTTCCTCTGTTTGTGTTTATATTCTTGTATTTTGAATCTTTATCACCTTTTATTTTAGATCTCTTGTGTCTTGTGTACTAGGGGTTCCTCTGTTGGTGTTTGTATTCTTCTATTTTGTATCTAGATCACATTTAATTTTAGATCTCTTGTGTCTTGTGGACTGTGGGTTCCTCTGTTTGTGTTTGTATTCTTGTATTTTGTATCTTTATCACCTTTTATTTTAGATCTCTTGTGTCTTGTGGTCTCTGGGTTCCTCTGTTTGTGTTTATATTCTTGTATTTTGTAACTTTATCACCTTTTATTTTAGATCTCTTGTGTCTTGTGGACTGTGAGTTCCTCTGTTTGTGTTTATATTCTTGTATTTTGTATCTTCATCACCTTTTATTTTAGATCTCTTGTGTCTTGTGTACTATGGGTTTCTCTGCTTGTGTTTATATTCTTGTATTTTGTATCTAAATCACCTTTTATTTTAGATATATTGTGTCTTGTGGACTGTGAGTTCCTCTGTTTGTGTTTATATTCTTGTATTTTGTTTCTTTAATACCTTTTATTTTAGATTTATTGAGTCTTGTGGACTGTGAGTTCCTCTGTTTGTGTTTATATTCTTGTATTTTGTATCTTTATCACCTTTTATTTTAGATATATTGTGTCTTGTGGACTGTGAGTTCCTCTGTTTGTGTTTATATTCTTGTATTTTGTTTCTTTAATACCTTTTATTTTAGATCTCTTGTGTCTTGTGTACTGTAGGTTCCTCTGTTTGTGTTTATATTCTTGTATTTTGTATCTTGATCACCCTTTATTTTAGATCTCTTGTGTCTTGTGTACTGTGGGTTCCTCTGTTTGTGTTTGTATTCTTGTATTTTGTATCTTCATCACATTTTATTTTAGATCTCTTGTGTCTTGTGTACTATGGGTTCCTCTGTTTGTGTTTATATTCTTGTATTTTGTATCTTGATCACATTTTATTTTAGATCTCTTTTGTCTTGTGTACTGTGGGTTCCTATGTTTGTATTTATATTCTTGTACTTTGTAACTAGATCACCTTTTATTTTAGATCTCTTGTGTCTTGTGGACTGTGAGTTCCTCTGTTTGTGTTTATATTCTTGTATTTTGTATCTTCATCACCTTTTATTTTATATCTCTTGTGTCTTGTGGACTGTGGGTTCCTCTGTTTGTGTTTATATTCTTGTATTTTGTATCTTCATCACCTTTTATTTTAGATCTCTTGTGTCTTGTGGACTGTGGGTTCCTCTGTAATGTGTTTATATTCTTGTATTTTGTATCTTCATCACCTTTTATTTTAGATCTCTTGTGTCTTGTGGACACTGGGTTCCTCTGTTTGTGTTTGTATTCTTGTATTTTGTATCTTTATCACCTTTTATTTTAGATCTCTTGTGTCTTGTGTACTGTGGGTTCCTATGTTTTTGTTTATATTCTTGTATTTTGCAACTAGATCACCTTTTATTTTAGATCTCTTGTGTCTTGTGGACTGTGGGTTCCTCTGTTGTTGTTTGTATTCTTGTATTTTGTATCTAGATCACCTTTTATTTTAGATCTCTTATGGCTTGTGTTCTGTCAGTTCCTATGTTTGTGTTTATATTCTTGTATTTTGTATCTTTATCACCTTTTATTTTAGATCTCTTGTGGCTTGGGTACTGTCGGTTCCTCTGTTTGTTTTTAAATTCTTGTATTTTGTGTCTAGATCACCTTTTATTTTAGATCTCTTGTGTCTTGTGGACTGTGGGTTCCTCTGTTTGTGTATATATTCTTGTATTTTGTATCTTTATCACCTTTTATTTTAGATCTCTTGTGTCTTGTGTACTGTGGGTTCCTATGTTTGTGTTTATATTCTTGTATTTTGTAACTAAATCAACTTTTATTTTAGATCTCTTGTGTCTTGTGGACTGTGAGTTCCTCTGTTTGTGTTTATATTCTTTTATTTTGTATCTTCATCACCTTTTATTTTAGATCTCTTGTGTCTTGTGTACTATGGGTTTCTCTGTTTGTGTTTATATTCTTGTATTTTGTAATTAGATCACCTTTTATTTTAGATCTCTTGTGTCTTGTGGACTGTGGGTTCCTCTGTATTGTGTTTATATTCTTGTATTTTGTATCTAGATCACCTTTTATTTTAGATCTCTTGAGTCTTGTGGACTGTGGGTTCCTCTGTTTTTGTTTATATTCTTGTATTTTGTATCTTGATCACCTTTTATTTTAGATCTATTGTGTCTTGTGTACTGTGGGTTCCTCTGTTTGTCTTTATATTCTTGTATTTTGTATCTAGATCACCTTTTATTTTATATCTCTTGTGTCTTGTGGACTGTCGATTCCTCTGTTTGTGTTTTTATTCTTGTATTTTGTATCTTTATCACCTTTTATTTTAGATCTCTTGTGTTTTGTGTACTGTGAGTTCCTCTGTTTGTGTTTATATTCTTGTATTTTGTATCTTTATCACCTTTTATTTTAGATATCTTGTGTCTTGTGGACTGTGAGTTCCTCAGTTTGTTTTTATATTCTTGTATTTTGTATCTAGATCAACATTATTTTAGATCTCTTGTGTCTTGTGTACTGTGGGCTCCTCTGTTTGTGTTTATATTCTTGTATTTTGTATCTTTATCACCTTTTATTTTAGATCTCTTGTTTCTTGGGTACTGTGGGTTCCTCTGTTTGTGTTTATATTCTTGTATTTTGTATCTTTATCACCCTTTATTTTAGATCTCTTGTGTCTTGTGTACTAAGAGTTCCTCTGTTTGTGTTTATATTCATGCATTTTGTATCTTTATCACCTTTTACTTTAGATCTCTTGTTTCTTGTGTACTGTGAGTTCCTCTGTTTGTGTTTATATTCTTGTATTTTGTATCTAGATCACCTTTTATTTTAGATCTCTTGTGTCTTGTGGACTGTGGGTTCCTCTGTTTTTGTTTGTATTCTTGTATTTTGTATCTTTATCACCTTTTATTTTAGATCTCTTGTGTCTTGTGGTCTCTGGGTTCCTCTGTTTGTGTTTATATTCTTGTATTTTGTAACTTTATCACCTTTTATTTTAGATCTCTTGTGTCTTGTGGACTGTGAGTTCCTCTGTTTGTGTTTATATTCTTGTATTTTGTATCTTCATCACCTTTTATTTTAGATCTCTTGTGTCTTGTGTACTATGGGTTTCTCTGCTTGTGTTTATATTCTTGTATTTTGTATCTAAATCACCTTTTATTTTAGATATATTGTGTCTTGTGGACTGTGAGTTCCTCTGTTTGTGTTTATATTCTTGTATTTTGTTTCTTTAATACCTTTTATTTTAGATTTATTGAGTCTTGTGGACTGTGAGTTCCTCTGTTTGTGTTTATATTCTTGTATTTTGTATCTTTATCACCTTTTATTTTAAATATATTGTGTCTTGTGGACTGTGAGTTCCTCTGTTTGTGTTTATATTCTTGTATTTTGTTTCTTTAATACCTTTTATTTTAGATCTCTTGTGTCTTGTGTACTGTAGGTTCCTCTGTTTGTGTTTATATTCTTGTATTTTGTATCTTGATCACCCTTTATTTTAGATCTCTTGTGTCTTGTGTACTGTGGGTTCCTCTGTTTGTGTTTGTATTCTTGTATTTTGTATCTTCATCACATTTTATTTTAGATCTCTTGTGTCTTCTGTACTATGGGTTCCTCTGTTTGTGTTTATATTCTTGTATTTTGTATCTTAATCACATTTTATTTTAGATCTCTTTTGTCTTGTGTACTGTGGGTTCCTATGTTTGTATTTATATTCTTGTATTTTGTAACTAGATCACCTTTTATTTTAGATCTCTTGTGTCTTGTGTACTGTTGGTTCCTCTCTATGTGTTTATATTCTTGTATTTTGTATCTTCATCACCTTTTATTTTATATCTCTTGTGTCTTGTGGACTGTGGGTTCCTCTGTTTGTGTTTATATTCTTGTATTTTGTATCTTCATCACCTTTTATTTTAGATCTCTTGTGTCTTGTGGACTGTGGGTTACTCTGTAATGTGTTTATATTCTTGTATTTTGTATCTTCATCACCTTTTATTTTAGATCTCTTGTGTCTTGTGGACACTGGGTTCTTCTGTTTGTGTTTGTATTCTTGTATTTTGTATCTTTATCACCTTTTATTTTAGATCTCTTGTGTCTTGTGTACTGTGGGTTCCTATGTTTTTGTTTATATTCTTGTATTTTGTAACTAGATCACCTTTTATTTTAGATCTCTTGTGTCTTGTGGACTGTGGGTTCCTCTGTTGTTGTTTGTATTCTTGTATTTTGTATCTAGATCACCTTTTATTTTAGATATCTTATGGCTTGTGTTCTGTCAGTTCCTATGTTTGTGTTTATATTCTTGTATTTTGTATCTTTATCACCTTTTATTTTAGATCTCTTGTGGCTTGGGTACTGTGGGTTCCTCTGTTTGTTTTTAAATTCTTGTATTTTGTGTCTAGATCACCTTTTATTTTAGATCTCTTGTGTCTTGTGGACTGTGGGTTCCTCTGTTTGTGTATATATTCTTGTATTTTGTATCTTTATCACCTTTTATTTTAGATCTCTTGTGTCTTGTGTACTGTGGGTTCCTATGTTTGTGTTTATATTCTTGTATTTTGTAACTAAATCAACTTTTATTTTAGATCTCTTGTGTCTTGTGGACTGTGAGTTCCTCTGTTTGTGTTTATATTCTTGTATTTTGTATCTTCATCACCTTTTATTTTAGATCTCTTGTGTCTTGTGTACTATGGGTTTCTCTGTTTGTGTTTATATTCTTGTATTTTGTAATTAGATCACCTTTTATTTTAGATCTCTTGTGTCTTGTGGACTGTGGGTTCCTCTGTATTGTGTTTATATTCTTGTATTTTGTATCTAGATCACCTTTTATTTTAGATCTCTTGAGTCTTGTGGACTGTGGGTTCCTCTGTTTTTGTTTATATTCTTGTATTTTGTATCTTGATCACCTTTTATTTTAGATCTATTGTGTCTTGTGTACTGTGGGTTCCTCTGTTTGTGTTTATATTCTTGTATTTTGTATCTAGATCACCTTTTATTTTATATCTCTTGTGTCTTGTGGACTGTCGATTCCTCTGTTTGTGTTTTTATTCTTGTATTTTGTATCTTTATCACCTTTTATTTGAGATCTCTTGTGTTTTGTGTACTGTGAGTTCCTCTGTTTGTGTTTATATTCTTGTATTTTGTATCTTTATCACCTTTTATTTTAGATATCTTGTGTCTTGTGGACTGTGAGTTCCTCAGTTTGTTTTTATATTCTTGTATTTTGTATCTAGATCAACATTATTTTAGATCTCTTGTGTCTTGTGTACTGTGGGCTCCTCTGTTTGTGTTTATATTCTTGTATTTTGTATCTTTATCACCTTTTATTTTAGATCTCTTGTTTCTTGGGTACTGTGGGTTCCTATGTTTGTGTTTATATTCTTGTATTTTGTATCTTTATCACCTTTTATTTTAGATCTCTTGTGTCTTGTGGACTGTGGGTTCCTCTATTTTGTGTTTATATTCTTGTATTTTGTATCTTTATCACCTTTTATTTTAGATCTCTTGTGTCTTGTGTACTGTGGGTTCCTCTGTTTGTGTTTATATTCTTGTATTTTGTATCTTTATCACCCTTTATTTTAGATCTCTTGTGTCTTGTGTACTAAGAGTTCCTCTGTTTGTGTTTATATTCATGCATTTTGTATCTTTATCACCTTTTACTTTAGATCTCTTGTTTCTTGTGTACTGTGAGTTCCTCTGTTTGTGTTTATATTCTTGTATTTTGTATCTAGATCACCTTTTATTTTAGATCTCTTGTGTCTTGTGTACTGTGGGTTCCTCTGTTGGTGTTTGTATTCTTGTATTTTGTATCTAGATCACCATTAATTTTAGATCTCTTGTGTCTTGTGGACTGTGGGTTCCTCTGTTTTTGTTTGTATTCTTGTATTTTGTATCTTTATCACCTTTTATTTTAGATCTCTTGTGTCTTGTGGACTGTGAGTTCCTCTGTTTGTGTTTGTATTCTTGTATTTTGTATCTTTATTACCTTTTATTTTAGATCTCTTGTGTCTTGTGGACTGTGAGTTCCTCTGTTTGTGTTTATATTCTTGTATTTTGTATCTTTATCACCTTTTATTTTAGATCTCTTGTGTCTTGTGTACTGTGGGTTCCTCTGTTTGTGTTTGTATTCTTGTATTTTGTATCTAAATCACCTTTTATTTTAGATCTCTTGTGTCTTGTGTACTGTGGGTTCCTCTGTTTGTGTTTATATTCTTGTATTTTGTATCTTGATCGCCCTTTATTTTTGATCTCTTGTGTCTTGTGTACTGTGGGTTCCTCTGTTTGTGTTTGTATTCTTGTATTTTGTATCTAGATCATCTTCTATTTTAGATCTCTTGTGTCTTGTGGACTGTGGGTTCCTCTGTTTGTGTATATATTCTTGTATTTTGTATCTTTATCACCTTTTATTTTAGATCTCTTGTGTCTTGTGTACTGTTGGTTCCTCTATTTGTGTTTATATTCTTGTATTTTATATCTAGATCACCTTTTATTTTAGATCTCTTGTGTCTTGTGGACTGTGGGTTCCTCTGTATTGTGTTTATATTCTTGTATTTTGTATCTTCATCACCTTTTATTTTAGATCTCTTGTGTCTTGTGGCCAATGGGTTCCTCTGTTTGTGTTTGTATTCTTGTATTTTGTATCTTTATCACCTTTTATTTTAGATCTCTTGTGTCTTGTGTACTGTGGGTTCCTATGTTTTCGTTTATATTCTTGTATTTTGTAACTAGATCACCTTTTATTTTAGATCTCTTGTGTCTTGTGGACTGTGGGTTCCTCTGTTGTTGTTTGTATTCTTGTATTTTGTATCTAGATCACCTTTTATTTTAGATCTCTTATGGCTTGTGTTCTGTCAGTTCCTATGTTTGTGTTTATATTCTTGTATTTTGTATCTTTATCACCTTTTATTTTAGATCTCTTGTGGCTTGGGTACTGTGGGTTCCTCTGTTTGTTTTTAAATTCTTGTATTTTGTGTCTAGATCACCTTTTATTTTAGATCTCTTGTGTCTTGTGGACTGTGGGTTCCTCTGTTTGTGTATATATTCTTGTATTTTGTATCTTTATCACTTTTTATTTTAGATCTCTTGTGTCTTGTGTACTGTGGGTTCCTATGTTTGTGTTTATATTCTTGTATTTTGTAACTAAATCAACTTTTATTTTAGATCTCTTGTGTCTTGTGGACTGTGAGTTCCTCTGTTTGTGTTTATATTCTTGTATTTTGTATCTTCATCACCTTTTATTTTAGATCTCTTGTGTCTTGTGTACTATGGGTTTCTCTGTTTGTGTTTATATTCTTGTATTTTGTAATTATATCACCTTTTATTTTAGATCTCTTGTGTCTTGTGGACTGTGGGTTCCTCTGTATTGTGTTTATATTCTTGTATTTTGTATCTAGATCACCTTTTATTTTAGATCTCTTGAGTCTTGTGGACTGTGGGTTCCTCTGTTTTTGTTTATATTCTTGTATTTTGTATCTTGATCACCTTTTATTTTAGATCTATTGTGTCTTGTGTACTGTGGGTTCCTCTGTTTGTGTTTATATTCTTGTATTTTGTATCTAGATCACCTTTTATTTTAGATCTCTTGTGTCTTGTGGACTGTCGATTCCTCTGTTTGTGTTTTTATTCTTGTATTTTGTATCTTTATCACCTTTTATTTTAGATCTCTTGTGTTTTGTGTACTGTGAGTTCCTCTGTTTGTGTTTATATTCTTGTATTTTGTATCTTTATCACCTTTTATTTTAGATATCTTGTGTCTTGTGGACTGTGAGTTCCTCAGTTTGTTTTTATATTCTTGTATTTTGTATCTAGATCAACATTATTTTAGATCTCTTGTGCCTTGTGTACTGTGGGCTCCTCTGTTTGTGTTTATATTCTTGTATTTTGTATCTTTATCACCTTTTATTTTAGATCTCTTGTTTCTTGGGTACTGTGGGTTCCTCTGTTTGTGTTTATATTCTTGTATTTTGTATCTTTATCACCCTTTATTTTAGATCTCTTGTGTCTTGTGTACTAAGAGTTCCTCTGTTTGTGTTTATATTCATGCATTTTGTATCTTTATCACCTTTTACTTTAGATCTCTTGTGTCTTGTGTACTGTGAGTTCCTCTGTTTGTGTTTATATTCTTGTATTTTGTATCTAGATCACCTTTTATTTTAGATCTCTTGTGTCTTGTGTACTGTGGGTTCCTCTGTTGGTGTTTGTATTCTTGTATTTTGTATCTAGATCACCATTAATTTTAGATCTCTTGTGTCTTGTGGACTGTGAGTTCCTCTGTTTGTGTTTGTATTCTTGTATTTTGTATCTTTATTACCTTTTATTTTAGATCTCTTGTGTCTTGTGGACTGTGAGTTCCTCTGTTTGTGTTTATATTCTTGTATTTTGTATCTTTATCACCTTTTATTTTAGATATCTTGTGTCTTGTGGACTGTGAGTTCCTCAGTTTGTTTTTATATTCTTGTATTTTGTATCTAGATCAACATTATTTTAGATCTCTTGTGTCTTGTGTACTGTGGGCTCCTCTGTTTGTGTTTATATTCTTGTATTTTGTATCTTTATCACCTTTTATTTTAGATCTCTTGTTTCTTGGGTACTGTGGGTTCCTATGTTTGTGTTTATATTCTTGTATTTTGTATCTTTATCACCCTTTATTTTAGATCTCTTGTGTCTTGTGTACTAAGAGTTCCTCTGTTTGTGTTTATATTCATGCATTTTGTATCTTTATCACCTTTTACTTTAGATCTCTTGTTTCTTGTGTACTGTGAGTTCCTCTGTTTGTGTTTATATTCTTGTATTTTGTATCTAGATCACCTTTTATTTTAGATCTCTTGTGTCTTGTGTACTGTGGGTTCCTCTGTTGGTGTTTGTATTCTTGTATTTTGTATCTAGATCACCATTAATTTTAGATCTCTTGTGTCTTGTGGACTGTGGGTTCCTCTGTTTTTGTTTGTATTCTTGTATTTTGTATCTTTATCACCTTTTATTTTAGATCTCTTGTGTCTTGTGGACTGTGAGTTCCTCTGTTTGTGTTTGTATTCTTGTATTTTTTATTTTTATTACCTTTTATTTTAGATCTCTTGTGTCTTGTGGACTGTGAGTTCCTCTGTTTGTGTTTATATTCTTGTATTTTGTATCTTCATCACCTTTTATTTTAGATCTCTTGTGTCTTGTGTACTGTGGGTTCCTCTGTTTGTGTTTATATTCTTGTATTTTGTATCTTGATCGCCCTTTATTTTTGATCTCTTGTGTCTTGTGTACTGTGGGTTCCTCTGTTTGTGTTTGTATTCTTGTATTTTGTATCTAGATCATCTTCTATTTTAGATCTCTTGTGTCTTGTGGACTGTGGGTTCCTCTGTTTGTGTATATATTCTTGTATTTTGTATCTTTATCACCTTTTATTTTAGATCTCTTGTGTCTTGTGTACTGTTGGTTCCTCTATTTGTGTTTATATTCTTGTATTTTATATCTAGATCACCTTTTATTTTAGATCTCTTGTGTCTTGTGGACTGTGGGTTCCTCTGTATTGTGTTTATATTCTTGTATTTTGTATCTTCATCACCTTTTATTTTAGATCTCTTGTGTCTTGTGGCCACTGGGTTCCTCTGTTTGTGTTTGTATTCTTGTATTTTGTATCTTTATCACCTTTTATTTTAGATCTCTTGTGTCTTGTGTACTGTGGGTTCCTATGTTTTCGTTTATATTCTTGTATTTTGTAACTAGATCACCTTTTATTTTAGATCTCTTGTGTCTTGTGGACTGTGGGTTCCTCTGTTGTTGTTTGTATTCTTGTATTTTGTATCTAGATCACCTTTTATTTTAGATCTCTTATGGCTTGTGTTCTGTCAGTTCCTCTGTTTGTGTTTATATTCTTGTATTTTGTATCTTTATCACCTTTTATTTTAGATCTCTTGTGGCTTGGGTACTGTGGGTTCCTCTGTTTGTTTTTAAATTCTTGTATTTTGTGTCTAGATCACCTTTTATTTTAGATCTCTTGTGTCTTGTGGACTGTGGGTTCCTCTGTTTGTGTATATATTCTTGTATTTTGTATCTTTATCACTTTTTATTTTAGATCTCTTGTGTCTTGTGTACTGTGGGTTCCTCTGTTTGTGTTTATATTCTTGTATTTTGTAACTAAATCAACTTTTATTTTAGATCTCTTGTGTCTTGTGGACTGTGAGTTCCTCTGTTTGTGTTTATATTCTTGTATTTTGTATCTTCATCACCTTTTATTTTAGATCTCTTGTGTCTTGTGTACTATGGGTTTCTCTGTTTGTGTTTATATTCTTGTATTTTGTAATTATATCACCTTTTATTTTAGATCTCTTGTGTCTTGTGGACTGTGGGTTCCTCTGTATTGTGTTTATATTCTTGTATTTTGTATCTAGATCACCTTTTATTTTAGATCTCTTGAGTCTTGTGGACTGTGGGTTCCTCTGTTTTTGTTTATATTCTTGTATTTTGTATCTTGATCACCTTTTATTTTAGATCTATTGTGTCTTGTGTACTGTGGGTTCCTCTGTTTGTGTTTATATTCTTGTATTTTGTATCTAGATCACCTTTCATTTTATATCTCTTGTGTCTTGTGGACTGTCGATTCCTCTGTTTGTGTTTTTATTCTTGTATTTTGTATCTTTATCACCTTTTATTTTAGATCTCTTGTGTTTTGTGTACTGTGAGTTCCTCTGTTTGTGTTTATATTCTTGTATTTTGTATCTTTATCACCTTTTATTTTAGATATCTTGTGTCTTGTGGACTGTGAGTTCCTCAGTTTGTTTTTATATTCTTGTATTTTGTATCTAGATCAACATTATTTTTGATCTCTTGTGTCTTGTGTACTGTGGGCTCCTCTGTTTGTGTTTATATTCTTGTATTTTGTATCTTTATCACCTTTTATTTTAGATCTCTTGTTTCTTGGGTACTGTGGGTTCCTCTGTTTGTGTTTATATTCTTGTATTTTGTATCTTTATCACCCTTTATTTTAGATCTCTTGTGTCTTGTGTACTAAGAGTTCCTCTGTTTGTGTTTATATTCATGCATTTTGTATCTTTATCACCTTTTACTTTAGATCTCTTGTGTCTTGTGTACTGTGAGTTCCTCTGTTTGTGTTTATATTCTTGTATTTTGTATCTAGATCAACTTTTATTTTAGATCTCTTGTGTCTTGTGTACTGTGGGTTCCTCTGTTGGTGTTTGTATTCTTGTATTTTGTATCTAGATCACCATTAATTTTAGATCTCTTGTGTCTTGTGGACTGTGGGTTCCTCTGTTTTTGTTTGTATTCTTGTATTTTGTATCTTTATCACCTTTTATTTTAGATCTCTTGTGTCTTGTGGACTGTGAGTTCCTCTGTTTGTGTTTGTATTCTTGTATTTTGTATCTTTATTACCTTTTATTTTAGATCTCTTGTGTCTTGTGGACTGTGAGTTCCTCTGTTTGTGTTTATATTCTTGTATTTTGTATCTTCATCACCTTTTATTTTAGATCTCTTGTGTCTTGTGTACTGTGGGTTCCTCTGTTTGTGTTTGTATTCTTGTATTTTGTATCTAAATCACCTTTTATTTTAGATCTCTTGTGTCTTGTGTACTGTGGGTTCCTCTGTTTGTGTTTATATTCTTGTATTTTGTATCTTGATCGCCCTTTATTTTTGATCTCTTGTGTCTTGTGTACTGTGGGTTCCTCTCTTTGTGTTTGTATTCTTGTATTTTGTATCTAGATCACCTTCTATTTTAGATCTCTTGTGTCTTGTGGACTGTGGGTTCCTCTGTTTGTGTATATATTCTTGTATTTTGTATCTTTATCACCTTTTATTTTAGATCTCTTGTGTCTTGTGTACTGTTGGTTCCTCTCTTTGTGTTTATATTCTTGTATTTTATATCTAGATCACCTTTTATTTTATATCTCTTGTGTCTTGTGGACTGTGGGTTCCTCTGTTTGTGTTTTTATTCTTGTATTTTGTATCTTTATCACCTTTTATTTTAGATCTCTTGTGTCTTGTGTACTGTGAGTTCCTCTGTTTGTGTTTATATTCTTGTATTTTGTATCTTTATCACCTTTTATTTTAGATATCTTGTGTCTTGTGGACTGTGAGTTCCTCAGTTTGTTTTTATATTCTTGTATTTTGTATCTAGATCAACATTATTTTAGATCTCTTGTGTCTTGTGTACTGTGGGCTCCTCTGTTTGTGTTTATATTCTTGTATTTTGTATCTTTATCACCTTTTATTTTAGATCTCTTGTTTCTTGGGTACTGTGGGTTCCTCTGTTTGTCTTTATATTCTTGTATTTTGTATCTTTATCACCCTTTATTTTAGATCTCTTGTGTCTTGTGGACTGTGGGTTCCTCTATTTTGTGTTTATATTCTTGTATTTTGTATCTAGATCACCTTTTATTTTAGATCTCTTGTGTCTTGTGTACTGTGGGTTCCTCTGTTTGTGTTTATATTCTTGTATTTTGTATCTTTATCACCCTTTATTTTAGATCTCTTGTGTCTTGTGTACTAAGAGTTCCTCTGTTTGTGTTTATATTCATGCATTTTGTATCTTTATCACCTTTTACTTTAGATCTCTTGTGTCTTGTGGACTGTGAGTTCCTCTGTTTGAGTTTATATTCTTGTATTTTGTATCTAGATCACCTTTTATTTTAGATCTCTTGTGTCTTGTGTACTGTGGGTTCCTCTGTTGGTGTTTGTATTCTTGTATTTTGTATCTAGATCACCTTTAATTTTAGATCTCTTGTGTCTTGTGGACTGTGGGTTCCTCTGTTTGTGTTTGTATTCTTGTATTTTGTATCTTTATCACCTTTTATTTTAGATCTCTTGTGTCTTGTGGACTGTGAGTTCCTCTGTTTGTGTTTGTATTCTTGTATTTTGTATCTTTACTACCTTTTATTTTAGATCTCTTGTGTCTTGTGGACTGTGAGTTCCTCTGTTTGTGTTTATATTCTTGTATTTTGTATCTTCATCACCTTTTATTTTAGATCTCTTGTGTCTTGTGTACTGTGGGTTCCTCTGTTTGTGTTTGTATTCTTGTATTTTGTATCTAAATCACCTTTTATTTTAGATCTCTTGTGTCTTGTGTACTGTGGGTTCCTCTGTTTGTGTTTGTATTCTTGTATTTTGTATCTTTATCACCTTTTATTTTAGATCTCTTGTGTCTTGTGGACTGTGAGTTCCTCTGTTTGTGTTTATATTCATGTATTTTGTATCTAGATCACCTTTTATTGTAGATCTCTTGTGTCTTGTGTACTGTGAGTTCCTCTGTTTGTGTTTATATTCTTGTATTTTGTATCTTTATCACCTTTTATTTTAGATATATTGTGTCTTGTGGACTGTGAGTTCCTCTGTTTGTGTTTATATTCTTGTATTTTGTTTCTTTAATACCTTTTATTTTAGATCTCTTGTGTCTTGTGTACTGTGGGTTCCTCTGTTTGTGTTTATATTCTTGTATTTTGTATCTTCATCACCTTTTATTTTAGATCTCTTGTGTCTTGTGTACTGTGGGTTCCTCTGTTTGTGTTTGTATTCTTGTATTTTGTATCTAAATCACCTTTTATTTTAGATCTCTTGTGTCTTGTGTACTGTGAGTTCCTCTGTTTGTGTTTGTATTCTTGTATTTTGTATCTTTATCACCTTTTATTTTAGATCTCTTGTGTCTTGTGGACTGTGAGTTCCTCTGTTTGTGTTTATATTCATGTATTTTGTATCTAGATCACCTTTTATTGTAGATCTCTTGTGTCTTGTGTACTGTGAGTTCCTATGTTTGTGTTTATATTCTTGTATTTTGTATCTTTATCACCTTTTATTTTAGATATATTGTGTCTTGTGGACTGTGAGTTCCTCTGTTTGTGTTTATATTCTTGTATTTTGTTTCTTTAATACCTTTTATTTTAGATCTCTTGTGTTTTGTGTACTGTGGGTTCCTCTGTTTGTGTTTATATTCTTGTATTTTGTATCTTTATCACCTTTTATTTTAGATATCTTGTGTCTTGTGGACTGTGAGTTCCTCAGTTTGTTTTTATATTCTTGTATTTTGTATCTAGATCAACATTTATTTTAGATCTCTTGTGTCTTGTGGACTGTGGGTTCCTCTGTTTTGTGTTTATATTCTTGTATTTTGTATCTTTATCACCTTTTATTTTAGATCTCTTGTTTCTTGGGTACTGTGGGTTCCTCTGTTTTGTGTTTATATTCTTGTATTTTGTATCTAGATCACCCTTTATTTTAGATCTCTTGTGTCTTGTGTACTAAGAGTTCCTCTGTTTGTGTTTATATTCATGCATTTTGTATTTTTATCACCTTTTACTTTAGATCTCTTGTGTCTTGTGTACTGTGGGTTCCTATGTTTGTGTTTATATTCTTGTATTTTGTATCTAGATCACCTTTTATTTTATATCTCTTGTGTCTTGTGTACTGTGGGTTCCTCTGTTGGTGTTTGTATTCTTGTATTTTGTATCTAGATCACCTTTTATTTTAGATCTCTTGTGTCTTGTGGACTGTAGGTTCCTATGTTTTTGTTTATATTCTTGTATTTCGTATCTTTATCACCTTTTATTTTAGATCTCTTTTGTCTTGTGTACTGTGGGTTCCTATGTTTGTGTTTATATTCTTGTATTTCGTATCTTTATCACCTTTTATTTTAGATCTCTTTTGTCTTGTGTACTGTGGGTTCCTCTGTTTGTGTTTATATTCTTGTATTTCGTATCTTTATCACCTTTTTTTTTTATATCTCTTGTGTCTTGTGTACTATGGGTTCCTCTCTTTGTGTTTATATTCTTGTATTTTGTATCTTTATCACCTTTTATTTTAGATTTCTTGTGTCTTGTGGACTGTAGGCTCCTATGTTTGTGTTTGTATTCTTGTATTTTCTATCTAGATCACCATTTATTTTAGATCTCTTTTGTCTTGTGTACTGTGGGTTCCTCTGTTTGTGTTTATATTCTTGTATTTCGTATCTTTATCACCTTTTTTTTTTATATCTCTTGTGTCTTGTGTACTATGGGTTCCTCTCTTTGTGTTTATATTCTTGTATTTTGTATCTTTATCACCTTTTATTTTAGATTTCTTGTGTCTTGTGGACTGTAGGCTCCTATGTTTGTGTTTGTATTCTTGTATTTTCTATCTAGATCACCATTTATTTTAGATCTCTTTTGTCTTGTGTACTGTGGGTTCCTCTGTTTGTGTTTATATTCTTGTATTTCGTATCTTTATCACCTTTTTTTTTTATATCTCTTGTGTCTTGTGTACTATGGGTTCCTCTCTTTGTGTTTATATTCTTGTATTTTGTATCTTTATCACCTTTTATTTTAGATTTCTTGTGTCTTGTGGACTGTAGGCTCCTATGTTTGTGTTTGTATTCTTGTATTTTCTATCTAGATCACCTTTTATTTTAGATCTCTTGTTTCTGGGGTACTGTGGGTTCCTCTGTTTGTGTTTATATTCTTGTATTTCGTATCTTTATCACCTTTTTTTTTTATATCTCTTGTGTCTTGTGGACTGTGAGTTCCTATGTTTTTGTTTATATTCTTGTATTTTGTATCTTTATCACCTTTTATTTTAGATCTTTTGTGTCTTGTGTACTGTGTGCTCGTATGTGTGTGTTAGTATTCTTGTATTTTGTATCTTTATCACCTTTTATTTTAGATTTTCTTTGTCTTGTATACTATGATGGAGTATCTGTGTCATAAATGACTACGTGTATGTTCTGTTTGTCGTGATCATAATCCAATTATTTACTCATACATGATGTATCACCGGATTTGTAGCAATAGTGTAAACGACGGTTGTCACATGTGGAACAGGAACTGCTTGCCCTTCCGGATTACATGAGTTCAACCCGCTTTTAAGGGGGTTTATAATGGCCAATTTTAAGTTTTCTTGTCCTTTTAACCAATGAAGGACGTGGTATAGTGTAGATACGTACTTTGTTCGTAGCTCCCGATTTGTCAACCCGAGGATAGATGATAGTAACCATATAATGCAGTCTTCATAAAATTTGTAAATTGACACGAAGTATACAAAAAATAAAAAGAAAACTAAATATATATTGTCAATCAATCAATTATTGAAACAAAACAGCTACATCAATATAATTACAATATAACATATTTTGTCGATTATAACAATATGACATCAATATATTATAACATATTTAGTAGATTATATAACAATATTACTTCAATATATTATAACATATTTAGTAGATTATAACAATATTACCTCAATAATAGTATGAAATAATTGTTTCTTTAATTGCTGTAGGAATCTACAATTTTACGATAAGTTATAAACTGCCAAAAAATGTGATAACGTCAACAGCGATAACTCCTGACTTAACGTCATACCTTCAAACCACTTCAAGTCTTGGTATTATGAGATAGATCGTCGGCATTTATTGGTGACTGATTGGTGTACTGACAGATATAACTTTTGGTACTTTTGGTTTGACTTCAGATCCTGGATTCCAGTCTTTTGGTGGCATTGGCAAACTATCAAGGAATTTTTGTCCTTGGTTTTTAACAAATTTTTCAGCAGTTGTAGGCTCAGGTTTCGGTTTACCGACGAACATTCCAACTATTGCAATAATAACTCCAATTATTGCACAAACCACACCAATTACAGGTGCTACGGCTAATGACAGTGTCAGTTCTTCTGCCACTACTGCACCAACCTGTACCACATTACAAACAAGCTAAAAATAAATAGCAGAAAATAAATTAAGTATTCTTCTAGTATTGGCAGATATAGGATTGTAACACATTACAGACAAGATAGAACATAACAGAATATAATGTGGAATATATTTATGGACACATTTATTAAAAAATAAAAACAAGAACTGATTACTCTTTGCGAACACTTGAGTTCACCCTCGAATAATTAGTGGAGTCCTTGTTGCTCATATGATTGGTTTTCTTTGCTATGTAGGTTTTTTTTTTTTTTTGTCTTCGTTTTATATCTTGTACCCAAAGTTGCCTGTGTCTCTTCAGTTCTCCTCGGTTTTAAGGAGAGTTTGAAGATATGTTAGGGGTAAGCAGAATGCGTACATCGGTGAAGAACAGACAGCATAATTACCTAAAGAAAAAGTATAAAAAGACAAACAACGTTCTACAAAACACTACACAGAAAATTAAAGAATCTCACTAAAACAGGGGTTGAACTCAGGTGCTCCGGAAGGGTAAGCAGTTTCTGCTCCACTAATGGCACCCGTGGTGTTACTTTAGTTACACACCCGGAGAAATATCACGAACGCGGAAAGGGCCGGGAAATTCTTACTACAAGTGAAACACACCCATGGTCATTTGTAACACAGATATTCTGTAACAGTTAAGAAAGTCATGATGGCGACCGTAACACTTTCGAAGTGATGACCTCAATTTAAACAATAGGAACCATTGGTTCAGTGGCAACCCTCTATCAAGGAAATCCTGAGAGGTACTACAAGCTCTTCTTGTGGGGTTGATGGAGTTGTTTTCAGGTTCTTAATCTTTGTTGTGGTGTCAGCTATGGTTTCCACCTCATTCGATTCGTATTTACCCCCAGTTGTTTGTAGGAGTGTTCGATTCGTATTTACCCCCAGTTGTGTGTAGGAGTGTTCGATTCGTATTTACCCCCAGTTGTTTGTAGGAGTGTTCGATTCGTATTTACCCCCAGTTGTTTGTAGGAGTGTTCGATTCGTATTTACCCCCAGTTGTTTGTAGGAGTGTTCAAGTTGTATTTATCTTATTTATATTTATTTATGTATAGTGATATCAAACATGACGTGACTCTACCAGTAACATGGTGGATGTTTTATAAGATTTTTGTGGGATTTGTGTTGTTTATCTTTTTAGTTTTCTGTGTCGTGTTTTGTTAGTGTTGTTTGTCTTTGACCTGTGTCTCTAGAGTGCTCAATGCAGTTAGTTTTTTCTGGATTGTCCATTCTTGATTGCCCTGCGGTTTTCTCTATTTTCTTTATTTGAACAAAAAAGTGCATGAAAATGAATTGACCTTTAAAATGGCATGCAATGTTACAAGTTTATACCTTAGAGTCACTTATTTTGCTACGCACGGAACTAAAGGAAACAATATTACACAGAAATTGAATACATGAGTATATAGGAGAAAATTATCGTTAACACATTTGGAGATTTTGAAAGGCACATTTGTCAGTACATCTGTTAACACATTTGTCAAATTCGGAGGGCACATTTTTCAACACATCCGTTGCGTGAGCACAGGCGTTGTCGTGTATTGTTGCGCTTCATTTTGTTTATAATTATAACTGTTCTGGAGCTATCCCCCTTTAATACAAATTGCAATACCTATGTTGAGGTTTGTTACAATCTTGCATAGCATATAAATTGCATAGTGAATATACAATCTAGAGATTCAATGCATGATACTATACTTATATATACTACATGGATGAATGAGTTAAATTTGGAGAATTCTAAGCATAAGTAAAACGCAAACTCACCTGCAATGTGTCCAAGGTTTTCTGTGCGACTGTAGCGCCGTTTGTAAAATCATTGATACGGTTACAGCGATGGATACTGTCGCCAGCACTAATCCAAATGTATTCATGACTTTCATGGAACCTTTGGCTACTCTACTGAAGGTCCACACATCTATCTCATAGTTACGTGCTGCAGCTTCCGCTATGCGTTCATATGCTCTTGCTCCCATCCTTACATTAGCTGACTCCATAATCGATTCTATACCAGCCTCCACTCTTTCCGCGGTAGCATAACCATCAAACAGAGTTATAATTCTCTCTGATATCCAGGTTCCACCACTAATGATCATTTGATCTATATAGCCTGCCATCTCTGTAAGAAAGCTTGGAACTTCTTTTAATAGTTGAAACGCAAGACCAGCAGTGTTGGCTATTAATGAAGCTTTGTCAAGAACTGATAGACTACTCCAGTGTTGATACTGGTACATTGTAAAGTATACACTTACTCCATAAATTGCTAAGGGCATAACTTTACAGATGAACGCTCCTCCAGCAGTCGCCAAAAAACGGTTCCGATTGGTTCTGATAGCGTCGATCATTCTAGTAAGAATAGGACCATTACTGCTATTCATGGTAGCAATTATTATAGCTGATGCTGATTGAAATCTTGTTGAAACAGCGCTAAAATATTCCTCCAAGTCCAAATTAAATTTGAGCGCCTCAGCTTTCATTTCATCCATGAGTCCTTTTCTAATTTCCGGTGTTATTGCGTCCGAACCATCAACAACAAGTTTGAGTAGGGCATTAAACATTTCTCCTAGTATGTTGACCATGTCTTCTTCATCTTTTTTGCTACCAGTGAAGTACGTAGCCAGACGGTTTATGGTGAAAGAGTGCACATTCTCTTGGAATTTCTGTGGGTATTCCGATTTGGGATCCAAGCAATACAAGATTGTGGTGTATTTTTGAACGATTGATTGTATCTGTGGTAGTTGTTCTTCAATGGCCAGACCATTTAGGAACGAATTCGTAGTTATGCGAGAAAGCAATGCCTTTGCCCAATATTCACCGCCTTGAGGGGATGATATATATTTTTGCAGTTGTGGAACCATCTCTAAAAAGGCTAACCTTGCAATTTCTTTGTTGACTATATGGAATCCTTTTTCCGCGTTTATTCCTTTATCTCCTTTATTTGGATTCAAATAAAATTCCAGTTTTCTTTTGTCGTCTTTTGAGATGTCTTTACTGATTGTAGCAGTATCCTTCAGGGAGCTCATGACATAGGCCACGGCGAAACGATTCTGTAGAAAGTCTTTATTATCGGCAGCAATCTCCTTTAGATCTTCTCCTATATCAGGCCTTACAAGTCCAAATACATCTTTCAAAACGTCATCGGTCATTAAGAATCTTGAAAGGTCTATTAGTTTACCAAACGAAAGTTTTTGGAGGGCGTCCTTGTTCGGTGGAGGAATATCAATCAATTCTTGGATTGATAATTGCTGGTCTACATTTTTTGCAGCTTCCATCATCTTCGAATTGATTACTGTCCCGTCATGTGGTGACACTGACCCTGTTTCCAGAACCATTTTGGCGGTTAGATTCAGCATATGTGGGCTGGATTTCTCTGTTGGTATTAATGTACCCTTCCAGTGGTAGTGAGCTCCCTCAAACTGTTCACCATCATCATCGTAAGCAATAGCTTCTCCACTAAAGATACTAAAATCATAGTTAAACTCCCCCGTCAGTCTGATATAATTGATGAATGACGCCTCTGTCGGACTAAAATGTACGTCTACATGTAATTTCTCTTTAACATCAACAAAAAAGTTAACTGCCCCACCATGGGGCGACAGGGGGCTCTTGTTACTCAGTGTTATATTTCCAATAATTTCAGGGTTCCCTGCTGAATCATGTGTGAATCCCATTTCTAGTAATCCAAAATCTATCATCTTAGGGCTATTTATATCTTTGCTGATTGGTTTCTCGCTTCTTAGACACTTGTATTTGTTCGTGGTAGTGGCAACAAGGTGGAATGATTCTTTTGTTGTGGTAGAATTGGGTTCAGACGTTCTGCTTATATAACCTTTAGCCAAAAGACGATTTTGATGAAAATTCAGACATCCGTACTCCGTTTCATTATCTCCAGTTTGTCTTTTCCATGCTAATTTATCTTCATTCATATATGCAACATGGTCCACTAGATTGCCATCCAAAATCAAATGTCCATTCGTTACAGCAATGGAGTTTGGTAGACGCGTCAGTTGGTGGTCGGTAGCCTCTGATAGATATTTAATGGTCATATCAGGGACCGTCATCTTGGTTAAATGGGGGGACTTTATATCACCCTTTGGTTCTGTCACCATGCGCTTCAAAGATTCTCCACTGCCCGGCTCAAGGACTCTATGGATATAGAATAATAATATCTTAGAATGATATCTAACTGTTTCTGATAATTCTTCATTGATTATAGTATATTGGCGACAGTAGCAGGATAAAAACAAATCGAACAACTTTGTCTCATCTAATATCATGGAACACAAAAAATACCACGACATATGACGAGTGAAATCCTGACTTGGAACAAGAAAAAAATACCACATGTGACGATAGAAATCCTGACTTGGAATAAGAACAAAATACCATGACATGTAACGAGAGAAATCATGACTTGGAATAAGAACAAAATACCACGACATCTGACGAGAGAAATCCTCACTTGGAATAAGAACAAAATACCACGACATGTGACGAGAGAAATCCTGACTTCAAATAAGAACAAGATACCACATGTGACGAGAGAAATCCTCACTTGGAATAAGAACAAAATACCACGACCTGTAACGAGAGAAATCCTCACTTGGAATAAGAAAAAATACTACGATATGTGACGAGAGAAATCCTGACATGGAATAAGAACAAAATACCACGACATGTGACGAGAGAAATCCTGACTTGGAATAAGAACAAAATACCACGACATGTGACGAGAGAAATCATGATTAGGAATAAGAACAAAATACCACATATGACGAGAGAAATCCTCAATTGGAATAAGAACAAAATACCATGACATATGACGAAAGAAATCCTGACTTCGAATAAGAACAAAATACCACATGTGACGAGAGAAATCCTGACTTGGAATAAGAAAAAAATACCACGACATGTGATGAGAGTAGTCCTGACTTGGAATAAGAACAAAATACCACATGTGACGAGAGAAATCCTGAATTGGAATAAGAACAAAATACCATGACATATGACGAGAGAAATCCTGTATTGGAATAAGAACAAAATACCACATGTGACGAGAGAAATCCTGACTTGGAATAAAAACAAAATACCACGACATGTGACGAGAGAAATCCTCACTTGGAATAAGAGCAAAATACCACACCTGTGACGAGAAAAATCCTGACTTGGAATAAAAACAAAATACTACGACATGTGACGAGAGAAATTCTGACTTGGAATAAGAACAAAATACCACATGTGACGAGAGAAATCCTGATTTGGAATAAGAACAAAATACTACGACATGTGACGAGAGAAATCCTGACTTGGAATAAGAACAAAATACCACGACATGTGACGAGTGAAATCCTGACTTGGAATAAGAACAAAATACCACGACATGTAACGAGAGAAATCCTGACTTGGAATAATAACAAAATACCACGACATGTGACGAGAGAAATCATGACTAGGAATAAGAACAACATACCACATGTGACAAGAGAAATCCTAACTTGGAATAAGGACGAGATAAATCTTGACTTGGAATAAGAACAAAATAACACGACCTGTGACGAGAGAAATTCTGACTTGGAATAAGAACAAAATACCACATGTGACGAGAGAAATCTTCAATTGGAATAAGAACAAAATACCATGACATATGACGAGAGAAATCCTGACTTGGAATAAGAACAAAATACCACATGTGACGAGAGAAATCCTGATTTGGAATAAGAACAAAATACTACGACATGTGACGAGAGAAATCCTGACTTGGAATAAGAACAAAATACCACGACATGTGACGAGAGAAATCCTCACTTGGAATAAGAGCAAAATACCACACCTGTCACGATAGAAATCCTGACTTCAAATAAGAACAAAATGCCACGACCTGTGACGAGAGAAATCCTGACTTGGAATAAGAACAAAATACTACGACATGTGACGAGAGAAATCCTGACTTGGAATAATAACAAAATACCACGACATGTGACAAGAGAAATCATGACATGGAATACGAACAAAATACCACGACATGTGACGAGAGAAATCATGACTTAGAATACGAACAAAATACCACGACATGTGACGAGAGAAATCCTTACTTGGAATAATAACAAAATACCACGACATGTGACGAGAGAAATCATGACTTGGAATACGAACAAAATACCACACATGTGACGAGAGAAATCATGACTAGGAATAAGAACAAAATACCACATGTGACGAGAGAAATCCTGACTTGGAATAAGGACGAGAGAAATATTGACTTGGAATAAGAACAAAATACCACGACCTGTGACGAGAGAAATCCTGACTTGGAATAACAACAAAATACCACATGTGACGAGAGAAATCTTCAATTGGAATAAGAACAAAATACCATGACATATGACGAGAGAAATCCTTACTTGGAATAAGAACAAAATACCACACCTGTGACGAGAGAAATCCTGACTTCAAATAAGAACAAAATACCACGACATGTAACGAGAGAAATCCTGACTTGGAATAACAACAAAATACCACATGTGACGAGAGAAATCTTCAATTGGAATAAGAACAAAATACCATGACATATGACGAGAGAAATCCTTACTTGGAATAAGAACAAAATACCACACCTGTGACGAGAGAAATCCTGACTTCAAATAAGAACAAAATACCACGACCTGTGACGAGAGAAATCCTGACTTGGAATAAGAACAAAATACTACGACATGTGACGAGAGAAATCCTGACTTGGAATAAGAACAAAATACCACGACATGTGACGAGAGAAATTTTGACTAGGAATAAGAACAAAATTCCACATGTGGCGAGAGAAACCCTGATTTGGAATAAGAACAAAATACTACGACATGTGACGAGAGAAATCCTGACTTGGAATAAGAACAAAATACCACGATATGTGACGATTGAAATCCTCACTTGGAATAAGAACAAAATACCACGACATGTGACCAGAGAAATCCTGACTTGGAATAATAACAAAATACCACGACATATGACGAGAGAAATCATGACTTGTAATACGAACAAATTACCACGACATGTGACGAGAGAAATCCTGACTAGGAATAAGAACAAAATACCACATGTGACGAGAGAAATCCTGACTTGGAATAAGAACAAAATACCACGACCTGTGACGAGAGAAATCCTGACTTCAAATAAGAACAAAATACCACGACATGTGACGAGAGAAATCCTGACTTGGAATAACAACAAAATACCACATGTGACGAGAGAAATCTTCAATTGGAATAAGAACAAAATACCATGACATATGACGAGAGAAATCCTTACTTGGAATAAGAACAAAATACCACACCTGTGACGAGAGAAATCCTGACTTCAAATAAGAACAAAATACCACGACCTGTGACGAGAGAAATCCTGACTTGGAATAAGAACAAAATACTACGACATGTGACGAGAGAAATCCTGACTTGGAATAAGAACAAAATACCACGACATGTGACGAGAGAAATTTTGACTAGGAATAAGAACAAAATTCCACATGTGGCGAGAGAAACCCTGATTTGGAATAAGAACAAAATACTACGACATGTGACGAGAGAAATCCTGACTTGGAATAAGAACAAAATACCACGATATGTGACGATTGAAATCCTCACTTGGAATAAGAACAAAATACCACGACATGTGACGAGAGAAATCCTGACTTGGAATAATAACAAAATACCACGACATATGACGAGAGAAATCATGACTTGTAATACGAACAAATTACCACGACATGTGACGAGAGAAATCCTGACTAGGAATAAGAACAAAATACCACATGTGACGAGAGAAATCCTGACTTGGAATAAGAACAAAATACCACGACCTGTGACGAGAGAAATCCTGACTTGGAATAAGAACAAAATACTATGACATGTGACGAGAGAAATCCTGACTTGGAATAAGAACAAAATACCACATGTGACGAGAGAAATCTTCAATTGGAATAAGAACAAAATACCATGACATATGACGAGAGAAATCCTGCTTGGAATAAGAACAAAATACCACATGTGATGAGAGAAATCCTGATTTGGAATAAGAACAAAATACTACGACATGTGACGAGAGAAATCCTGACTTGGAATAAGAACAAAATACCACGACATGTGACGAGTGAAATCCTCACTTGGAATAAGAAAAAAATACCACAACATGTGTCGAGAGAAATCCTGACTTGGAATAATAACAAAATACCACGACATGTGACGAGAGAAATCATGACTTGGAATAAGAACAAAATACCACGACATGTGACGAGAGAAATCATGACTAGGAATAGGAACAAAATATCATATGTGACGAGAGAAATCCTGACTTGGAATAAGAACAAAATACCATGACATATGACGAGAGAAATCCTGACTTTGAATAAGAACAAAATACCACATATGACGAGAAAAATCATGACTTGGAATAAGAAAAAAATACCGCGACATGTGACGAGAGAAATCCTGACTTGGAATAAGAACAAAATACCACATGTGACGAGAGAAATCCTGACTTGGAATAAGAACAAAATACCACGACATTTGACGAGAGAAATCCTCACTTGCAATAAGGACAAAATACCACGACCTGTGACGAGAGAAATCCTGACTTGGAATAAGAACAAAATACCATGACATATGACGAGAGAAATCCTGACCTGGAATAAGAACAATATACCACGACATGTGACGAGAGAAATCCTGACTTGGAATAAGAACAAAATACCACATGTGACGAGAGAAATCTTCAATTGGAATAAGAACAAAATACCATGACATATGACGAGAGAAATCCTGACTTCGAATAAGAACAAAATACCACATATGACGAGAGAAATCCTGACTTCGAATAAGAACAAAATACCACATGTGACGAGAGTAATCCTGACTTGGAATAAGAACAAAATACCATAACATATGACAAGAGAAATCCTGAATTGGAAAAAGAACCAAATACCACATGTGACGAGAGAAATCCTGACTTGGAATAAGAACAAAATTGTGGCGGGAGTAAACCGGACAATGAAATGAATTTGAAAAAAAATAAGCAACACAATATCTAACAAATTACGGTTGCTTTGGTAAAACAATTCGTTCTCATTTCATTAAATATAATAAACTTATGTTGAGAAGGACACACTGATCACAATTTAGGATACAAGTGGGAGATACCTTTGTATTGTAAGGCATGTACTATAGATGACATGGAGTATGAGGAGTTAAACATTGTAATGTTCATAGCAAATATATATGTTCAAGAAAATTAAATATTGATAAAAAAAATTGATACATATTCACAAAAAACATATTTTTACATAATAATAAAAGTGATTTATATATTTTCAATAATGTGTATTGTGTCATACTAGTTGGTTGACCGATCCAATAGAATGTTTACTGTCATTATAATATCTATGCTACTAAATTTGCGAAGATTATTTTGTAGTCATATCTCCTCTGAACTGTCCATCGACAAAAAAAAATATTACAGGTAGCATGTGCATCGTAGTTGATAATTCCCAATTGTGGTTGTTGTCAGTTGCATCTTAATTTAAATAACAGCAAATTAATTAGATTAAAGCCGCCCTTCAATGGGGTTCGCAATTAATATTTCGCATACGCAATAGCAACATCCGCTCAACCTGAAGACTGAAGGACAATCGGAAAGAAAAAACGTTTATACACTTATAGCCTTAAGTGGTTAAAAAAACAACAAACAAATTAAAAAAGTGAACGCATTCTCTTAGATCAAAGGGAACTACCCCTCTGGGGGCCTTGAAAATCCTTTCTGTCAAGTGGATAATTTATTGTTTGCATTTTTTACAGATATTATTCAACGATCTAGGGAAAAAATGAGATATACTAGACAGGTCGCATGGGTATCGTACTTGATAAACCATCATTTTGGTTAAAGTCTGTTGCATAGCCCGTACATGGGGTTTGCAATTAATATTTAACAATAGCGAGCCCGATAGTCGTGTGAAAAATAGAAATATCCTTATGTCGTAAAAACCAAACAAGCAAATAAAAAAACAAACAAATGCAAAAAGTGAGCACATTCTCTTTATCGACAGATAATATTCAACACAAGTGTTGTTGTAGCCACATCTCTTCTGAACTGTTGACCGAGAAAAAATTAAAATAAAGGTGGCATTTATATCGCACTTGATCAATCCCCATTTTGATTGCTGTCAATAGGGCTTGCTATTAATATTTCTCATGCTCAATAGCCCCAACCCTAGAGTACCCTGAGAAACCCACCAGCCTGCCGCAAGTCACTGACAAACTTTATCACATAATGTTGTATCGAGTACACCTCACCTGAGCAGGATTCGAACTCACAAGAAGAGTTTGAAGATACCAAAAGGGTAATCGGAATCCGTAAGTCGACGAAAGAGAGACAATACAATGGCCAAAAGATACAGGACTAAAGGACAAACACCAATCTATAAAACATAAACATAAAACAAAAATAATGTAACACGAACCTTACTGACAACCGGGGATGAACTCTGGTTGTCCGGAAGGGTAAGCAATTCCTGCTCCTCCAGTGACACCCGTCATGTTAATCCAGTTACAAACTCAGTGATGAGTCATGAATGTGGAAAGGACCGGGAAGAGTTTACGACAAATGGAACATATCCGTGGTCATTTGTGATACAGATATTCCATAGCGGTCAACCAAGTCATAGTGGCGACCGTAAAGCTATCGAAGTGATGACTTTAGCTTAACCAATAAGAACCCTTGGCTCAGTAGCTTCCTTGTTAGCAGTAACCCTCTATCAAGGAAATCCCGATAGGAACCACGTGCTCTGGGTATCGTGTCTCCTGAGAGATACATACTCTATATATACATGTGCTGCTGGAATGTTGCTGCATATAAATGGAAAGTTTACAATGGGAAATTGGAATCATCTCTTTTGTCGTAATGTTTCGTTCTTAACCGTCCCATTCGAAATATAGGTCAAGGTATGAAATTGACCTATCTGTATCTGTGGTATCCTTTATTTCAAGCTCAATGGGAATCAACAAGCACAGAATTGTTGAGTGAAAAGACATCATATATATAGCAGAACGTGAAATTAAAGGATCGGGCTAGATTTTTTTCGTTTTCCGTTAGTGCTGATAGGCACTGATTGCATAGGTATTTCGAAATACAACAGCTATGCGATCACAACCATACAATGAGTATGACCTCACCCCTACATCACGCTTTATGAGCTAATGTAAGTTGTCTTTTGCATACAAGGAGTGTGACCCAACCACTACATCACGCTTTATGAGCTAATGTGCGTTGTCTTTTACGTACAAGGAATGTGACCTCACCCATACGTCACGCTTTATGAGCTACTGTAAGTTGTCTTTTATGTACAAGGAATGTGACCCAACTCCTACATCACGCTTTTTGATCTACTGATCTACTGTAAGTTATCTTTTACGTACAAGGCATGTGACCCAACCCCTATCTCACGCTTTATGAGCTAATGTAAGTTGTCTTTTGCCTACAAGGAGCGTGAGCCAACCACTACATCACGCTTTATGAGCTAATGTGCGTTGTCTTTTACGTACAAGGAATGTGACCTCACCACTACGTCACGCTTTATGATCTACTATAGGTTGTCTTTTGCCTACAAGGAGTGTGACCGAACCACTACATCACACTGTATGAGCTACTGTAAGTTGTCATGTAAGTACAAGGAGTGTGGCCGCACCCCTACATCACGGTTTATGAGCTACTGTAGGTTGTCTTTTGCGTACAATGAGTGTGACCAAACCCCTAAAACACGCTTTCGCACTACTGCAAGATGTCATTTAGGTACAAGGAGTGTGGTTGCACCCCTACATCACGCTTTATGAGCTACTGTAGGTTTTTTTTGTGTACAAGGAGTGTGACCCAACCCCTACATCACACATTCGCAGCTACTGACCTCATCCCTACATCACGCTTTATGAGCTACTGTCACTTGTCTTTTATGTACAAGGAATGCAACCCAACCCCTGCGTTAAGTACAAGGAGTGTGACCTCATCCCTACACCAAGCTTTATGAGCTAATGTAGGCTGTCTTCTGCAGAGTGCAACCCAACCCCTATATCACGCTTTCTCAGCTACTGTAAGTTGTCTTTTACGTACAAGTAGTGCGGCCTAATCCCTGCATCACACTTTATGAGCTACTGTAATTTATCTTTTACGTACAAGGAGTGTGATCCAATCCCTACATCACACCTTATGAGCTACTGTAAATTGTCTTTTACGTACAAGGAATGTGATCCAATCCCTATATCACGCTTTATGAGCTACTGTATGTTTTCTTTAATATACAAGGAAGGAATCCCAACCCCTACGTCACGCTTTATGAGCTACTGCAGATCGTCTTGTAAGTACAAGGAGTGTGACCTCATCCCTACGTCTAGCTTTATGACCCTCTGTCAGTTTTCTTTTACGTACAAGGAAGTAATCCCAACCCCTACTTCACGCTTTATGAGCTAGTGCAGGTCGTCTTTTAAGTACAAGGAATGTGACCTCATCCCTACGCCTAGCTTTATCACCTACTGTAGGCTGTCTTCTGCGTACAAAGAGTGTGACCCAACCCCTATATCATGCTTTCTCAGTTACTTTAAGTTGTCTTTTAAGTACAAGGAATGCGGTCCAATCCCTGCATAACACTTTATGAGCTACTGTACGATGTATTTTATGCATAAGGAGTGTGATCTCACTCGTACATCACGCTTTATGAGCTACTGTAAGTTTTCTTTTACGTACAAGGAGTGTGACCTCACCCCTACATCACACTTTATGAGCTACTGTAAGTTCTCTTTTACGTACAAGAAGTGTGACCTCACCCGTACATCACGCTTTATGAGCTACTGTATGCTGTCTTTTACCTACAAGGAGTGTGACCTCACCCCTTTTTACGTACAAGGTGTGTGACCCCACCCGTACATTACGCTTTATGAGCTACTGTATGCTGTTTTTTACCTACAAGGAGTGTGACCTCACCCCTACATCACGTTTTATGAGCTACTGTAAGTTGTCTTTTACGTACAATGAGTGTAACCTCACCCCTATATCACGCTTTATGAGCTACTGTAAGTTGTCTTTTACGTACAAGGAGTGTGACCTCACCCTACATTCCGCTTTATGAGCTACTGTAAGTTGTCTTTTACGTCCAAGGAGTGTGACCTCACCCCTGCATCACGCTTTATGAGCGACTCTAGGTTGTCTTTTACGTACAAGGAGTATGACCTCATCCTACATTCCGCTTTATGAGCTATTGGAAGTTGTCTTTTATATACCAATGTACAAGGAGTGTGACCTCACCCCTACATCACGCTTTATGAGCTACTGTAAGTTTTCTTTTACGTACCCGGAGTGTGACATCATCCTTACATCAAGCTTTATGAGCTACTGTAGGTTGTCTTTTAAGTAATAGGGAGTGTGACCTCACCCCTACGTCACGCTTTATGAGCTACTGTAAGTTGTCATTTACGTACAAGGAGTGTGACCTCACCCCTACATCACGCTTTATCAGCTACTGTAAGTTGTCTTTTACGTACAAGGAGTGTGACCTCACCCTACATTGCGCTTTATGAGCTACTCTCAGTTGTCTTTTACGTACAAGGAGTGTGACCTCACCCCTACATCACGCTTTATGAGCTACTCTCAGTTGTCTTTTACGTACAAGGAGTGTGACCTCACCCTACATTGCGCTTTATGAGCTACTATATGTTGTCTTTTGCGTACAAGGAGTATGACCTCACCCTACATTCCGCTTTATGAGCTATTGGAAGTTGTCTTTTATATACCAATGTACAAGGAGTGTGATCTCACCCCTACATCACGCTTTATGAGCTACTGTAAGTTTTCTTTTACGTACCCGGAGTGTGACATCTTCCCTACATCAAGCTTTATGAGCTACTGTAGGTTGTCTTTTAAGTACAAAGAGTATGAACTCACCCCTACGTCACGCTTTATGAGCTACTGTAAGTTCTCTTTTGCGTACAAGGAGTATGACCTCACCCTACATTCCGATTTATGAGCTACTGTAAGTTGTCTTTTACGTACAAGAAGTGTGACCTCACCCTACATTCCGCTTTATGAGCTACTGTAAGTTTTCTTTTACGTACAAGGAGTGTGACCTCACCCTACATTACGCTTTATGAGCTACTGTATGTTGTCTTTTGCGTACAAGGAGTATGACCTCACCCTACATTCCGCTTTATGAGCTATTGGAAGTTGTCTTTTATATACCAATGTACAAGGAGTGTGATCTCACCCCTATATCACGCTTTATGAGCTACTGTAAGTTTTCTTTTACGTACCCGGAGTGTGACATCTTCCCTACATCAAGCTTTATGAGCTCTGTAGGTTGTCTTTTAAGTACAAGGAGTATGAACTCACCCCTACGTCACGCTTTATGAGCTACTGTAAGTTCTCTTTTACGTACAAGGAGTGTGACCTCACCCTACATTCCGATTTATGAGCTACTGTAAGTTGTCTTTTACGTACAAGAAGTGTGACCTCACCCTACATTCCGCTTTATGAGCTACTGTAAGTTGTCTTTTACGTACAAGGAGTGTGACCTCACCCCTACATCACGCTTCATGAGCTACTGTAGGTTGTCTTTTACGTACAAGGAGTATGACCTCACCCTACATTCCGCTTTATGAGCTATTGGAAGTTGTCTTTTATATACCAATGTACAAGGAGTGTGACCTCACCCCTACATCACGCTGTATGTGCTACTGTAAGTTTTCTTTTACGTACCCGGAGTGTGACATCATCCCTACATCAAGCTTTATGAGCTACTGTAGGTTGTCTTTTAAGTACAAGGAGTGTGACCTCACCCCTACGTCACGCTTTATGAGCTACTGTAAGTTGTTTTTTACGTACAAGGAGTGTGACCTCACCCTACATTCCGCTTTATGATCTACTGTAAGTTGTCTTTTACGTACAAGGAGTGTGACCCAACAGCAATATCACGCTTTCGCAGCCACTGTAAGCTGTCTTTTAAGTACAAGGTGTCACCCAACCCCTACATCACGCTTTATGGGCTACTGTAAGTTGTCTTTTACGTACAAGGAGTGTGATCTCACCCCTATATCACGCTTTATGAGCTACTGGAAGTTTTCTTTTACGTACAAGGAGTGTAACTCAATCCCTACGTAACGCTTTATGAGCTACTGTAGGTTGTCTTTTAAGTACAATGAGTGTGACCTCATCCCTGCATCAAGCTTTATGAGCTACTGTATGTTGTCTTCTGCGTTCAAGGAGTGTGACCCAACCCCTACGTCACGCTTTATGAGCTACTGTAAGATGTCTTTTACGTACAAGGAATGTGATCTCACCACTACATCACGCTAAATGAACTACTGTCAGTTGTCTTTTGCGCACAAGGAATGTGACCCAACCCCTATGTCACGGTTTATGAGCTACTGTAAGTTGTCTTTTATGTACAATGAGTGTGATCTCACCCTACATCACGCTTTATGAGCTCCTGAAAGATGTATTTTTACGTACAAAGAATATGACCCAACCCCTACGTCAAGCTTTATGATCTACTGTAGGTTGTCGTTGACGTACAAGGAGTATGACATCACCCCTACATCATGCTTTATGAGCTACTGTAAGTTGTCTTTTACGTACAAAGAGTGTGACCTCACCCCTACGTCATGCTTGATGAGCTACTGTAAGTTGTTTTCTATGTTCAAGGAATGTGACACAACCCCTACGTCACGCTTTATGAACTACTGTAAGTTGTCTTTTACGTACAAGGAGTGTGACCCAACCCATATCTGACGCTTTACGAGCTACTATAAGTTGTCTTTTACGTACAAGGAGTGTGACCTCACTCCTAATTCACGCTTTATGAGCTACTGTAAGTTGTCTTTTACGTACAAGGAGTGTGACTTCACTCCTACATCACGCTTTATAAGCTACTCTCAGTTGTCTTTTACGTCCAAGGAGTGTGACCCAATCCCTACATCACGATTTCTGGGCTACTCTAAGTTGTCTTATGAACAAGGAGTGTGACATTAATTTTACTAATTTACGTCCTTTTCATAGCCTGCTGTGTATGTGTTGAAGACTATCGGACGACCATTTCAGAGCAGATATTGATCATCTAAGTCTTATTCCTATGCCAGTGTTGGAGTGGGTTTATGAGAGTGTGGTCTTAAAACAACAAATTGTAATTTTAGTCTTAATATAAATTATTTCTTATAACCATCTGAAGAATAATTTTATATTATATTTGAAAAGAAAAATTTTGCAAACCTCTTTAAATTGTCTTTCCCTTTTGATCCACCTGCCTCCATTGCTTCTGTAATGGTATCACGGATAATAAATCAATATATCTGGGGAAAAAATACATTTCACTATCATTTACCGCTCGTAATTAAGACTGAAGTGAAATTATAATTATTATACATTACGTAATATCCGTGGTTCTACAAATGTTAACTAAGTTTACTATTCAACTCACGATATTGTCGTTGATTCGCAAAACGACGTCCCGTGTGTGATTCTGGTTGTAGAATATTCAGGTTTCTGTGTAGTGTTGTGTAGATCATTGTCTTTGTTTGTTTGGTGTTTTGGTTTTTTGGTGTTTTTTTTCTTTCGCCATAGCATTGTTTCTCCTTTGAGTTGCGTCTTCTGGTTAACTATATGGTATCTTCAAACTTATTTTGTAAGAATAGTGTTTCAAAAGGTTATATCAGATGGCTATTTCAAAGTAAAAATGACACTTTGATATCCGTAATTTATTTCAATATTTATTCAAATGTTTTTTCATATAAATTTTGAAATTCTAAAATAAAACCTTATGTTTTAATGATTTTATTTATTGAAATTTATTTTATATACATTATATATATATCTAAGATTAAATACATATAATAGTCTAATTTATTTCAATATTTATTCAAATGATTTTTTTTTATTTAAATTATAATACTCTAAGATAAAAAAACCTTATTCTTTTGTTCATTGAAATTTATTTCATATACATAGTAAATATTGAATTTTAAGAAAGTTGATGTTCAGGTAACATACCCTTAATGGTGCTCCCTTACTGTACCTCAATGTAATAGATTATAATTGCTAAATAACAATATGTACCATATGTGATTTTTGAAAGTTGAGGTTCGGGGAACACATCGTTCCCAGATTGAGTGTAACATTCATGTTACTGAATGACAACATTTAACATGCATCTCATCCCTTCTGTCAAATATGGAATCTGGTGAAGGATGACTAATTCAACAGATAAAATCCTTGATCAACATGATTCTTGTCACAACACTTTATATAAGACTAGGTTAAGCGATATCTTAAACAGTAATGAGAAGTATTATACATTTATTGCATGCTGGAGAGGGAAATATGAAAATATACTCACCCAAGAGTATCATATTCCCTGAGGGCAATAAATGTTCATATTCCCTAAACCCGCATGTTATAAATGTTTTATTATACCGAATGAAACCAAGAAAACGCATACGTGTAAAATACTGCTGGCAAGCATAATGTATGTCCATTGGAACGTTTTCTCAGACATTCAAAGACCACATCGTAGCAGTCGCCTGCAAGTGATCCGTTCCGAGTGCCTCTGACGTTTTCCTGTCAAAGAACGACAACTCTGGTGGAAATACCTGCGAGGCTTCCGAGGGGGTGGAATATGATTTTTTTCCTATGTGATCATGTGTTCTGATTTTTAACCATTGTCCAATCAAATTAATTTATTTATGGTAATTAATATATGAGGTATAATAAAATATGTTGTCGGTGGTTGGTAATATGCCACAATACTGACGTTCTGGATAAAATTTACTAATATCCTGCCAACCCATGTTAAACTCAAAATACATTCTAGCTTCCATGAATTATTTCGATTCTGATATGTCCAACAGTACAAATGCCGTAGTATACTTTGATTGGAACACGGTAATTTATATTTCCGTTTGCGGCCAATTCCGCACACAATTTATGCTACCAAATTCGAGCAGACGATAACTCAGCAACATGTACTTTTACGACGGGAAATTCAATCGTATTGATGTGACATCCGGAACAATAATATTGTGTATCCATGTTTTAATTGCACGTCGCACATCATTAATTTTGGATATGTTGATTATTTTCAGTGAATATAGATGTTTAAAACATTAACAACCGTGTAAATAATTTTAGTTTGTGATTTTATCACCTGCTTTAAATGTGTACCGCGCATGTGCTAATGAGATTTATCTGATTGATAGCTCGTTTCTTTGCAAAGCGTAAGAAGGACGTCATATTATTATGTATTACTATCAATATGGAAACTTGCCAACTCGTGCACAAGAATAAAGAAATATCGAAACTTTAGCGAATGTGCTTAAAATATCCTTTTTTCTATGGCACTTAACGGACTCCATAATTTATAAGTATATACGTATATACATGGGCTTATTTAAACCAATCATATTTTTGCACAGCTCCAGACAGATATAATTGTCATGGTCACATTACATATCTTCATTCCATAAAACAAGAAAACCCTGCTTTCAGCTCACCATTTTGACTACAAGGAATAATATTTCTGCTTTCAGCTTACCTTTTTGACTACAAGGGATGATATTCCTTCATTCAGCTTACCTGTTTGACTACAAGGGATGGTATTTCTTCTTTCAGCTTACCTTTTTGACTACAATGGATGATATTCCATTTTTTAGCTTGACTTTTTGACTACAAGGGATGATATTTCTTCTTACAGCTTACCTATTTGACTACAAGGGATGATATTCCTTCTTCCAGCTTACAATTTTGACTACAAGGGATGATATTTCTTCTTCCAGCTGACCTATTTGACTATAAGGGATGATATTCTTTTTCCTGCTTGACTTTTTAACTACAACGGATGATATTCCTTCTTCCAGCTTACCCGTTTGACTACAAGGGATGATATTCCTTCTTCCAGCTGACCTTTATGACTACAAGGAATGATATTCCTTCTTTCAGCTTACCTTTTTGACTACAGGGGATGTTATTCCTTCTATCAGCTGACCCTTTGAACAACAAGGTATGCATGCTTCGTTGTTTATATGTCAATGTAGTCGTAATCGGCCAAGAATATTTCCTGTTGTTTATCGGTTTATAGAGCTTATCTTACATAAATAATATTATTAATAATAATTTTCCTTATTAAACAGGAAAACACAGTCCGTTTGGGGTAGCTGCACTATAAGGGAATCTGATTAATTGGAAAGTTTACAAATATAAGCAGGTCGATTTATAATTAGTCTTCGATGTAATTTCTCTAGACAAAAACTAAACCGTGAATTGGGGTGGCAATCACTAGAAAATAGACGGAATAAACACAAACTCACATTATTTTATAAAATACGTAATGGGTTAACACGTGCATACCTTTACGAGTTGGTTCAACCATATCTACCTAGAGGATCTGGATATAACTTAAGAAATGAAAATAATACATTCTATCCACCATTTACCAGAACGAGTTCTTTGTATGATAGTTTTATCCCTTTCACTATTAGACTATGGAATGCATTGCCCCTAACTATAACAGAATCTCCAAGATTAAATATCTTTAAAAATAGATTGACACACTTCTATAAGACTTGGGACACCAATGCACATTATCATTTTGGAATAAGGTTAAGATTGCGTTTCATTAGATTCCACACAGACAATAATACCTAAAAATAACAATGTTCCAATTAATATAGAATCATTATTACATGGAAATAGATCATTTTCATATGAACTAAATATAGAAATATTTCAGGCTGTACGCAAATTCATAAGTGACACTCGTACTTTTATTTCAGATCCTTCTTTTTCCAATCCCACTCCTCCATTATACAATTATTTCGCTTTGCTTTATTTGTTTTAACTATTTAAAATGTTTAGAAAGTCTACAAATTTTACTTCACTTGTAAATTTATTATATATGAATTATTAATATTAATTTATTGGTGCTCATAATTGCATGTATTGAAGGAACATAATAATTAAGTATCATTGATATAATTTGTATATAATCAAACACTTATTACTGAATGTATGCATTGTACATGTAAAAGGAGAGAGTTTCTATAGGCATAGCATGTAGCTCAATCCCATTCATATGCAGTTGTGAATAAAATATGTTTAAGAAAACACAATTAGTATAAAATTAGTTAACATTGTAGTTCTGTAATATTTATGCTAAAAACAATCAAATACATAGTTATATAATGAACAACGCCATAATTTTATACATAAAAACAAACAACATATTTACATTAAAAAAGATATAATTACACGTCATTGAAATTATTTGACCAAGTTATTTCACTGTTATGCAAATAATTATATTTGTATATTTTCATATAATTTATTCCTTAAAATTTCTTTTGAAATTTTAAATCATCTTGTATATTATGTTCTGTTGCAAATTATAAACATATCCCAATCAAGTCTCGATTTAATAATAACTCCCACTTCTTTTCGAAGAATGATTGTTATGTTGATTTCCGGGTCAAATAAGTACATACATTATACAAGAAAAGATTGAAGATACAACCAGTATTCAGAAGCAGTAAATAGACAAAGTACGGACAATACAATGACCAAAATATACCAAAGAAGTAATCAGAAGCCGTAAATAGACGAAGTACGGACAATACAATGACCAAAATATACCAAAGGAGTAATCAGAAGCCGTAAATAGACGAAGTACGGACAATACAATGACCAAAATATACCAAAGAAGTAATCAGAAGCCGTAAATAGACGAAGTACAGACAATACAATGACCAAAATATACCAAAGGAGTAATCAGAAGCCGTAAATAGACGAAGTACGGACAATACAATGACCAAAATATACCAAAGGGGTAATCAGAAGCCATGAATAGACGAAGTACGGACAATACAATGACCAAAAAATACCAAGGGAGTAAACAGAAGCCGTAAATAGACGAAGTATGGACAATACAATGACTAAAATATACCAAAGGAGTAATCAGAAGCCGTAAATAGACGAAGTACGGACAATACAATGACCAAAATATACCAAAGAAGTAATCAGAAGCCATAAATAGACGAAGTACGGACAATACAATCATTAAAATATACCAAAGAAGTAATCAGAAGCCGTAAATAGATGGAGTACGGACAATACAATGACCAAAATATACCAAAGGAGTAATCAGAAGCCGTAAATAGACGACGTACGGACAATACAATGACCAAAATATACCAAAGGGGTAATCAGAAGCCATAAATAGACGAAGTACGGACAATACAATGACCAAAAGATACCAAAGGAGTAAACAGAAGCCGTAAATAGACGAAGTACGGACAATACAATGACCAAAATATACCAAAAAAGTCATCAGAAGCCGTAAATAGACGACGTAATGACAATACAATGACCAAAATATACCAAAGAAGTAATCAGAAGCCGTAAATAGACGAAGTACGGACAATACAATGACCAAAATATACCAAAGAAGTAATCAGAAGCCGTAAATAGACGACGTAATGACAATACAATGACCAAAATATACCAAAGAAGTAATCAGAAGCCGTAAATAGACGAAGTACGGACAATACAATGACCAAAATATACCAAAGGAGTAATCAGAAGCCGTAAATAGACGAAGTACGGACAGCACAATGACCAAAATATACCAAAGAAGTAATCAGAAGCCGTAAATAGACGAAATACGGACAATACAATGGACAAAATATACCAAAAGAGTAATCAGAAGCCGTAAATAGACGAAGTATGGACAATACAATGGACAAAATATACCAAAGGAGTCATCAGAAACCGTAAATAGACGAAGTACGGACAATACAATGACCAAAATATACTTAAGGAGTAATCAGAAGCCGTAAATAGACGAAGTACGGATAATACAATGACCAAAAGAAACAAAAGAAGTTATCAGAAGCGTAAATAGACGAAGTACGGACAATACAATGACCAAAAGATACTAAAGAAGTTATCAGAAGCGTAAATAGACGAAGTACGGGCAATACAATGACCAAAATATACCAAAGGAGTAATAAGCAGTCGTAAATAGACGACGTACAGTTAATACAATGACCAAAATATACCAAAGAAGTAATCAGAAACCGTAAATAGACGACGTACGGACAATACAATGACCAAAATATACCAAAGAAGTAATCAGAAACCATATATAGACGAAGTACGGACAATACAATTACCAAAATATACCAAAGGAGTAATCAGAAGCCGTAAATAGACGAAGTACGGACAATACAATGACCAAAATATACCAAAGGGGTAATCAGAAGCCATAAATAGACGAAGTACGGACAATACAATGACCAAAAGATACCAAAGGAGTAAACAGAAGCCGTAAATAGACGAAGTACGGACAATACAATGACTAAAATACACCAAAGGAGTAATCAGAAGCCGTAAATAGACGAAGTACGGATAATACTATGATCAAAATATACCAAAGAAGTAATCAGAAGCCGTAAATAGACGAAGTACAGACAATACAATGACCAAAATATACCAAAGGAGTAATCAGAAGCCGTAAATAGATGGAGTACGGACAATACAATGACCAAAATATACCAAAGGAGTAATCAGAAGCCGTAAATAGACGAAGTAAGGACAATACAATGACCAAAATATACCAAAGGGGTAATCAGAAGCCATAAATAGACGAAGTACGGACAATACAATGACCAAAATATACCAAAGAAGTAATCAGAAGCCGTAAATAGACGAAATACGAACAATACAATGGACAAAATATACCAAAAGAGTAATCAGAAGCCGTAAATAGACGAAGTATGGACAATGCAATGGACAATATATACCAAAGGAGTCATCAGAAACGTCAATAGACGAAGTACGGACAATACAATGACCAAAATATACCAAAGGAGTAATCAGAAGCCGTAAATAGACGAAGTACGGACAATACAATGACCAAAATATTCCAAAGGAGTAATAAGAAGCCGTAAATAGACGAAGTACGGATAATACAATGACCAAAAGATACTAAAGAAGTTATCAGAAGCCGTAAATAGACGAAGTACGGACAATACAATGACTAAAATATACTAAAGGAGTAATCAGAAGCCTTAAATAGACGACGTACGGACAATACAATGACCAAAAGATACTAAAGAAGTTATCAGAAGCCGTAAATAGACGAAGTACGGACAATACAATGACCAAAATATACCAAAGGAGTAATAAGCAGCCGTAAATAGACGAAGTACGGATAATACAATGACCAAAAGATACTAAAGAAGTTATCAGAAGCCGTAAATAGACGAAGTACGGACAATACAATGACCAAAATATACCAAAGGAGTAATCAGAAGCGGTAAATAGACGACGTACAGACAATACAATGACCAAAATATACCAAAGGAGTAATCAGAAGGCGTAAATAGACGAAGTACAGACAATGCAATGACCAAAATATACTAAAGGAGTAATCAGAAGCCGTAAATAGACGAAGTACGGACAATACAATGACCAAAATATACCAAAGGAGTAATAAGAAGCCGTAAATAGACGAAGTACTGATAATACAATAACCAAAAGATACTAAAGAAGTTATCAGAAGCCGTAAATAGACGACGTACGTACAATACAATGATCAACAGATACCAAAGGGGTAATCAGAAGCTGTAAATAAACGACGTACGGACAATACAATGACCAACAGATACCAAAGGGGTAATCAGAAGCCGTAAATAGGCGAAGTACGAAAATACAATGACCAAAATATACCAAAGTAGTAATCAGAAGTCGTAAATAGACAAAGTACGGACAATGCAATGGCCAAATGTTTGAAGATCAATTAATCCTCTATTTGTGTTTGCGTTATTGTATTTTGTATCTGGATCACCTTTTATTTTCGATCTCTTATACCTTGGGCACCGTAATGAAAGCGGGAGGTTTGGTGCTTTAAAATCTGATTCAACCCACCATTTCTTTAGAAATGCTTGTACCAAGTCAGGGTCATTACGGTTTTCACAGTTTTCCGGTTGTTGACTGATTTTGTCTGTTTATATAATTATGAGTTTTGACTTTCCCTTTGTAAGATTGTTCGGAGTTCGGTAATTTTGTTATTACCCTTATTTCCAATGTTTGTTTTTTCATTCTTGTATTTTGTTTCTTGGTCTCCTTTTATTTTACATCTATTTTGTCTTGGGTAGTCTCCGTACCATTATTTGTCTTTATATTCTTTTATTTTGTGTCTTCGTCACCTTTTATTTTAAATCTCGTGTGGATTATGTACTGTGGGTTCCACTGTTTGTGTTTGTATTCTTGCATTTTTGTATTTGTTTCACCTTTTATTTTAGATCTCTTGTGGCTTGGGTACCCTGGGTTCCTCTTTTTGTGTTTGTATTCATGTATTTTGTATCTAGATCACCTTTTATTTTAGATCTCTTGTGGCTTGGGTACCCTGGGTTCCTCTTTTTGTGTTTATATACATGTATTTTGTATCTAGATCACCTTTTATTTTAGATCTCTTGTGGCTTGGGTACCCTGGGTTCCTTTTTTTGTGTTTATATTCATGTATTTTGTATCTAGATCACCTTTTATTTTAGATCTCTTGTGGCTTGGGTACCCTGGGTTTCTCTTTTTGTGTTTGTATTCCTGTATTTTGTATCTAGATCACCTTTTATTTTAGATCTCTTGTGGCTTGGGTACCCTGGGTTTCTCTTTTTGTGTTTGTATTCCTGTATTTTGTATCTAGATCACCTTTTACTTTAGATCTCTTGTGTCTTGTGGACTGTGAATTCCTCTGTTTGTGTTTATATTCTTGTATTTTGTATCTTTATCACCTTTTATTTTAGATCTCTTGTGTCTTGTGTACTAAGAGTTCCTCTGTTTGTGTTTATATTCATGCATTTTGTATCTTTATCACCATTTATTTTAGATCTCTTGTGTCTTGTGTACTGTCGGTTCCTCTGTTTGTCTTTATATTCTTGTATTTTGTATCTAGATCACCTTTTATTTTAGATCTCTTGTGCCTTGGGTACTGTGAGTTCCTATGTTTGTATTTATATTCTTGTATTTTGTATCTAGATCACCTTTTATTTTAGATCTCTTGTGTCTTCCGTACTGTGAGTTCCTCTGTTTGTGTTTATATTCTTGTATTTTGTATCTTTAATACCTTTTATTTTAGATCTATTGTGTCTTGTGTACTATGGGTTTCACTGTTTGTGTTTGTATTCTTGTATTTTGTATCTTTATCACCTTTTATTTTAGATCTCTTGTGTCTTGTGTACTGTGGGTTCCTATGTTTGTGTTTGTATTCTTGTATTTTGTATCTAAATCACCTTTTATTTTACATCTCTTGTGTCTTGTGTACTATGGGTTCCTCTGTTTGTGTTTGTATTCTTGTATTTTGTATCTTTATCACCTTTTATTTTAGATCTCTTGTGTCTTGTGTACTGTGGGTTCCTATGTTGGTGTTTGTATTCTTGTATTTTGTATCTAGATCACCTTTTATTTAAGATCTATTGTGTCTTGTGTACTATGGGTTTCACTGTTTGTGTTTGTATTCTTGTATTTTGTATCTTTATCACCTTTTATTTTAGATCTCTTGTGTCTTGTGTACTGTGGGTTCCTATGTTTGTGTTTGTATTCTTGTATTTTGTAACTAGATCACCTTTTATTTTAGATCTCTTGTGTCTTGTGGACTGTCGGTTCCTCTGTATTGTGTTTATATTCTTCTATTTTCTATCTTTATCACCTTTTATCTTAGATCTCTTGTGTCTTGTGTTCTGTGAGTTCCTGTGTTTGTGTTTTTATTCTTGTATTTTGTATCTAGATCACCATTTATTTTAGATCTCTTGTGTCTTGTGGACTGTGGGTTCCTCTGTGGTTGTATTCTTGTATTTTGTATCTTTATCACCTTTTATTTTAGATCTCTTGTGTCTTGTGTACTGTGGATTCCTCTGTTTGTGTTTATATTCTTGTATTTTGTATCTAGATCACCTTTTATTTTAGATCTCTTGTGTCTTGTGGACTGTGGGTTCCTCTGTTTGTGTTTATATTCTTGTATTTTGTATCTAGATCACTTTTATTTTAGATCTCTCGTGTCTTGTGTACTGTGGGTTCCTCTCTTTGTGTTTATATTCTTGTATTTTGTATCTAGATCACCTTTTATTTTATATCTCTTGTGTCTTGTGGACTTTGGGTTCCTCTGTTTGTGTTTATATTCTTGTATTTTGTATCTAGATCACCTTTTATTTTAGATCTCTTGTTTCTTGTGTACTGTGAGTTCCTCTGTTTGTGTTTATATTCTTGTATTTTGTATCTTTATCACCCTTAATTTTAGATCTCTTGTGTCTTGTGTCTTAAGAGTTCCTCTGTTTGTGTTTATATTCATGCATTTTGTATCTTTATCACCATTTATTTTAGATCTCTTGTGTCTTGTTTACTGTGGGTTCCTCTGTTGTTGTTTGTATTCTTGTATTTTGTATCTAGATCACCATTTATTTTAGATCTCTTGTGTCTTGTGGACTGTGGGTTCCTCTGTTTGTGTTTGTATTCTTGTATTTTGTATCTTTATCACCTTTTATTTTAAATCTCTTGTGTCTTGTGTACTGTCGGTTCCTCTGTTTGTCTTTATATTCTTGTATTTTGTATCTAGATCACCTTTTATTTTAGATCTCTTGTGTCTTGTGTTCTGTGAGTTCCTATGTTTGTGTTTATATTCTTGTATTTTGTATCTTTATCACCTTTTATTTTAGATCTCCTGTGGCTTGGGTACTGTGGGTTCCTCTGTTTGTGTTTATATTCTTGTATTTTGTATCTAGATCACCTTTTATTTTACATCTCTTGCGTCTTGTGTACTGTGGGTTCCTCTATTTGTGTTTATATTCTTGTATTTTGTATCTAGATCACTTTTTATTTTAGATCTCTTGTGTCTTGAGAACTAGTGGTTCCTCTATTTGTGTTTATATTCTTGTATTTTGTATCTAGATCACTTTTTATTTTAGATCTCTTGTGTCTTGTGTACTATGGGTTTCTCTGTTTGTGTTTATATTCTTATATTTTGTATCTTTATCACCTTTTATTTTAGATATATTGTGTCTTGTGTACTAAGAGTTCCTCTGTTTGTGTTTATATTCATGCATTTTGTATCTAGATCACTTTTTATTTTAGATCTCTTGTGTCTTGAGTACTATGGGTTCCTCTATTTGTGTTTATATTCTTGTATTTTGTATCTAGATCACTTTTTATTTTAGATCTCTTGTGTCTTGTGTACTGTGGGTTCCTCTATTTGTGTTTATATTCTTGTATTTTGTATCTAGATCACCTTTTATTTTAGATCTCTTTTGTCTTGTGTACTAAGAGTTCCTCTGCTTGTGTTTATATTCATGCATTTTGTATCTTTATCACCATTTATTTTAGATCTCTTGTGTCTTGTGTACTGTGGGTTCCTCTGTTTGTGTTTGTATTCTTGTATTTTGTATCTTGATCAACTTTTATTTTAGATCTCTTGTGTCTTGTGTACTGTGGGTTCCTCTGTTTGTGTTTGTATTCTTGTATTTTGTATCTAGATCACCTTTTATTTTAGATCTCTTGTGTCTTATGGACTGTGGGTTCCTCTGTTTGTGTTTATATTCTTGTATTTTGTATCTAGATCACCTTTTATTTTAGATCTCTTGTGTCTTGTGGACTGTGGGTTCCTCTGTATTGTGATTATTTTCTTGTAATTTGTATCTAGATCACCTTTTATTTTAGATCTTTTGTGTCTTGTTTTCTGTGCGTTCCTATGTTTGTGTTTATATTCTTGTATTTGTATCTAGATCACCTTTTCTTTAGATCTCTTGTGGCTTGGGTACTGTGGGTTCCTCAATTTGTGTTTATATTCTTGTATTTTGTATCTAGATCACTTTTATTTTAGATCACTTGTGTCTTTTGGACTGTGGGTTCCTCTGTTTGTGTTTATATTCTTGTATTTTGTATCTAGATCACCTTTTATTTTAGATCTCTTGTGTCTTGTGTACTGTGGATTCCTCTGTTTGTGTTTATATTCTTGTATTTTGTATCTAGATCACTTTTTATTTTAGATCCCTTGTGTCTTGTGTACTGTGGGTTCCTCTCTTTGTGTTTATATTCTTGTATTTTGTATCTAGATCCCCTTTTATTTTATATCTCTTGTGTCTTGTAGACTGTGGGTTCCTCTGTTTGTGTTTGTATTCTTGTATTTTGTATCTTTATAACCTTTTATTTTAGATCTCTTGTGTCTTGTGTACTGTGAGTACCTCTGTTTGTGTTTATATTCTTGTATTTTGTATCTAGATCACCTTTTATTTTAGATCTTTTGTGTCTTGTGTACTGTGAGTTCCTCTGTTTGTGTTTATATTCTTGTTTTTTGTATCTAGATTACCTTTTATTTTAGATCTCTTTTGTCTTGTGGACTGTGGGTTCCTCTGTTTGTGTTTATATTCTTGTAAATTGTATCTAGATCACTTTTATTTTAGATCTCTTGTGTCTTGTGTACTGTGGGTACCTCTGTTTATGTTTGTATTCTTGTATTTTGTATCTTTATCTTCTTTTATTTTAGATCTCTTGTGTCTTGTGTACTAAGAGTTCCTCTGTTTGTGTTTATATTCTTGTATTTTGTATCTTTATTACCTTTTATTTTAGATCTCTTGTGTCTTGTGTACTAAGAGTTCCTCTGTTTGTGTTTATATTCTTGTATTTTGTATCTTTATCACCATTTATTTTAGATCTCTTTTGTCTTGTGGACTGTGAGTTCCTATGTTTGTGTTTATATTCTTGTATTTTGTAACTAGATCACCTTTTATTTTAGATCTCTTGTGTCTTGTGGACTGTGAGTTCCTATGTTTGTGTTTATATTCTTGTATTTTGTAACTAGATCACCTTTTATTTTAGATCTCTTGTGTCTTGTGGACTGTGAGTTCCTATGTTTGTGTTTATATTCTTGTATTTTGTAACTAGATCACCTTTTATTTTAGATCTCTTGTGTCTTGTGTTCTGTGAGTTCCTATGTTTGTGTTTATATTCTTGTATTTTGTAACTAGATCGCCTTTTATTTTAGATCTCTTGTGTCTTGTGGACTGTGGGTTCCTCTGTATTGTGATTATTTTCTTGTAATTTGTATCTAGATCACCTTTTATTGTAGATCTCTTGTGTCTTCGGTACTGTGAGTTCCTATGTTTGTGTTTATATTCTTGTATTTTGTATCTTTGTCACCTTTTATTTTAGATCTCTTGTGGCTTGGGTACTGTGGGTTCCTCTATTTGTGTTTATTTTTTGTATTTTGTATCTAGATCACCTTTTATTTTAGACCTCTTGTGTCTTGTGGACTGTGGGTTCCTCTGTTTGTGTTTATATTCTTGTATTTTGTATCTAGATCACCTTTTATTTTAGATCTCTTGTGTCTTGTGTACTGTGGATTCCTCTGTTTGTGTTTATATTCTTGTATTTTGTATCTAGATCACTTTTTATTTTAGATCTCTTGTGTCTTGTGTACTGTGGGTTCCTCTCTTTGTGTTTATATTCTTGTATTTTGTATCTAGATCACCTTTTATTTTATATCTCTTGTGTCTTGTGGACTGTGGGTTCCTCTGTTTGTGTTTATATTCTTGTATTTTGTATCTTTATCACCTTTTATTTTAGATCTCTTGTGTCTTGTGTACTAAGAGTTCCTCTGTTTCTGTTTATATTCATGCATTTTGTATCTTTATCACCATTTATTTTAGATCTCTTGTGTCTTGTGTACTGTGAGTTCCTCTGTTTGTGTTTATATTCTTGTATTTTGTATCTTTATCACCTTTTATTTTAGATATATTGTGTCTTGTGGACTGTGAGTTCCTCTGTTTGTGTTTATATTCTTGTATTTTGTATCTTTATCACCTTTTATTTTAGATCTCTTGTGTCTTCTGTATTAAGAGTTCCTCTGTTTCTGTTTATATTCATGCATTTTGTATCTTTATCACCATTTATTTTAGATCTCTTGTGTCTTCTGTACTGTGGGTTCCTATGTTTGTGTTTATATTCTTGTATTTTGTAACTAGATCACCATTTATTTTCGATCTCTTGTGTCTTGTGGACTGTGGGTTCCTCTGTTTGTGTTTATATTCTTGTATTTTGTATCTTTATCACCTTTTATTTTAGATCTCTTGTGTCTTGTGTACTGTGAGTTCCTCTGTTTGTGTTTATATTCCTGTATTTTGTATCTAGATCACCTTTTATTTTAGATCTCTTGTGTCTTGTGGACTGTGAGTTCCTCTGTTTGTGTTTATATTCTTGTATTTTGTATCTTTATCACCTTTTATTTTAGATCTCTTGTGTCTTGTGTACTGTGAGTTCCTCTGTTTGTGTTTATATTCCTGTATTTTGTATCTTTATCACCTTTTATTTTAGATCTCTTGTGTCTTGGGTACTGTGAGTTCCTATGTTTGTGTTTATATTCCTGTATTTTGTTTCTAGACCACCTTTTATTTTAGATCTCTTGTGTCTTGTGTACTGTGGGTTCCTCTATTTGTGTTTATATTATTGTATTTTGTATCTAGATCACTTTTTATTTTAGATCTCTTGTGTCTTGTGTACTGTGGGTTCCTCTCTTTGTGTTTATATCCTTGTATTTTGTATCTTTATCACCTTTTATTTTAGATCTCTAGTGTCTTGTGTACTGTGGGTTCCTCTTTTGGTGTTTATTTTCTTGTATTTTGTATCTAGATCACCTTTTATTTTAGATCTCTTGTGGCTTGTGTACAGTGGGGTCATATGTGTGTGTTTGTATTCTTGTATTTTGTATCTTTATCACCTTTTATTTTAGATCTCTTGTGTCTTGGGTAACCTGTATTCCTCTGTTTGTGTTTATATTCTTGTATTTTGTATCTAGTTCACCTTTTATTTTAGTTCTCTTGTGTCTTGTGTACTGTGGGTTCCTCTGTTTGTGTTTATATTCTTGTATTTTGTATCTTTATCACCTTTTATTTTAGATCTCTTGTGTTTTGTGTACTGTCGGTTCCTATGTTTGTGTTTATATTTTTGTATTTTGTAACTAGATCACCTTTTATTTTAGATCTCTTGTGTCTTGTGGACGGTGGGTTCCTCTGTATTGTGATTATTTTCTTGTAATTTGTATCTAGATCACCTTTTATTTTATATCTCTTGTTTCTTGTGTACTGTGGGTTTCTCTGTTTGTGTTTATATTCTTGTATTTTGTATCTAGATCACCTTTTATTTGATATTTATTGTGTCTTATGGACTGTGGGTTCCTCTGTTTGTGTTTATATTCTTGTATTTTGTATCTTTATCACCTTATATTTTAGATCTCTTGTGTCTTGTGGACTGTGAGTTCCTATGTTTGTGTTTATATTCTTGTATTTTGTATCTAGATCACCTTTTATTTTAGATCTTTTGTGTCTTGTGTACTGTGAGTTCCTCTGTTTGTGTTTATATTCTTGTATTTTGTATCTTTATCACCTTTTATTTTAGATATATTGTGTCTTGTGGACTGTGAGTTCCTCTGTTTGTGTTTATATTCTTGTATTTTGTATCTGTATCACCATTTATTTTAGATCTCTTGTGTCTTGTGTACTAAGATTTCCTCTGTTTGTGTTTATATTCATGCATTTTGTATCTTTATCACCATTTATTTTAGATCTCTTGTGTCTTGGGTACTGTGAGTTCCTATGTTTGTATTCATATTCTTGTATTTTGTATCTTTATCACCTTTTATTTTAGATCTCTTGTGTCTTGTGTACTAAGAGTTCCTCTGTTTGTGTTTATATTCATACATTTTGTATCTTTATCACCATTTATTTTAGATCTCTTGTGGCTTGTGTACTGTGTGTTCCTATGTTTGTATTTATATTCTTGTATTTTGTATCTTTATCACCTTTTATTTTAGATCTCTTGTGTCTTGTGTACTGTTGGTTCCTATGTTTGTGTTTATGTTCTTGTATTTTGTATCTAGATCACATTTTTTCTTAGATCTCTTGTGCCTTGTGGACTGTGAGTTCCTCTGTTTGTGTTTATATTCTTGTATTTTGTATCTAGATCACCTTTTATTTTAGATCTCTTGTGTCTTGTGTACTGTGGGTTCCTCTGTTTGTGTTTATATTCTTGTATTTTGTATCTTTATTACCTTTTATTTTAGATCTCTTGTGTCTTGTGTACTAAGAGTTCCTCTGTTTGTGTTTATATTCTTGTATTTTGTATCTTTATTACCTTTTATTTTAGATCTCTTGTGTCTTGTGTACTAAGAGTTCCTCTGTTTGTGTTTATATTCTTGTATTTTGTATCTTTATCACCATTTATTTTAGATCTCTTGTGTCTTGTGTACTGTGAGTTCCTCTGTTTGTGTTTATATTCTTGTATTTTGTATCTTTATCACCTTTTATTTTAGATCTCTGGTGTCTTTTGTACTAAGAGTTCCTCTGTTTGTGTTTATATTCTTGTATTTTGTATCTTTATCACCTTTTATTTTAGATCTCTTGTGTCTTGGGTACTGTGGGTTCCTCTGTTTGTGTTTTTATTCTTGTATTTTGCATCTAGATCACCTTTTATTTTAGATCTCTTGTGTCTTGTGGACTGTGGGTTCCTCTGTTTGTGTTTATATTCTTGTATTTTGTGTCTAGATCACTTTTTATTTTAAATCTCTTGTGTCTTGTGTACTGTGGGTTCCTCTCTTTGTCTTTATATTCTTGTATTTTGTATCTAGATCACCTTTTATTTTAGATCTCTTGTGTCTTGTGTACTGTGAGTTCCTCTGTTTGTGTTTATATTCCTGTATTTTGTATCTTTATCACCATTTATTTTTGATCTCTTGTGTCTTGGGTACAGTGAGTTCCTATGTTTGTGTTTATATTCCTGTATTTTGTATCTAGATCACCTTTTATTTTAGATCTCTTGTGTCTTGTGGACTGTGAGTTCCTCTGTTTTTGTTTATATTCTTGTATTTTGTATCTTTATCACCTTTTATTTTAGATCTCTTGTGTCTTGGGTACTGTGGGTTCCTCTGTTTGTGTTTATATTCTTGTATTTTGTATCTTTATCACCTTTTATTTTAGATCTCTTGTGGATTGGGTACTGTGGGTTCCTCTGTTTGTGTTTATATTCTTTTATTTTGTATATTTATCACCTTTTATTTTAGATCTCTTGTGGATTGGGTACTGTGGGTTCCTCTGTTTGTGTTTACATTCTTGTATTTTGTATCTAGATCACCTTTTATTTTAGATCTCTTGTGTCTTGTGGACTGTATGTTCCTCTGTTTGTTTTTATATTCTTGTATTTTGTTTCTAGATCACCTTTTATTTTAGATCTCTTGTGTCTTGTGTACTGCGGGTTCCTCTGTTTGTGTTTATGTTCTTGTATTTTGTATCTAGATCACTTTTTATTTTAGATCTCTTGTGTCTTGTGTACTATGGGTTCCTCTCTTTGTGTTTATATTCTTGTATTTTGTATCTTTATCACCTTTTATTTTAGATCTCTAGTGTCTTGTGTACTGTGGGTTCCTCTTTTGGTGTATATTTTCTTGTATTTTGTATCTAGATCACCTTGTATTTTAGATCTCTTGTGTCTTGTGTACTGTGGGTTCCTATGTTTGTGTTTGTATTCTTGTATTTTGTATTTAGATCACCTTTTATTTTAAATCTCTTGTGTCTTGTGTACTGTCGGTTCCTCTGTTTGTGTTTATATTCTTGTATTTTGTATCTTTATCACCTTTTATCTTAGATCTATTGTGTCTTGTGTACTATGGATTCCACTGTTTGTGTTTGTATTCTTGTATTTTGTATCTTTATCACCTTATATTTTAGATCTCTTGTGTCTTGTGGACGGTGAGTTCCTCTGTTTGTGTTTATATTCTTGTATTTTGTATCTAGATCACCTTTTATTTTAGATCTTTTGTGTCTTGTGTACTGTGAGTTCCTCTGTTTGTGTTTATATTCTTGTATTTTGTATCTTTATCACCTTTTATTTTAGATCTCTTGTGTCTTGGGTACTGTGAGTTCCTCTGTTTGTGTTTATATTCTTGTATTTTGTATCTTTATCACCTTTTATTTTAGATCTCTTGTGTCTTGGGTACTGTGAGTTCCTCTGTTTGTGTTTATATTCTTGTATTTTGTATCTGTATCACCCTTTATTTTAGATCTCTTGTGTCTTGTGTACTAAGATTTCCTCTGTTTGTGTTTATATTCATGCATTTTGTATCTTTATCACCATTTATTTTAGATCTCTTGTGTCTTGTGGACGGTGAGTTCCTCTGTTTGTGTTTATATTCTTGTATTTTGTATCTAGATCACCTTTTATTTTAGATCTTTTGTGTCTTGTGTACTGTGAGTTCCTCTGTTTGTGTTTATATTCTTGTATTTTGTATCTTTATCACCTTTTATTTTAGATATATTGTGTATTGGGTACTGTGAGTTCCTATGTTTGTATTCATATTCTTCTATTTTGTATCTTTATCGACTTTTATTTTAGATCTCTTGTGTCTTGTGTACTAAGAGTTCCTTTGTTTGTGTTTATATTCATACATTTTGTATCTTTATCACCATTTATTTTAGATCTCTTGTGGCTTGTGTACTGTGGGTTCCTATGTTTGTATTTATATTCTTGTATTTTGTATCTAGATCACATTTTATTTTAGATCTCTTTTGTCTTCGGTACTGTGAGTTCCTCTGTTTGTGTTTATATTCTTGTATTTTGTATCTTTATCACCTTTTATTTTAGATCTCTTGTGTCTTGTGTACTGTGAGTTCCTATGTTTGTGTTTATATTCTTGTATTTTGTAAATAGATCACCATTTATTTTAGATCTCTTGTGTCTTGTGTTCTGTGAGTTCCTAGGTTTGTGTTTATATTCTTGTATTTTGTATCTTTATCACCTTTTATTTTAGATCTTTTGTGGCTTGGGTACTGTGGGTTCCTCTATTTGTGTTTATATTCTTGTATTTTGTGTCTAGATCACCTTTTATTTTTGATCTCTTGTGTCTTGTGGACTGTGGGTTCCTCTGTTTGTGTTTATATTCTTGTATTTTGTTTCTAGATCACCTTTTATTTTAGATCTCTTGTGTCTTGTGTACTGTGGGTTCCTCTCGTTGTGTTTATATTCTTGTATTTTGTATCTAGATCACCTTTTATTTTAGATCTCTTGTGTCTTGTGTACTGTGGATTCCTATGTTTGTGTTTATATTCTTGTATTTTGTATCTGTATCACCCTTTATTTGAGATCTCTTGTGTCTTGTGTACTGTGGGTTCCTCTGTTTGTGTTTATATTCTTGTATTTTGTATATTTATCACCTTTTATTTTAGATCTCTTGTGTCTTGGGTACTGTGAGTTCCTATGTTTGTATTCATATTCTTGTATTTTGTATCTTTATCGACTTTTATTTTAGATCTCTTGTGTCTTGTGTACTAAGAGTTCCTCTGTTTGTGTTTATATTCATACATTTTGTATCTTTATCACCATTTATTTTAGTTCTCTTGTGGCTTGTGTACTGTGAGTTCCTATGTTTGTATTTATATTCTTGTATTTTGTATCTAGATCACCTTTTATTTTAGATCTCTTGTGTCTTATGTACTGTGGGTTCCTCTGTTTGTTTTTGTATTCTTGTATTTTGTATCTAGATCACATTTTATTTTAGACCTCTTGTGTCTTCGGTACTGTGAGTTCCTCTCTTTGTGTTTATATTCTTGTATTTTGTATCTTTATCACCTTTTATTTTAGATCTCTTGTGTCTTGTGTACTGTGGGTTCCTCTCTTTGTGTTTATATTCTTGTATTTTGTATCTAGATCACCTTTTTATTAGATCTCTTGTGTCTTGTGTACTGTGGATTCCTATGTTTGTGTTTATATTCTTGTATTTTCTAACTAGATCACCATTTATTTTAGATCTCTTGTGTCTTGTGGACTGTGGGTTCCTCTATTTGTGTTTATATTCTTGTATTTTGTGTCTAGATCACCTTTTATTTTAGATCTCTTGTGTCTTGTTGACTGTGGGTTCCTCTATTTGTGTTTATATTCTTGTATTTTGTTTCTAGATCACCTTTTATTTTAGATCTCTTGTGTCTTGTGTACTGTGGGTTCCTCTATTTGTGTTTATATTCTTGTATTTTGTATCTAGATCACTTTTTATTTTAGATCTCTTGTGTCTTGTGTACTGTGGGTTCCTCTCTTTGTGTTTATATTCTTGTATTTTGTATCTAGATCACCTTTTTACTAGATCTCTTGTGTCTTGTGTACTGTGGATTCCTATGTTTGTGTTTATATTCTTGTATTTTGTATCTAGATCACCTTTTATTTTAGATCTCTTGTGTCTTGTGAACTCTGGGTTCCTCTCTTTGTGTTTATATTCTTGTATTTTGTATCTTTATCACCTTTTATTTTAGATCTCTTGTGTCTTGTGTACTGTTGGTTCCTCTCTTTGTGTTTATATTCTTGTATTTTGTATCTAGATCACCTTTTATTTTAGATCTCTTGTGTCTTGTGGACTGTGAGTTCCTCTGTTTGTGTTTATATTCTTGTATTTTGTATCTAGATCACCTTTTATTTTAGATCTCTTGTGTCTTGTGTACTGTGAGTTCCTCTGTTTGTGTTTATATTCTTGTATTTTGTATCTTTATCGCCTTTTATTTTAGATCTCTTGTGTCTTGTGTACTAAGAGTTCCTCTGTTTGTGTTTATATTCATGCATTTTGTATCTTTATCACCATTTATTTTTTGATCTCTTGTGTCTTGTGTACTGTGAGTTCCTATGTTTGTGTTTATATTCTTGTATTTTGTATCTTTATCACCTTTTATTTTAGATCTCTTGTGTCTTGTGTACTAAGAGTTCCTCTGTTTTTGTTTATATTCTTGTATTTTGTATCTTTATCACCTTTTATTTTGGATCTCTTGTGTCTTGGGTAACCTGTGTTCCTCTGTTTGTGTTTATATTCTTGTATTTTGTATATAGTTCACCTTTTATTTTAGTTCTCTTGTGTCTTGTGTACTGTGGGTTCCTCTGTTTCTGTTTATATTCTTGTATTTTGTATCTAGATCACCTTTTATTTTAGATCTCTTGTGTCTTGTGTACTGTGACTTCCTCTGTTTGTGTTTATATTCTTGTATTTTGTATCTAGATCACCTTTTATTTTAGATCTCTTGTGAATTGTGTACTGTGGGTTCCTATGTTTGTGTTTTTATTCTTGTATTTTGTATTTAGATCACCTTTTATCTTAGATCTATTGTGTCTTGTGTACTATGGGTTCCACTGTTTGTGTTTGTATTCTTGTATTTTGTATCTTTATCACCTTTTATTTTAGATATCTTGTGTCTTGTGTACTGTGAATTCCTATGTTTGTGTTTATATTCTTGTATTTTGTAACTAGATCACCTTTTATTTTAGATCTCTTTTGTCTTGTGGACTGTGGGTTCCTCTGTATTGTGATTATTTTCTTGTATTTTGTATCTAGATCACCTTTTATTTTAGATCTCTTGTGTCTTTTGTTCTGTGGGTTCCTCTGTTTATGTTTATATTCATGTATTTTGTATCTAGATCACTTTTTATTTTAGATCTCTTGTGTCTTGTGTACTGTGGGTTCCTCTGTTTGTGTTTATATTCTTGTATTTTATATCTAGATCACCTTTTATTTTACATCTCTTGTGTCTTGTGGACTGTGGGTTCCCCTGTTTGTGTTTATATTCTTCTATTTTGTATCTTTATCATCTTTTATTTTAGATCTCTTGTGTCTTGTGGACTGTGAGTTCCTCTGTTTGTGTTTATATTCTTGTATTTTGTATCTAGATCACCTTTCATTTTAGATCTTTTGTGTCTTGTGTACTGTGAGTTCCTCTGTTTGTGTTTATATTCTTGTATTTTGTAACTAGATCACCTTTTATTTTAGATCTCTTTTGTCTTTTGGACTGTGGGTTCCTCTGTATTGTGATTATTTTCTTGTATTTTGTATCTAGATCACCTTTTATTTTAGATCTCTTGTGTCTTTTGTTCTGTGGGTTCCTCTGTTTGTGTTTATATTCTTGTATTTTGTATTTATATCACCTTTTATTTTAGATCTCTTGTGCCTTGTGTACTGTGGGTTCCTCTGTTTGTGTTTATATTCTTGTATTTTGTATCTAGATCACCTTTTATTTTAGATCTCTTGTGTCTTGTGTACTGTGGGTTCCTCTGTTTATCTTTATATTCATGTATTTTGTATCTAGATCACTTTTTATATTAGATCTCTTGTGCCTTGTGTACTGTGGGTTCCTCTGTTTGTGTTTATATTCTTGTATTTTATATCTAGATCACCTTTTATTTTATATCTCTTGTGTCTTCTGTACTGTGGGTTCCTCTGTTTATGTTTATATTCATGTATTTTATATCTAGATCACCTTTTATTTTATATCTCTTGTGTCTTGTGTACTGTGGGTTCCTCTGTTTGTGTTTATATTCTTGTATTTTGTATCTAGATCACCTTTTATTTTATATCTCTTGTGTCTTGTGGACTATGGGTTCCCCTGTTTGTGTTTATATTCTTGTATTTTGTATCTTTATCACCTTTTATTTTAGATCTCTTGTGTCTTGTGGACTGTGAGTTCCTCTATTTGTGTTTATATTCTTGTATTTTGTATCTAGATCACCTTTCATTTTAGATCTTTTGTGTCTTGTGTACTGTGAGTTCCTCTGTTTGTGTTTATATTCTTGTATTTTGTATCTTTATCACCTTTTAATTTAGATATATTGTGTGTTGTGGACTTTGAGTTCCTCTGTTTGTGTTTATATTCTTGTATTTTGTATCTTTATCACCTTTTATTTTAGATTTCTTGTGTCTTGTGTACTAAGAGTTCCTCTGTATGTGTTTATATTCATGCATTTTGTATCTAGATCATCTTTTCTTTTAGATATATTGTGTCTTGTGTACTGTGGGTTCCTCTGTTTGTGTTTATCTTCTTGTATTTTGTATCTAAATCACCCTTTATTTTAGATCTCTTGTGTCTTGTGGACTGTGAGTTCCTATGTTTCTATTTATATTCTTGTATTTTGTATCTAGATCACCTTTTATTTTAGATCTCTTGTGTCTTGTGTACTGTGAGTTCCTATGTTTGTGTTTATATTCTGTGGGTTCCTCTGTTTCTGTTTGTAGTCTTGTATTTTGTATCTTAATCACCTTTTACTTTACATCTCTTGTGTCTTGTGTACTGTGGGTTCCTCTGTTTGTTTTTATATTCTTGTATTTGTATCTTTATCACCTTTTATTTTAGATCTCTTGTGTCTTGTGGACTGTGAGTTCCTCTGTTTGTGTTTATATTCTTGTATTTTGTATCTTTATCACCTTTTATTTTAGATCTCTTGTGTCTTGTGTACTAAGATTTCCTCTGTTTGTGTTTATATTCATGCATTTTGTGTCTTTATCACCATTTATTTTAGATCTCTTGTGTCTTGTGGACTGTGGGTTCCTCTGTTTGTGTTTGTATTCTTGTATTTTGTATCTTTATCACCTTTTATTTTAGATCTCTTGTGTCTTGTGGACTGTGGGTTCATCTGTTTGTGTTTGTATTCTTGTATTTTGTATCTTTATCACCTTTTAGTTTAGATCTCTTGTGTCTTGTGTACTGTGGGTTCCTCTGTTTGTGTTTGTATTCTTGTATTTTGTCTCTAGATCACCTTTTATTTTAGATCTCTTGTGTCTTGTGGACTGTGGGTTCCTCTGTTTGTTTTTATATTCTTGTATTTGTATCTTTATCACCTTTTATTTTATATCTCTTGTGTCTTGTGGACTGTGAGTTCCTCTGTTTGTGTTTATATTCTTGTATTTTGTATCTTTATCACCTTTTATTTTAGATCTCTTGTGTCTTGTGTACTAAGATTTCCTCTGTTTGTGTTTATATTCATGCATTTTGTATCTTTATCACCATTTATTTTAGATCTCTTGTGTCTTGTGTACTGTGGGTTCCTCTGTTGGTGTTTGTATTCTTGTATTTTGTATCTAGATCACCATTTATTTTAGATCTCTTGTGTCTTGTGGACTGTGGGTTCCTCTGTTTGTGTTTGTATTCTTGTATTTTGTATCTTTATCACCTTTTATTTTAGATCTCTTGTGTCTTGTGGACTGTGGGTTCATCTGTTTGTGTTTGTATTCTTGTATTTTGTATCTTTATCACCTTTTAGTTTAGATCTCTTGTGTCTTGTGTACTGTGGGTTCCTCTGTTTGTGTTTATATTCTTGTATTTTGTATCTTGATCACCCTTTATTTTATATCTCGTGTCTTGTGTACTGTGGGTTCCTCTGTTTGTGTTTGTATTCTTGTATTTTGTATCTAAATCACCTTTTATTTTAGATCTATTGTGTCTTGTGTACTGTGGGTTTCACTGTTTGTGTTTATATTCTTGTATTTTATATCTAGATCACCTTTTATTTTAGATCTCTTGTGTCTTGTGTTCTGTGGGTTCCTCTGTTTGTGTTTATATTCTTGTATTTTGTATCTTTATCACCTTTTATTTTAGATCCCTTGTGGCTTGGGTACTGTGGGTTGCTCTGTTTGTGTTTATATTCTTGTATTTTGTATCTAGATCACCTTTTATTTCAGATCTCTTGTGTCTTGTGGACTGTGGGTTCCTCTGTTTGTGTTTATATTCTTGTATTTTGTATCTTTATCACCTTTTATTTTAGATCTCTTCTGTCTTGTGTACTGTGAGTTCCTCTGTTTGTGTTTATATTCTTGTATTTTATATCTAGATCACCTTTTATTTTAGATCTCTTGCATCTTGTGTACTGTGAGTTCCTCTATTTGTGTTTAAATTTTTGTATTTTGTATATAGATCAACTTTTATTTTAGATATCTTGTGTCTTGTGGACTGTGGGTTCCTCTGTTTGTTTTTATATTCTTGTATTTGTATCTTTATCACCTTTTATTTTATATCTCTTGTGTCTTGTGGACTGTGAGTTCCTCTGTTTGTGTTTATATTCTTGTATTTTGTATCTTTATCACCTTTTATTTTAGATCTCTTGTGTCTTGTGTACTAAGATTTCCTCTGTTTGTGTTTATATTCATGCATTTTGTATCTTTATCACCATTTATTTTAGATCTCTTGTGTCTTGTGTACTGTGGGTTCCTCTGTTGGTGTTTGTATTCTTGTATTTTGTATCTAGATCACCATTTATTTTAGATCTCTTGTGTCTTGTGGACTGTGGGTTCCTCTGTTTGTGTTTGTATTCTTGTATTTTGTATCTTTATCACCTTTTATTTTAGATCTCTTGTGTCTTGTGGACTGTGGGTTCATCTGTTTGTGTTTGTATTCTTGTATTTTGTATCTTTATCACCTTTTAGTTTAGATCTCTTGTGTCTTGTGTACTGTGGGTTCCTCTGTTTGTGTTTATATTCTTGTATTTTGTATCTTGATCACCCTTTATTTTAGATCTCGTGTCTTGTGTACTGTGGGTTCCTCTGTTTGTGTTTGTATTCTTGTATTTTGTATCTAAATCACCTTTTATTTTAGATCTATTGTGTCTTGTGTACTGTGGGTTTCACTGTTTGTGTTTATATTCTTGTATTTTATATCTAGATCACCTTTTATTTTAGATCTCTTGTGTCTTGTGTTCTGTGGGTTCCTCTGTTTGTGTTTATATTCTTGTATTTTGTATCTTTATCACCTTTTATTTTAGATCTCTTGTGGCTTGGGTACTGTGGGTTGCTCTGTTTGTGTTTATATTCTTGTATTTTGTATCTAGATCACCTTTTATTTTAGATCTCTTGTGTCTTGTGGACTGTGGGTTCCTCTGTTTGTGTTTATATTCTTGTATTTTGTATCTTTATCACCTTTTATTTTAGATCTCTTCTGTCTTGTGTACTGTGAGTTCCTCTGTTTGTGTTTATATTCTTGTATTTTATATCTAGATCACCTTTTATTTTAGATCTCTTGCATCTTGTGTACTGTGAGTTCCTCTATTTGTGTTTAAATTTTTGTATTTTGTATATAGATCAACTTTTATTTTAGATATCTTGTGTCTTGTGGACTGTGAGTTCCTCAGTTTGTTTATATATTCTTGTATTTTATATCTAGATCAACATTTATTTTAGATCTCTTGTGTATTGTGTACTGTGGGCTCCTCTGTTTGTGTTTATATTCATGTATTTTGTATCTTTATCACCTTTTATTTTAGATCTCTTGTGTCTTGTGGACTGTGGGTTCCTCTGTTTTGTGTTTATATTCTTGTATTTTGTATCTTTATCACCTTTTATTTTAGATCTCTTGTGTCTTGTGTACTGTGGGTTCCTCTGTTTGTGTTTATATTCTTGTATTTTGTATCTTTATCACCCTTTATTTTAGATCTCTTGTGTCTTGTGTAATAAGAGTTCCTCTGTTTGTGTTTATATTCATGCATTTTGTATCTTTATCACCTTTTACTTTAGATCTCTTGTGTCTTGTGTACTGTGAGTTCCTCTGTTTGTGTTTATATTCTTGTATTTTGTATCTTTATCACCTTTTATTTTAGATCTCTTGTGTCTTGTGTACTGTGGGTTCCTATGTTTGTGTTTGTATTCTTGTATTTTGTATGTTTATCACATTTTATTTAAGATCTCTTGTGTCTTGTGTACTATGAGTTCCTCTCTTTGTGTTTATATTCTTGTATTTTGTATCTAGATCACCTTTTATTTTAGATCTCTTGTGTCTTGTGGACTGTGGGTTCCTCTGTTTGTGTTTATATTCATGTATTTTGTATCTTTATCACCTTTTATTTTAGATCTCTTCTGTCTTGTGGACTGTGAGTTCCTATGTTCGTGTTTATATTCTTGTATTTTTATTTAGATCACCTTTTACTTTAGATCTCTTGTGTCTTGTGTACTGTGGGTTCCTCTGTTTGTGTTTGTATTCTTGTATTTTGTTTCTTTATCACCTTTTATTTTAGATCTCTTGTGTCTTGTGTACTGTGGGTTCCTCTGTTTGTGTTTGTATTCTTGTATTTTGTATCTTTATCACCTTTTATTTTAGATCTCTTTTGTCTTGTGTACTGTGGGTCCCTATGTTTGTGTTTATATTCTTGTATTTTGTATCTTTATCACCTTTTATTTTAGATCTCTTGTGTCTTGTGTACTGTGGGTTCCTCTGTTTGTGTTTATATTCTTGTATTTTGTATCTAGATCACCTTTTATTTTAGATCTCTTGTGTCTTGTGTACTGTTGGTTCCTCTCTTTGTGTTTATATTCTTGTATTTTGTATCTAGATCACCATTTATTTCAGATCTCTTGTGTCTTGTGTACTGTGAGTTCCTCTGTTTGTGTTTATATTCTTGTGTTTTGTATATTTATCACCTTTTATTTCAGATCTCTTGTGTCTTGTGTACTGTGGGATCCTCTGTTTGTGTTTGTATTCTTGTATTTTGTATCTTTAATACCTTTTATTTTAGATCTCTTGTGTCTTCCGTACTGTGAGTTCTTCTGTTTGTGTTTATATTCTTGTATTTTGTATCTTTATCACCTTTTATTTTAGATCTCTTGTGTCTTGTGTACTGTGGGATCCTCTGTTTGTGTTTATATTCTTGTATTTTGTATCTTTAATACCTTTTATTTTAGATCTCTTGTGTCTTCCGTACTGTGAGTTCTTCTGTTTGTGTTTATATTCTTGTATTTTGTATCTTTATCACCTTTTATTTTAGATCTCTTGTGTCTTGTGTACTGTGGGATCCTCTCTTTGTGTTTGTATTCTTGTATTTTGTATCTTTAATACCTTTTATTTTAGATCTCTTGTGTCTTCTGTACTGTGAGTTCTTCTGTTTGTGTTTATATTCTTGTATTTTGTATCTTTATCACCTTTTATTTTAGATCTCTTGTGTCTTGTGTACTGTGGGATCCTCTGTTTGTGTTTGTATTCTTGTATTTTGTATCTTTAATACCTTTTATTTTAGATCTCTTGTGTCTTCCGTACTGTGAGTTCTTCTGTTTGTGTTTATATTCTTGTATTTTGTATCTTTATCACCTTTTATTTTAGATCTCTTGTGTCTTGTGTACTGTGGGTTCCTCTGTTTGTGTTTATATTCTTGTATTTTGTATCTTTATCACCCTTTATTTTAGATCTCTTGTGTCTTGTGTAATAAGAGTTCCTCTGTTTGTGTTTATATTCATGCATTTTGTATCTTTATCACCTTTTACTTTAGATCTCTTGTGTCTTGTGTACTGTGAGTTCCTCTGTTTGTGTTTATATTCTTGTATTTTGTATCTTTATCACCTTTTATTTTAGATCTCTTGTGTCTTGTGTACTGTGGGTTCCTATGTTTGTGTTTGTATTCTTGTATTTTGTATGTTTATCACATTTTATTTAAGATCTCTTGTGTCTTGTGTACTATGAGTTCCTCTCTTTGTGTTTATATTCTTGTATTTTGTATCTAGATCACCTTTTATTTTAGATCTCTTGTGTCTTGTGGACTGTGGGTTCCTCTGTTTGTGTTTATATTCATGTATTTTGTATCTTTATCACCTTTTATTTTAGATCTCTTCTGTCTTGTGGACTGTGAGTTCCTATGTTCGTGTTTATATTCTTGTATTTTTATTTAGATCACCTTTTACTTTAGATCTCTTGTGTCTTGTGTACTGTGGGTTCCTCTGTTTGTGTTTGTATTCTTGTATTTTGTATCTTTATCACCTTTTATTTTAGATCTCTTTTGTCTTGTGTACTGTGGGTCCCTATGTTTGTGTTTATATTCTTGTATTTTGTATCTTTATCACCTTTTATTTTAGATCTCTTGTGTCTTGTGTACTGTGGGTTCCTCTGTTTGTGTTTATATTCTTGTATTTTGTATCTAGATCACCTTTTATTTTAGATCTCTTGTGTCTTGTGTACTGTTGGTTCCTCTCTTTGTGTTTATATTCTTGTATTTTGTATCTAGATCACCATTTATTTCAGATCTCTTGTGTCTTGTGTACTGTGAGTTCCTCTGTTTGTGTTTATATTCTTGTATTTTGTATATTTATCACCTTTTATTTCAGATCTCTTGTGTCTTGTGTACTGTGGGATCCTCTGTTTGTGTTTGTATTCTTGTATTTTGTATCTTTAATACCTTTTATTTTAGATCTCTTGTGTCTTCCGTACTGTGAGTTCTTCTGTTTGTGTTTATATTCTTGTATTTTGTATCTTTATCACCTTTTATTTTAGATCTCTTGTGTCTTGTGTACTGTGGGATCCTCTGTTTGTGTTTATATTCTTGTATTTTGTATCTTTAATACCTTTTATTTTAGATCTCTTGTGTCTTCCGTACTGTGAGTTCTTCTGTTTGTGTTTATATTCTTGTATTTTGTATCTTTATCACCTTTTATTTTAGATCTCTTGTGTCTTGTGTACTGTGGGATCCTCTCTTTGTGTTTGTATTCTTGTATTTTGTATCTTTAATACCTTTTATTTTAGATCTCTTGTGTCTTCTGTACTGTGAGTTCTTCTGTTTGTGTTTATATTCTTGTATTTTGTATCTTTATCACCTTTTATTTTAGATCTCTTGTGTCTTGTGTACTGTGGGATCCTCTGTTTGTGTTTGTATTCTTGTATTTTGTATCTTTAATACCTTTTATTTTAGATCTCTTGTGTCTTCCGTACTGTGGGTTCCTCTGTTTGTGTTTGTATTCTTGTATTTTGTTTCTTTATCACCTTTTATTTCAGATCTCTTGTGTCTTGTGTACTGTGGGTTCCTCTGTTTGTGTTTGTATTCTTGTATTTTGTATCTTTATCACCTTTTATTTTAGATCTCTTGTGTCTTGTGTACTGTGGGTTCCTATGTTTGTGTTTATATTCTTGTATTTTGTATCTTTATCACCTTTTATTTTAGATCTCTTGTGTCTTGTGTACTGTGGGTTCCTCTGTTTGTGTTTATATTCTTGTATTTTGTATCTAGATCACCTTTTATTTTAGATCTCTTGTGTCTTGTGTACTGTGGGTTCCTCTCTTTGTGTTTATATTCTTATATTTTGTATCTAGATCACCATTTATTTCAGATCTCTTGTGTCTTGTGTACTGTGAGTTCCTCTGTTTGTGTTTATATTCTTGCATTTTGTATCTTTATCACCTTTTATTTTAGATCTCTTGTGTCTTGTGGACTGTGAGTTCCTCTGTTTGTGTTTATATTCTTGTATTTTGTATCTAGATCACCTTTCATTTTAGATCTTTTGTATCTTGTGTACTGTGAGTTCCTCTGTTTGTGTTTATATTCTTGTATTTTGTATCTTTATCAACTTTTATTTTAGATTGCTTGTGTCTTGTGTACTAAGAGTTCCTCGGTTTGTGTTTATATTCATGCATTTTGTATCTTTATCACCTTTTAATTTAGATCTCTTGTGTCTTGTGTGCTGTGGATTCCTCTGTTTGTGTTTGTATTCTTGTATTTTGTATCTAGATCACCTTTTATTTTAGATCTCTTGTGTCTTATGTACTGTGGGTTCCTCTGTTTGTGTTTGTATTCTTGTATTTTGTATCTAGATCACCTTTTATTTTAGATCTCTTGTGTCTTCGGTACTGTGAGTTCCTCTGTTTGTGTTTATATTCTTGTATTTTGTATCTTTATCACCTTTTATTTCAGATCTCTTGTGTCTTGTGTACTGTGGGTTCCTCTGTTGGTGTTTGTATTCTTGTATTTTGTATCTAGATCACCTTTAATTTTAGATATCTTGTGTCTTGTGGACTCTGGGTTCCTCTGTTTCTGTTTGAAGTCTTGTATTTTGTATCTTAATCACCTTTTACTTTAGATCTCTTGTGTCTTGTGTACTGTGGGTTCCTCTGTTTGTGTTTGTATTCTTGTATTTTGTATCTAGATCACCTTTTATTTTAGATCTCTTGTGTCTTGTGGACTGTGGGTTCCTCTGTTTGTGCTTATATTCTTGTATTTGTATCTTTATCACCTTTTATTTTAGATCTCTTGTGTCTTGTGGACTGTGAGTTCCTCTGTTTGTGTTTATATTCTTGTATTTTGTATCTTTATCACCTTTTATTTTAGATCTCTTGTGTCTTGTGTACTAAGATTTCCTCTGTTTGTGTTTATATTCATGCATTTTGTATCTTTATCACCTTTTATTTTAGATCTCTTGTGTCTTGTGTACTGTGAGTTCCTCTGTTTGTGTTTATATTCTTGTATTTTGTATCTAGATCACTTTTTATTTTAGATCTCTTGTGTCTTGTGTACTGTTGGTTCCTCTCTTTGTGTTTATATTCTTGTATTTTGTATCTAGATCACCTTTTATTTTATATCTCTTGCGTCTTGTGTACTGTGAGTTCCTCTATTTGTGTTTAAATTTTTGTATTTTGTATATAGATCAACTTTTATTTTAGATATCTTGTGTCTTGTGGACTGTGAGTTCCTCAGTTTGTTTATATATTCTTGTATTTTATATCTAGATCAACATTTATTTTAGATCTCTTGTGTCTTGTGTACTGTGGGTTCCTCTGTTTCTGTTTATATTCTTGTATTTTGTATCTTTATCACCTTTTATTTTAGATCTCTTGTGTCTTGTGTACTGTGGGTTCCTCTGTTTGTGTTTGTATTCTTGTATTTTGTTTCTTTATCACCTTTTATTTTAGATCTCTTGTGTCTTGTGTACTGTGGGTTCCTCTGTTTGTGTTTGTATTCTTGTATTTTGTATCTTTATCACCTTTTATTTTAGATCTCTTGTGTCTTGTGTACTGTGGGTTCCTCTGTTTGTGTTTATATTCTTGTATTTTGTATCTAGATCACCTTTTATTTTAGATCTCTTGTGTCTTGTGTACTGTTGGTTCCTCTCTTTGTGTTTATATTCTTGTATTTTGTATCTAGATCACCATTTATTTCAGATCTCTTGTGTCTTGTGTACTGTGAGTTCCTCTGTTTGTGTTTATATTCTTGTATTTTGTATATTTATCATCTTTTATTTCAGATCTCTTGTGTCTTGTGTACTGTGGGATCCTCTGTTTGTGTTTGTATTCTTGTATTTTGTATCTTTAATACCTTTTATTTTAGATCTCTTGTGTCTTCCGTACTGTGAGTTCTTCTGTTTGTGTTTATATTCTTGTATTTTGTATCTTTATCACCTTTTATTTTAGATCTCTTGTGTCTTGTGTACTGTGGGATCCTCTGTTTGTGTTTATATTCTTGTATTTTGTATCTTTAATACCTTTTATTTTAGATCTCTTGTGTCTTCCGTACTGTGAGTTCTTCTGTTTGTGTTTATATTCTTGTATTTTGTATCTTTATCACCTTTTATTTTAGATCTCTTGTGTCTTGTGTACTGTGGGATCCTCTCTTTGTGTTTGTATTCTTGTATTTTGTATCTTTAATACCTTTTATTTTAGATCTCTTGTGTCTTCTGTACTGTGAGTTCTTCTGTTTGTGTTTATATTCTTGTATTTTGTATCTTTATCACCTTTTATTTTAGATCTCTTGTGTCTTGTGTACTGTGGGATCCTCTGTTTGTGTTTGTATTCTTGTATTTTGTATCTTTAATACCTTTTATTTTAGATCTCTTGTGTCTTCCGTACTGTGGGTTCCTCTGTTTGTGTTTGTATTCTTGTATTTTGTTTCTTTATCACCTTTTATTTCAGATCTCTTGTGTCTTGTGTACTGTGGGTTCCTCTGTTTGTGTTTGTATTCTTGTATTTTGTATCTTTATCACCTTTTATTTTAGATTTCTTGTGTCTTGTGTACTGTGGGTTCCTATGTTTGTGTTTATATTCTTGTATTTTGTATCTAGATCACCTTTTATTTTAGATCTCTTGTGTCTTGTGTACTGTGGGTTCCTCTGTTTGTGTTTGTATTCTTGTATTTTGTATCTTTATCACCTTTTATTTTAGATCTCTTGTGTCTTGTGTACTGTGGGTTCCTATGTTTGTGTTTATATTCTTGTATTTTGTATCTTTATCACCTTTTATTTTAGATCTCTTGTGTCTTGTGTACTGTGGGTTCCTCTGTTTGTGTTTATATTCTTGTATTTTGTATCTAGATCACCTTTTATTTTAGATCTCTTGTGTCTTGTGTACTGTGGGTTCCTCTCTTTGTGTTTATATTCTTATATTTTGTATCTAGATCACCATTTATTTCAGATCTCTTGTGTCTTGTGTACTGTGAGTTCCTCTGTTTGTGTTTATATTCTTGCATTTTGTATCTTTATCACCTTTTATTTTAGATCTCTTGTGTCTTGTGGACTGTGAGTTCCTCTGTTTGTGTTTATATTCTTGTATTTTGTATCTAGATCACCTTTCATTTTAGATCTTTTGTATCTTGTGTACTGTGAGTTCCTCTGTTTGTGTTTATATTCTTGTATTTTGTATCTTTATCAACTTTTATTTTAGATTGCTTGTGTCTTGTGTACTAAGAGTTCCTCGGTTTGTGTTTATATTCATGCATTTTGTATCTTTATCACCTTTTAATTTAGATCTCTTGTGTCTTGTGTGCTGTGGATTCCTCTGTTTGTGTTTGTATTCTTGTATTTTGTATCTAGATCACCTTTTATTTTAGATCTCTTGTGTCTTATGTACTGTGGGTTCCTCTGTTTGTGTTTGTATTCTTGTATTTTGTATCTAGATCACCTTTTATTTTAGATCTCTTGTGTCTTCGGTACTGTGAGTTCCTCTGTTTGTGTTTATATTCTTGTATTTTGTATCTTTATCACCTTTTATTTCAGATCTCTTGTGTCTTGTGTACTGTGGGTTCCTCTGTTGGTGTTTGTATTCTTGTATTTTGTATCTAGATCACCTTTAATTTTAGATATCTTGTGTCTTGTGGACTCTGGGTTCCTCTGTTTCTGTTTGAAGTCTTGTATTTTGTATCTTAATCACCTTTTACTTTAGATCTCTTGTGTCTTGTGTACTGTGGGTTCCTCTGTTTGTGTTTGTATTCTTGTATTTTGTATCTAGATCACCTTTTATTTTAGATCTCTTGTGTCTTGTGGACTGTGGGTTCCTCTGTTTGTGCTTATATTCTTGTATTTGTATCTTTATCACCTTTTATTTTAGATCTCTTGTGTCTTGTGGACTGTGAGTTCCTCTGTTTGTGTTTATATTCTTGTATTTTGTATCTTTATCACCTTTTATTTTAGATCTCTTGTGTCTTGTGTACTAAGATTTCCTCTGTTTGTGTTTATATTCATGCATTTTGTATCTTTATCACCTTTTATTTTAGATCTCTTGTGTCTTGTGTACTGTGAGTTCCTCTGTTTGTGTTTATATTCTTGTATTTTGTATCTAGATCACTTTTTATTTTAGATCTCTTGTGTCTTGTGTACTGTTGGTTCCTCTCTTTGTGTTTATATTCTTGTATTTTGTATCTAGATCACCTTTTATTTTATATCTCTTGCGTCTTGTGTACTGTGAGTTCCTCTATTTGTGTTTAAATTTTTGTATTTTGTATATAGATCAACTTTTATTTTAGATATCTTGTGTCTTGTGGACTGTGAGTTCCTCAGTTTGTTTATATATTCTTGTATTTTATATCTAGATCAACATTTATTTTAGATCTCTTGTGTCTTGTGTACTGTGGGTTCCTCTGTTTCTGTTTATATTCTTGTATTTTGTATCTTTATCACCTTTTATTTTAGATCTCTTGTGTCTTGTGTACTGTGGGTTCCTCTGTTTGTGTTTGTATTCTTGTATTTTGTTTCTTTATCACCTTTTATTTTAGATCTCTTGTGTCTTGTGTACTGTGGGTTCCTCTGTTTGTGTTTGTATTCTTGTATTTTGTATCTTTATCACCTTTTATTTTAGATCTCTTGTGTCTTGTGTACTGTGGGTTCCTCTGTTTGTGTTTATATTCTTGTATTTTGTATCTAGATCACCTTTTATTTTAGATCTCTTGTGTCTTGTGTACTGTTGGTTCCTCTCTTTGTGTTTATATTCTTGTATTTTGTATCTAGATCACCATTTATTTCAGATCTCTTGTGTCTTGTGTACTGTGAGTTCCTCTGTTTGTGTTTATATTCTTGTATTTTGTATATTTATCATCTTTTATTTCAGATCTCTTGTGTCTTGTGTACTGTGGGATCCTCTGTTTGTGTTTGTATTCTTGTATTTTGTATCTTTAATACCTTTTATTTTAGATCTCTTGTGTCTTCCGTACTGTGAGTTCTTCTGTTTGTGTTTATATTCTTGTATTTTGTATCTTTATCACCTTTTATTTTAGATCTCTTGTGTCTTGTGTACTGTGGGATCCTCTGTTTGTGTTTATATTCTTGTATTTTGTATCTTTAATACCTTTTATTTTAGATCTCTTGTGTCTTCCGTACTGTGAGTTCTTCTGTTTGTGTTTATATTCTTGTATTTTGTATCTTTATCACCTTTTATTTTAGATCTCTTGTGTCTTGTGTACTGTGGGATCCTCTCTTTGTGTTTGTATTCTTGTATTTTGTATCTTTAATACCTTTTATTTTAGATCTCTTGTGTCTTCTGTACTGTGAGTTCTTCTGTTTGTGTTTATATTCTTGTATTTTGTATCTTTATCACCTTTTATTTTAGATCTCTTGTGTCTTGTGTACTGTGGGATCCTCTGTTTGTGTTTGTATTCTTGTATTTTGTATCTTTAATACCTTTTATTTTAGATCTCTTGTGTCTTCCGTACTGTGGGTTCCTCTGTTTGTGTTTGTATTCTTGTATTTTGTTTCTTTATCACCTTTTATTTCAGATCTCTTGTGTCTTGTGTACTGTGGGTTCCTCTGTTTGTGTTTGTATTCTTGTATTTTGTATCTTTATCACCTTTTATTTTAGATTTCTTGTGTCTTGTGTACTGTGGGTTCCTATGTTTGTGTTTATATTCTTGTATTTTGTATCTTTATCACCTTTTATTTTAGATCTCTTGTGTCTTGTGTACTGTGGGTTCCTCTGTTTGTGTTTATATTCTTGTATTTTGTATCTAGATTACCTTTTATTTTAGATCTCTTGTGTCTTGTGTACTGTGGGTTCCTCTCTTTGTGTTTATATTCTTGTATTTTGTATCTAGATCACCATTTATTTCAGATCTCTTGTGTCTTTTGTACTGTGAGTTCCTCTGTTTGTGTTTATATTCTTGTATTTTGTATCTTTATCACCTTTTATTTTAGATCTCTTGTGTCTTGTGGACTGTGAGTTCCTCTGTTTGTGTTTATATTCTTGTATTTTGTATCTAGATCACCTTTCATTTTAGATCTTTTGTATCTTGTGTACTGTGAGTTCCTCTGTTTGTGTTTATATTCTTGTATTTTGTATCTTTATCAACTTTTATTTTAGATTGCTTGTGTCTTGTGTACTAAGAGTTCCTCGGTTTGTGTTTATATTCATGCATTTTGTATCTTTATCACCTTTTAATTTAGTTATATTGTGTCTTGTGGACTGTGAGTTCCTCTGTTTGTGTTTATATTCTTGTATTTTGTATCTTTATCAACTTTTATTTTAGATTGCTTGTGTCTTGTGTACTAAGAGTTCCTCGGTTTGTGTTTATATTCATGCATTTTGTATCTTTATCACCTTTTAATTTAGATCTCTTGTGTCTTGTGTACTGTGGATTCCTCTGTTTGTGTTTGTATTCTTGTATTTTGTATCTAGATCACCTTTTATTTTAGATCTCTTGTGTCTTATGTACTGTGGGTTCCTCTGTTTGTGTTTGTATTCTTGTATTTTGTATCTAGATCACCTTTTATTTTAGATCTCTTGTGTCTTCGGTACTGTGAGTTCCTCTGTTTGTGTTTATATTCTTGTATTTTGTATCTTTATCACCTTTTATTTTAGATCTCTTGTGTCTTGTGTACTGTGGGTTCCTCTGTTGGTGTTTGTATTCTTGTATTTTGTATCTAGATCACCTTTAATTTTAGATCTCTTGTGTCTTGTGGACTCTGGGTTCCTCTGTTTCTGTTTGAAGTCTTGTATTTTGTATCTTAATCACCTTTTACTTTAGATCTCTTGTGTCTTGTGTACTGTGGGTTCCTCTGTTTGTGTTTGTATTCTTGTATTTTGTATCTAGATCACCTTTTATTTTAGATCTCTTGTGTCTTGTGGACTGTGGGTTCCTCTGTTTGTGTTTATATTCTTGTATTTGTATCTTTATCACCTTTTATTTTAGATCTCTTGTGTCTTGTGGACTGTGAGTTCCTCTGTTTGTGTTTATATTCTTGTATTTTGTATCTTTATCACCTTTTATTTTAGATCTCTTGTGTCTTGTGTACTAAGATTTCCTCTGTTTGTGTTTATATTCATGCATTTTGTATCTTTATCACCTTTTATTTTAGATCTCTTGTGTCTTGTGTACTGTGAGTTCCTCTGTTTGTGTTTATATTCTTGTATTTTGTATCTAGATCACTTTTTATTTTAGATCTCTTGTGTCTTGTGTACTGTTGGTTCCTCTCTTTGTGTTTATATTCTTGTATTTTGTATCTAGATCACCTTTTATTTTATATCTCTTGCGTCTTGTGTACTGTGAGTTCCTCTATTTGTGTTTAAATTTTTGTATTTTGTATATAGATCAATTTTTATTTTAGATATCTTGTGTCTTGTGGACTGTGAGTTCCTCAGTTTGTTTATATATTCTTGTATTTTATATCTAGATCAACATTTATTTTAGATCTCTTGTGTCTTGTGTACTGTGGGTTCCTCTGTTTCTGTTTATATTCTTGTATTTTGTATCTTTATCACCTTTTATTTTAGATCTCTTGTGTCTTGTGTACTGTGGGTTCCTTTGTTTGTGTTTGTATTCTTGTATTTTGTTTCTTTATCACCTTTTATTTTAGATCTCTTGTGTCTTGTGTACTGTGGGTTCCTCTGTTTGTATTTGTATTCTTGTATTTTGTATCTTTATCACCTTTTATTTTAGATCTCTTGTGTCTTGTGTACTGTGGGTTCCTCTGTTTGTGTTGATATTCTTTTATTTTGTATCTAGATCACCTTTTATTTTAGATCTCTTGTGTCTTGTGTACTGTTGGTTCCTCTCTTTGTGTTTATATTCTTGTATTTTGTATCTAGATCACCATTTATTTCAGATCTCTTGTGTCTTGTGTACTGTGAGTTCCTCTGTTTGTGTTTATATTCTTGTATTTTGTATATTTATCATCTTTTATTTCAGATCTCTTGTGTCTTGTGTACTGTGGGATCCTCTGTTTGTGTTTGTATTCTTGTATTTTGTATCTTTAATACCTTTTATTTTAGATCTCTTGTGTCTTCCGTACTGTGAGTTCTTCTGTTTGTGTTTATATTCTTGTATTTTGTATCTTTATCACCTTTTATTTTAGATCTCTTGTGTCTTGTGTACTGTGGGATCCTCTGTTTGTGTTTATATTCTTGTATTTTGTATCTTTAATACCTTTTATTTTTGATCTCTTGTGTCTTCCGTACTGTGAGTTCTTCTGTTTGTGTTTATATTCTTGTATTTTGTATCTTTATCACCTTTTATTTTAGATCTCTTGTGTCTTGTGTACTGTGGGTTCCTCTGTTTGTGTTTGTATTCTTGTATTTTGTATCTTTATCACCTTTTATTTTAGATTTCTTGTATCTTGTGTACTGTGGGTTCCTATGTTTGTGTTTATATTCTTGTATTTTGTATCTTTATCACCTTTTATTTCAGATCTCTTGTGTCTTGTGTACTGTGGGTTCCTCTGTTTGTGTTTATATTCTTGTATTTTGTATCTAGATTACCTTTTATTTTAGATCTCTTGTGTCTTGTGTACTGTGGGTTCCTCTCTTTGTGTTTATATTCTTGTATTTTGTATCTAGATCACCATTTATTTCAGATCTCTTGTGTCTTTTGTACTGTGAGTTCCTCTGTTTGTGTTTATATTCTTGTATTTTGTATCTTTATCACCTTTTATTTTAGATCTCTTGTGTCTTGTGGACTGTGAGTTCCTCTGTTTGTGTTTATATTCTTGTATTTTGTATCTAGATCACCTTTCATTTTAGATCTTTTGTATCTTGTGTACTGTGAGTTCCTCTGTTTGTGTTTATATTCTTGTATTTTGTATCTTTATCACCTTTTAATTTAGTTATATTGTGTCTTGTGGACTGTGAGTTCCTCTGTTTGTGTTTATATTCTTGTATTTTGTATCTTTATCAACTTTTATTTTAGATTTCTTGTGTCTTGTGTACTAAGAGTTCCTCGGTTTGTGTTTATATTCATGCATTTTGTATCTTTATCACCTTTTAATTTAGATCTCTTGTGTCTTGTGTACTGTGGATTCCTCTGTTTGTGTTTGTATTCTTGTATTTTGTATCTAGATCACCTTTTATTTTAGATCTCTTGTGTCTTCGGTACTGTGAGTTCCTCTGTTTGTGTTTATATTCTTGTATTTTGTATCTTTATCACCTTTTATTTTAGATCTCTTGTGTCTTGTGTACTGTGGGTTCCTCTGTTGGTGTTTGTATTCTTGTATTTTGTATTTAGATCACCTTTAATTTTAGATCTCTTGTGTCTTGTGGACTCTGGGTTCCTCTGTTTCTGTTTGAAGTCTTGTATTTTGTATCTTAATCACCTTTTACTTTAGATCTCTTGTGTCTTGTGTACTGTGGGTTCCTCTGTTTGTGTTTGTATTCTTGTATTTTGTATCTAGATCACCTTTTATTTTAGATCTCTTGTGTCTTGTGGACTGTGGGTTCCTCTGTTTGTGTTTATATTCTTGTATTTGTATCTTTATCACCTTTTATTTTAGATCTCTTGTGTCTTGTGGACTGTGAGTTCCTCTGTTTGTGTTTATATTCTTGTATTTTGTATCTTTATCACCTTTTATTTTAGATCTCTTGTGTCTTGTGTACTGTGGGTTCCTCTGTTTGTGTTTATATTCTTGTATTTTGTATCTAGATCACCTTTTATTTTAGATCTCTTGTGTCTTGTGTACTGTTGGTTCCTCTCTTTGTGTTTATATTCTTGTATTTTGTATCTAGATCACCATTTATTTCAGATCTCTTGTGTCTTGTGTACTGTGAGTTCCTCTGTTTGTGTTTATATTCTTGTATTTTGTATATTTATTATCTTTTATTTCAGATCTCTTGTGTCTTGTGTACTGTGGGATCCTCTGTTTGTGTTTGTATTCTTGTATTTTGTATCTTTAATACCTTTTATTTTAGATCTCTTGTGTCTTCCGCACTGTGAGTTCTTCTGTTTGTGTTTATATTCTTGTATTTTGTATCTTTATCACCTTTTATTTTAGATCTCTTGTGTCTTGTGTACTGTGGGATCCTCTGTTTGTGTTTATATTCTTGTATTTTGTATCTTTAATACCTTTTATTTTAGATCTCTTGTGTCTTCCGTACTGTGAGTTCTTCTGTTTGTGTTTATATTCTTGTATTTTGTATCTTTATCACCTTTTATTTTAGATCTCTTGTGTCTTGTGTACTGTGGGATCCTCTCTTTGTGTTTGTATTCTTGTATTTTGTATCTTTAATACATTTTATTTTAGATCTCTTGTGTCTTCTGTACTGTGAGTTCTTCTGTTTGTGTTTATATTCTTGTATTTTGTATCTTTATCACCTTTTATTTTAGATCTCTTGTGTCTTGTGTACTGTGGGATCCTCTGTTTGTGTTTGTATTCTTGCATTTTGTATCTTTAATACCTTTTATTTTAGATCTCTTGTGTCTTCCGTACTGTGGGTTCCTCTGTTTGTGTTTGTATTCTTGTATTTTGTTTCTTTATCACCTTTTATTTCAGATCTCTTGTGTCTTGTGTACTGTGGGTTCCTCTGTTTGTGTTTGTATTCTTGTATTTTGTATCTTTATCACCTTTTATTTTAGATCTCTTGTGTCTTGTGTACTGTGGGTTCCTATGTTTGTGTTTATATTCTTGTATTTTGTATCTTTATCACCTTTTATTTTAGATCTCTTGTGTCTTGTGTACTGTGGGTTCCTCTGTTTGTGTTTATATTCTTGTATTTTGTATCTAGATCACCTTTTATTTTAGATCTCTTGTGTCTTGTGTACTGTGGGTTCCTCTCTTTGTGTTTATATTCTTGTATTTTGTATCTAGATCACCATTTATTTGAGATCTCTTGTGTCTTTTGTACTGTGAGTTCCTCTGTTTGTGTTTATATTCTTGTATTTTGTATCTAGATCACCTTTCATTTTAGATCTTTTGTATCTTGTGTACTGTGAGTTCCTCTGTTTGTGTTTATATTCTTGTATTTTGTATCTTTATCACCTTTTAATTTAGTTATATTGTGTCTTGTGGACTGTGAGTTCCTCTGTTTGTGTTTATATTCTTGTATTTTGTATCTTTATCAACTTTTATTTTAGATTTCTTGTGTCTTGTGTACTAAGAGTTCCTCGGTTTGTGTTTATATTCATGCATTTTGTATCTTTATCACCTTTTAATTTAGATCTCTTGTGTCTTGTGTACTGTGGATTCCTCTGTTTGTGTTTGTATTCTTGTATTTTGTATCTAGATCACCTTTTATTTTAGATCTCTTGTGTCTTATGTACTGTGGGTTCCTCTGTTTGTGTTTGTATTCTTGTATTTTGTGTCTAGATCACCTTTTATTTTAGATCTCTTGTGTCTTCGGTACTGTGAGTTCCTCTGTTTGTGTTTATATTCTTGTATTTTGTATCTTTATCACCTTTTATTTTAGATCTCTTGTGTCTTGTGTACTGTGGGTTCCTCTGTTGGTGTTTGTATTCTTGTATTTTGTATTTAGATCACCTTTAATTTTAGATCTCTTTTGTCTTGTGGACTCTGGGTTCCTCTGTTTCTGTTTGAAGTCTTGTATTTTGTATCTTAATCACCTTTTACTTTAGATCTCTTGTGTCTTGTGTACTGTGGGTTCCTCTGTTTGTGTTTGTATTCTTGTATTTTGTATCTAGATCACCTTTTATTTTAGATCTCTTGTGTCTTGTGGACTGTGGGTTCCTCTGTTTGTGTTTATATTCTTGTATTTGTATCTTTATCACCTTTTATTTTAGATCTCTTGTGTCTTGTGGACTGTGAGTTCCTCTGTTTGTGTTTATATTCTTGTATTTTGTATCTTTATCACCTTTTATTTTAGATCTCTTGTGTCTTGTGTACTGTGGGATCCTCTCTTTGTGTTTGTATTCTTGTATTTTGTATCTTTAATACCTTTTATTTTAGATCTCTTGTGTCTTCTGTACTGTGAGTTCTTCTGTTTGTGTTTATATTCTTGTATTTTGTATCTTTATCACCTTTTATTTTAGATCTCTTGTGTCTTGTGTACTGTGGGATCCTCTGTTTGTGTTTGTATTCTTGCATTTTGTATCTTTAATACCTTTTATTTTAGATCTCTTGTGTCTTCCGTACTGTGGGTTCCTCTGTTTGTGTTTGTATTCTTGTATTTTGTTTCTTTATCACCTTTTATTTCAGATCTCTTGTGTCTTGTGTACTGTGGGTTCCTCTGTTTGTGTTTGTATTCTTGTATTTTGTATCTTTATCACCTTTTATTTCAGATCTCTTGTGTCTTGTGTACTGTGGGTTCCTATGTTTGTGTTTATATTCTTGTATTTTGTATCTTTATCATCTTTTATTTTAGATCTCTTGTGTGTTGTGTACTGTGGGTTCCTCTGTTTGTGTTTATATTCTTGTATTTTGTATCTAGATCACCTTTTATTTTAGATCTCTTGTGTCTTGTGTACTGTGGGTTCCTCTCTTTGTGTTTATATTCTTGTATTTTGTATCTAGATCACCATTTATTTCAGATCTCTTGTGTCTTTTGTACTGTGAGTTCCTCTGTTTGTGTTTATATTCTTGTATTTTGTATCTTTATCACCTTTTATTTTAGATCTCTTGTGTCTTGTGGACTGTGAGTTCCTCTGTTTGTGTTTATATTCTTGTATTTTGTATCTAGATCACCTTTCATTTTAGATCTTTTGTATCTTGTGTACTGTGAGTTCCTCTGTTTGTGTTTATATTCTTGTATTTTGTATCTTTATCACCTTTTAATTTAGTTATATTGTGTCTTGTGGACTGTGAGTTCCTCTGTTTGTGTTTATATTCTTGTATTTTGTATCTTTATCAACTTTTATTTTAGATTTCTTGTGTCTTGTGTACTAAGAGTTCCTCGGTTTGTGTTTATATTCATGCATTTTGTATCTTTATCACCTTTTAATTTAGATCTCTTGTGTCTTGTGTACTGTGGATTCCTCTGTTTGTGTTTGTATTCTTGTATTTTGTATCTAGATCACCTTTTATTTTAGATCTCTTGTGTCTTATGTACTGTGGGTTCCTCTGTTTGTGTTTGTATTCTTGTATTTTGTATCTAGATCACCTTTTATTTTAGATCTCTTGTGTCTTCGGTACTGTGAGTTCCTCTGTTTGTGTTTATATTCTTGTATTTTGTATCTTTATCACCTTTTATTTTAGATCTCTTGTGTCTTGTGTACTGTGGGTTCCTCTGTTGGTGTTTGTATTCTTGTATTTTGTATTTAGATCACCTTTAATTTTAGATCTCTTGTGTCTTGTGGACTCTGGGTTCCTCTGTTTCTGTTTGAAGTCTTGTATTTTGTATCTTAATCACCTTTTACTTTAGATCTCTTGTGTCTTGTGTACTGTGGGTTCCTCTGTTTGTGTTTGTATTCTTGTATTTTGTATCTAGATCACCTTTTATTTTAGATCTCTTGTGTCTTGTGGACTGTGGGTTCCTCTGTTTGTGTTTATATTCTTGTATTTGTATCTTTATCACCTTTTATTTTAGATCTCTTGTGTCTTGTGGACTGTGAGTTCCTCTGTTTGTGTTTATATTCTTGTATTTTGTATCTTTATCACCTTTTATTTTAGATCTCTTGTGTCTTGTGTACTAAGATTTCCTCTGTTTGTGTTTATATTCATGCATTTTGTATCTTTATCACCTTTTAATTTAGATCTCTTGTGTCTTGTGTACTGTGGGTTCCTCTGTTTGTGTTTGTATTCTTGTATTTTGTATCTAGATCACCTTTTATTTTAGATCTCTTGTGTCTTATGTACTCTGGGTTCCTCTGTTTGTGTTTGTATTCTTGTATTTTGTATCTAGATCACCTTTTATTTTAGATCTCTTGTGTCTTCGGTACTGTGAGTTCCTCTCTTTGTGTTTATATTCTTGTATTTTGTATCTTTATCACCTTTTATTTTAGATCTCTTGTGTCTTGTGTACTGTGGGTTCCTCTGTTGGTGTTTGTATTCTTGTATTTTGTATCTAGATCACCTTTAATTTTAGATCTCTTGTGTCTTGTGGACTCTGGGTTCCTCTGTTTCTGTTTGTAGTCTTGTATTTTGTATCTTAATCACCTTTTACTTTAGATCTCTTGTGTCTTGTGTACTGTGGGTTCCTCTGTTTGTGTTTGTATTCTTGCATTTTGTATCTAGATCACCTTTTATTTTAGATCTCTTGTGTCTTGTGGACTGTGGGTTCCTCTGTTTGTTTTTATATTCTTGTATTTGTATCTTTATCACCTTTTATTTTAGATCTCTTATGTCTTGTGGACTGTGAGTTCCTCTGTTTGTGTTTATATTCTTGTATTTTGTATTTTTATCACCTTTTATTTTAGATCTCTTGTGTCTTGTGTACTGTGGGTTCCTCTGTTTGTGTTTGTATTCTTGTATTTTGTATCTAAATCACCTTTAATTTGAGATCTCTTGTGTCTTGTGTACTGTGGGTTCCTCTGTTTGTGTTTATATTCTTGTATTTTGTATCTTTATCACCTTTTATTTTAGATCTCTTGTGTCTTGTGGACTGTGAGTTCCTCTGTTTGTGTTTATATTCTTGTATTTTGTATCTTTATCACCTTTTATTTTAGATCTCTTGTGGCTTGGGTACTGTGGGTTCCTTTGTTTGTGTTTATATTCTTGTATTTTGTATCTTTATCACCTTTTATTTTAGATCTCTTGTGTCTTGTGTACTGTGAGTTCCTCTGTTTGTGTTTATATTCTTGTATTTTGTATCTAGATCACTTTTTATTTTAGATCTCTTGTGTCTTGTGTACTGTTGGTTCCTCTCTTTGTGTTTATATTCTTGTATTTTGTATCTAGATCACCTTTTATTTTATATCTCTTGCGTCTTGTGTACTGTGAGTTCCTCTATTTGTGTTTAAATTTTTGTATTTTGTATATAGATCAACTTTTATTTTAGATATCTTGTGTCTTGTGGACAGTGAGTTCCTCAGTTTGTTTATATATTCTTGTATTTTATATCTAGATCAACATTTATTTTAGATCTCTTGTGTCTTGTGTACTGTGGGCTCCTCTGTTTCTGTTTATATTCTTGTATTTTGTATCTTTATCACCTTTTATTTTAGATCTCTTGTGTCTTGTGGACTGTGGGTTCCTCTATTTTGTGTTTATATTCTTGTATTTTGTATCTTTATCACCTTTTATTTTAGATCTCTTGTGTCTTGTGTACTGTGGGTTCCTCTGTTTGTGTTTATATTCTTGTATTTTATATCTTTATCACCCTTTATTTTAGATCTCTTGTGTCTTGTGTAATAAGAGTTCCTCTGTTTGTGTTTATATTCATGCATTTTGTATCTTTATCACCTTTTACTTTAGATCTCTTGTGTCTTGTGTACTGTGAGTTCCTCTGTTTGTGTTTATATTCTTGTATTTTGTATCTTTATCACCTTTTATTTTAGATCTCTTGTGTCTTGTGTACTGTGGGTTCCTATGTTTGTGTTTGTATTCTTGTATTTTGTATGTTTATCACATTTTATTTCAGATCTCTTGTGTCTTGTGTACTGTGAGTTCCTCTGTTTGTGTTTATGTTCTTGTATTTTGTATCTAGATCACCTTTTATTTTAGATCTCTTGTGTCTTGTGGACTGTGGGTTCCTCTGTTTGTGTTTATATTCATGTATTTTGTATCTTTATCACCTTTTATTTTAGATCTCTTGTGTCTTGTGGACTGTGAGTTCCTATGTTTGTGTTTATATTCTTGTATTTTTATTTAGATCACCTTTTATTTTAGATCTCTTGTGTCTTGTGTACTGTGGGTTCCTCTGTTTGTGTTTGTATTCTTGTATTTTGTTTCTTTATCACCTTTTATTTCAGATCTCTTGTGTCTTGTGTACTGTGGGTTCCTCTGTTTGTGTTTGTATTCTTTTATTTTGTATCTTTATCACCTTTTATTTTAGATCTCTTGTGTCTTGTGTACTGTGGGTTCCTATGTTTGTGTTTATATTCTTGTATTTTGTATCTTTATCACCTTTTATTTTAGATCTCTTGTGTCTTGTGTACTGTGGGATCCTCTCTTTGTGTTTGTATTCTTGTATTTTGTATCTTTAATACCTTTTATTTTAGATCTCTTGTGTCTTCTGTACTGTGAGTTCTTCTGTTTGTGTTTATATTCTTGTATTTTGTATCTTTATCACCTTTTATTTTAGATCTCTTGTGTCTTGTGTACTGTGGGATCCTCTGTTTGTGTTTGTATTCTTGTATTTTGTATCTTTAATACCTTTTATTTTAGATCTCTTGTGTCTTCCGTACTGTGGGTTCCTCTGTTTGTGTTTGTATTCTTGTATTTTGTTTCTTTATCACCTTTTATTTCAGATCTCTTGTGTCTTGTGTACTGTGGGTTCCTCTGTTTGTGTTTGTATTCTTGTATTTTGTATCTTTATCACCTTTTATTTTAGATCTCTTGTGTCTTGTGTACTGTGGGTTCCTATGTTTGTGTTTATATTCTTGTATTTTGTATCTTTATCACCTTTTATTTTAGATCTCTTGTGTCTTGTGTACTGTGGGTTCCTCTGTTTGTGTTTATATTCTTGTATTTTGTATCTAGATTACCTTTTATTTTAGATCTCTTGTGTCTTGTGTACTGTGGGTTCCTCTCTTTGTGTTTATATTCTTGTATTTTGTATCTAGATCACCATTTATTTCAGATCTCTTGTGTCTTTTGTAGTGTGAGTTCCTCTGTTTGTGTTTATATTCTTGTATTTTGTATCTTTATCACCTTTTATTTTAGATCTCTTGTGTCTTGTGGACTGTGAGTTCCTCTGTTTGTGTTTATATTCTTGTATTTTGTATCTAGATCACCTTTCATTTTAGATCTTTTGTATCTTGTGTACTGTGAGTTCCTCTGTTTGTGTTTATATTCTTGTATTTTGTATCTTTATCACCTTTTAATTTAGTTATATTGTGTCTTGTGGACTGTGAGTTCCTCTGTTTGTGTTTATATTCTTGTATTTTGTATCTTTATCAACTTTTATTTTAGATTTCTTGTGTCTTGTGTACTAAGAGTTCCTCGGTTTGTGTTTATATTCATGCATTTTGTATCTTTATCACCTTTTAATTTAGATCTCTTGTGTCTTGTGTACTGTGGATTCCTCTGTTTGTGTTTGTATTCTTGTATTTTGTATCTAGATCACCTTTTAATTTAGTTATATTGTGTCTTGTGGACTGTGAGTTCCTCTGTTTGTGTTTATATTCTTGTATTTCGTATCTTTATCACCTTTTATTTTAGATCTCTTGTGTCTTATGTACTGTGGGTTCCTCTGTTTGTGTTTGTATTCTTGTATTTTGTATCTAGATCACCTTTTATTTTAGATCTCTTGTGTCTTCGGTACTGTGAGTTCCTCTGTTTGTGTTTATATTCTTGTATTTTGTATCTTTATCACCTTTTATTTTAGATCTCTTGTGTCTTGTGTACTGTGGGTTCCTCTGTTGGTGTTTGTATTCTTGTATTTTGTATTTAGATCACCTTTAATTTTAGATCTCTTGTGTCTTGTGGACTCTGGGTTCCTCTGTTTCTGTTTGAAGTCTTGTATTTTGTATCTTAATCACCTTTTACTTTAGATCTCTTGTGTCTTGTGTACTGTGGGTTCCTCTGTTTGTGTTTGTATTCTTGTATTTTGTATCTAGATCACCATTTATTTTAGATCTCTTGTGTCTTGTGGACTGTGGGTTCCTCTGTTTGTGTTTATATTCTTGTATTTGTATCTTTATCACCTTTTATTTTAGATCTCTTGTGTCTTGTGGACTGTGAGTTCCTCTGTTTGTGTTTATATTCTTGTATTTTGTATCTTTATCACCTTTTATTTTAGATCTCTTGTGTCTTGTGTACTGTGGGTTCCTCTGTTTGTGTTTGTATTGTTGTATTTTGTATCTAAATCACCTTTAATTTGAGATCTCTTGTGTCTTGTGTACTGTGGGTTCCTCTGTTTGTGTTTATATTCTTGTATTTTGTATCTTTATCACCTTTTATTTTAGATCTCTTGTGTCTTGTGGACTGTGAGTTCCTCTGTTTGTGTTTATATTCTTGTATTTTATATCTAGATTACCTTTTATTTCAGATCTCTTGTGTCTTGTGTACTGTGGGTTCCTCTGTTTGTGTTTATATTCTTGTATTTTGTATCTTTATCACCTTTTATTTTAGATCTCTTGTGGCTTGGGTACTGTGGGTTCCTTTGTTTGTGTTTATATTCTTGTATTTTGTATCTTTATCACCTTTTATTTTAGATCTCTTGTGTCTTGTGTACTGTGAGTTCCTCTGTTTGTGTTTATATTCTTGTATTTTGTATCTAGATCACTTTTTATTTTAGATCTCTTGTGTCTTGTGTACTGTTGGTTCCTCTCTTTGTGTTTATATTCTTGTATTTTGTATCTAGATCACCTTTTATTTTATATCTCTTGCGTCTTGTGTACTGTGAGTTCCTCTATTTGTGTTTAAATTTTTGTATTTTGTATATAGATCAACTTTTATTTTAGATATCTTGTGTCTTGTGGACTGTGAGTTCCTCAGTTTGTTTATATATTCTTGTATTTTATATCTAGATCAACATTTATTTTAGATCTCTTGTGTCTTGTGTACTGTGGGCTCCTCTGTTTCTGTTTATATTCTTGTATTTTGTATCTTTATCACCTTTTATTTTAGATCTCTTGTGTCTTGTGGACTGTGGGTTCCTCTATTTTGTGTTTATATTCTTGTATTTTGTATCTTTATCACCTTTTATTTTAGATCTCTTGTGTCTTGTGTACTGTGGGTTCCTCTGTTTGTGTTTATATTCTTGTATTTTGTATCTTTATCACCCTTTATTTTAGATCTCTTGTGTCTTGTGTAATAAGAGTTCCTCTGTTTGTGTTTATATTCATGCATTTTGTATCTTTATCACCTTTTACTTTAGATCTCTTGTGTCTTGTGTACTGTGAGTTCCTCTGTTTGTGTTTATATTCTTGTATTTTGTATCTTTATCACCTTTTATTTTAGATCTCTTGTGTCTTGTGTACTGTCGGTTCCTATGTTTGTGTTTGTATTCTTGTATTTTGTATGTTTATCACATTTTATTTCAGATCTCTTGTGTCTTGTGTACTGTGAGTTCCTCTGTTTGTGTTTATGTTCTTGTATTTTGTATCTAGATCACCTTTTATTTTAGATCTCTTGTGTCTTGTGGACTGTGGGTTCCTCTGTTTGTGTTTATATTCATGTATTTTGTATCTTTATCACCTTTTATTTTAGATCTCTTGTGTCTTGTGGACTGTGAGTTCCTATGTTTGTGTTTATATTCTTGTATTTTTATTTAGATCACCTTTTATTTTAGATCTCTTGTGTCTTGTGTACTGTGGGTTCCTCTGTTTGTGTTTGTATTCTTGTATTTTGTTTCTTTATCACCTTTTATTTCAGATCTCTTGTGTCTTGTGTACTGTGGGTTCCTCTGTTTGTGTTTGTATTCTTTTATTTTGTATCTTTATCACCTTTTATTTTAGATCTCTTGTGTCTTGTGTACTGTGGGTTCCTATGTTTGTGTTTATATTCTTGTATTTTGTATCTTTATCACCTTTTATTTTAGATCTCTTGTGTCTTGTGTACTGTGGGTTCCTCTGTTTGTGTTTATATTCTTGTATTTTGTATCTAGATCACCTTTTATTTTAGATCTCTTGTGTCTTGTGGACTGTGGGTTCCTCTCTTTGTGTTTATATTCTTGTATTTTGTATCTAGATCACCATTTATTTCAGATCTCTTGTGTCTTGTGTACTGTGAGTTCCTCTGTTTGTGTTTATATTCTTGTATTTTGTATCTTTATCACCTTTTATTTCAGATCTCTTGTGTCTTGTGTACTAAGAGTTCCTCTGTTTGTGTTTATATTCATGCATTTTGTATCTAGATCACCATTTATTTCAGATCTCTTGTGTCTTGTGTACTGTGAGTTCCTCTGTTTGTGTTTATATTCTTGTATTTTGTATCTTTATCACCTTTTATTTTAGATCTCTTGTGTCTTGTGTACTGTGGGTTCCTCTGTTTGTGTTTATATTCTTGTATTTTGTATCTTTATCACCTTTTAATTTAGATCTCTTGTGTCTTGTGTACTGTGGGTTCCTCTGTTTGTGTTTGTATTCTTGTATTTTGTATCTAGATCACCTTTTATTTTAGATCTCTTGTGTCTTATGTACTGTGGGTTCCTCTGTTTGTGTTTGTATTCTTGTATTTTGTATCTAGATCACCTTTTATTTTAGATCTCTTGTGTCTTCGGTACTGTGAGTTCCTCTGTTTGTGTTTATATTCTTGTATTTTGTATCTTTATCACCTTTTATTTTAGATCTCTTGTGTCTTGTGTACTGTCGGTTCCTATGTTTGTGTTTGTATTCTTGTATTTTGTATGTTTATCACATTTTATTTCAGATCTCTTGTGTCTTGTGTACTGTGAGTTCCTCTGTTTGTGTTTATGTTCTTGTATTTTGTATCTAGATCACCTTTTATTTTAGATCTCTTGTGTCTTGTGGACTGTGGGTTCCTCTGTTTGTGTTTATATTCATGTATTTTGTATCTTTATCACCTTTTATTTTAGATCTCTTGTGTCTTGTGGACTGTGAGTTCCTATGTTTGTGTTTATATTCTTGTATTTTTATTTAGATCACCTTTTATTTTAGATCTCTTGTGTCTTGTGTACTGTGGGTTCCTCTGTTTGTGTTTGTATTCTTGTATTTTGTTTCTTTATCACCTTTTATTTCAGATCTCTTGTGTCTTGTGTACTGTGGGTTCCTCTGTTTGTGTTTGTATTCTTTTATTTTGTATCTTTATCACCTTTTATTTTAGATCTCTTGTGTCTTGTGTACTGTGGGTTCCTATGTTTGTGTTTATATTCTTGTATTTTGTATCTTTATCACCTTTTATTTTAGATCTCTTGTGTCTTGTGTACTGTGGGTTCCTCTGTTTGTGTTTATATTCTTGTATTTTGTATCTAGATCACCTTTTATTTTAGATCTCTTGTGTCTTGTGGACTGTGGGTTCCTCTCTTTGTGTTTATATTCTTGTATTTTGTATCTAGATCACCATTTATTTCAGATCTCTTGTGTCTTGTGTACTGTGAGTTCCTCTGTTTGTGTTTATATTCTTGTATTTTGTATCTTTATCACCTTTTATTTCAGATCTCTTGTGTCTTGTGTACTAAGAGTTCCTCTGTTTGTGTTTATATTCATGCATTTTGTATCTAGATCACCATTTATTTCAGATCTCTTGTGTCTTGTGTACTGTGAGTTCCTCTGTTTGTGTTTATATTCTTGTATTTTGTATCTTTATCACCTTTTATTTTAGATCTCTTGTGTCTTGTGTACTGTGGGTTCCTCTGTTTGTGTTTATATTCTTGTATTTTGTATCTTTATCACCTTTTAATTTAGATCTCTTGTGTCTTGTGTACTGTGGGTTCCTCTGTTTGTGTTTGTATTCTTGTATTTTGTATCTAGATCACCTTTTATTTTAGATCTCTTGTGTCTTATGTACTGTGGGTTCCTCTGTTTGTGTTTGTATTCTTGTATTTTGTATCTAGATCACCTTTTATTTTAGATCTCTTGTGTCTTCGGTACTGTGAGTTCCTCTGTTTGTGTTTATATTCTTGTATTTTGTATCTTTATCACCTTTTATTTTAGATCTCTTGTGTCTTGTGTACTGTGGGTTCCTCTGTTGGTGTTTGTATTCTTGTATTTTGTATCTACATCACTTTTAATTTTAGGTCTCTTGTGTCTTGTGGACTCTGGGTTCCTCTGTTTCTGTTTGAAGTCTTGTATTTTGTATCTTAATCACCTTTTATTTTAGATCTCTTGTGTCTTGTGGACTGTGGGTTCCTCTGTTTGTTTTTATATTCTTGTATTTGTATCTTTATCACCTTTTATTTAAGATCTCTTGTGTCTTGTGGACTGTGAGTTCCTCTGTTTGTGTTTATATTCTTGTATTTTGTATCTTTATCACCTTTTATTTTAGATCTCTTGTGTCTTGTGTACTAAGATTTCCTCTGTTTGTGTTTATATTCATGCATTTTGTATCTTTATCACCATTTATTTTAGATCTCTTGTGTCTTGTGTACTGTGGGTTCCTCGGTTTGTGTTTATATTCATGCATTTTGTATCTTTATCACCATTTATTTTAGATCTCTTGTGTCTTGTGTACTGTGGGTTCCTCTGTTTGTGTTTGTATTCTTGTATTTTGTATCTAGATCACCTTTTATTTTAGATCTCTTGTGTCTTATGTTCTGTGGGTTCCTCTGTTTGTGTTTGTATTCTTGTATTTTGTATCTTTATCACCTTTTATTTTAGATCTCTTGTGTCTTGTGTACTAAGATTTCCTCTGTTTGTGTTTATATTCTTGCATTTTGTATCTTTATCACCATTTATTTTAGATCGCTTGTGTCTTGTGTACTGTGGGTTCCTCTGTTTGTGTTTGTATTCTTGTATTTTGTATCTTTATCACCTTTTATTTTAGATCTCTTGTGTCTTGTGTACTAAGATTTCCTCTGTTTCTGTTTATATTCATGCATTTTGTATCTTTATCACCATTTATTTTAGATCTCTTGTGTCTTGTGTACTGTGGGTTCCTCGGTTTGTGTTTATATTCATGCATTTTGTATCTTTATCACCATTTATTTTAGATCTCTTGTGTCTTGTGGACTGTGGGTTCTTCTGTTTGTGTTTGTATTCTTGTATTTTGTATCTTTATCACCTTTTATTTTAGATCTTTTGTGTCTTGTGTACTGTGGGTTCCTCTGTTTGTGTTTGTATTCTTGTATTTTGTATCTAAATCACCTTTTATTTTAGATCTATTGTGACTTGTGTACTGTGGGTTTCACTGTTTGTGTTTATATTCTTGTATTTTATATCTAGATCACCTTTTATTTTAGATCTCTTGCGGCTTGGGTACTGTGGGTTGCTCTGTTTGTGTTTATATTCTTGTATTTTGTATCTAGATCACCTTTTATTTTAGATCTCTTGTGTCTTGTGGACTGTGGGTTCCTCTGTTTGTGTTTATATTCTTGTATTTTGTATCTTTATCACCTTTTATTTTAGATCTCTTGTGGCTTGGGTACTGTGGGTTGCTCTGTTTGTGTTTATATTCTTGTATTTTGTATCTAGATCACCTTTTATTTTAGATCTCTTGTGTCTTGTGGACTGTGGGTTCCTCTGTTTGTGTTTATATTCTTGTATTTTGTATCTTTATCACCTTTTATTTTAGATCTCTTGTGTCTTGTGTACTGTGAGTTCCTCTGTTTGTGTTTATATTCTTGTATTTTGTATCTAGATCACTTTTTATTTTAGATCTCTTGCATCTTGTGTACTGTGAGTTCCTCTATTTGTGTTTAAATTTTTGTATTTTGTATATAGATCAACTTTTATTTTAGATATCTTGTGTCTTGTGGACTGTGAGTTCCTCAGTTTGTTTATATATTCTTGTATTTTATATCTAGATCAACATTTATTTTAGATCTCTTGTGTCTTGTGTACTGTGGGCTCCTCTGTTTCTGTTTATATTCTTGTATTTTGTATCTTTATCACCTTTTATTTTAGATCTCTTGTGTCTTGTGGACTGTGGGTTCCTCTATTTTGTGTTTATATTCTTGTATTTTGTATCTTTATCACCTTTTATTTTAGATCTCTTGTGTCTTGTGTACTGTGGGTTCCTCTGTTTGTGTTTATATTCTTGTATTTTGTATCTTTATCACCCTTTATTTTAGATCTCTTGTGTCTTGTGTAATAAGAGTTCCTCTGTTTGTGTTTATATTCATGCATTTTGTATCTTTATCACCTTTTACTTTAGATCTCTTGTGTCTTGTGTACTGTGAGTTCCTCTGTTTGTGTTTATATTCTTGTATTTTGTATCTAGATCAACTTCTATTTTAGATCTCTTGTGTCTTGTGTACTGTGAGTTCCTCTGTTTGTGTTTATATTCTTGTATTTTGTATGTTTATCACCTTTTATTTTAGATCTCTTGTGTCTTGTGTACTGTGGGTTCCTCTGTTTGTGTTTATATTCTTGTATTTTGTATCTTTATCACCTTTTATTTTAGATCTCTTGTGTCTTGTGTACTGTGGGTTCCTATGTTTGTGTTTGTATTCTTGTATTTTGTATGTTTATCACATTTTATTTCAGATCTCTTGTGTCTTGTGTACTGCGAGTTCCTCTGTTTGTGTTTATGTTCTTGTATTTTTTATCTAGATCACCTTTTATTTTAGATCTCTTGTGTCTTGTGGACTGTGGGTTCCTCTGTTTGTGTTTATATTCATGTATTTTGTATCTTTATCACCTTTTATTTTAGATCTCTTGTGTCTTGTGGACTGTGAGTTCCTATGTTTGTGTTTATATTCTTGTATTTTGTATCTTTATCACCTTTTATTTTAGATCTCTTGTGTCTTGTGTACTGTGGGTTCCTCTGTTTGTGTTTATATTCTTGTATTTTGTATCTAGATCACCTTTTATTTTAGATCTCTTGTGTCTTGTGTACTGTGGGTTCCTCTCTTTGTGTTTATATTCTTGTATTTTGTATCTAGATCACCATTTATTTCAGATCTCTTGTGTCTTGTGTACTGTGAGTTTCTCTGTTTGTGTGTATATTCTTGTATTTTGTATCTTTATCACCTTTTATTTCAGATCTCTTGTGTCTTGTGTACTAAGAGTTCCTCTGTTTGTGTTTATATTCATGCATTTTGTATCTTTATCACCTTTTAATTTAGATCTCTTGTGTCTTGTGTACTGTGGGTTCCTCTGTTTGTGTTTGTATTCTTGTATTTTGTATCTAGATCACCTTTTATTTTAGATCTCTTGTGTCTTATGTACTGTGGGTTCCTCTGTTTGTGTTTGTATTCTTGTATTTTGTATCTAGATCACCTTTTATTTTAGATCTCTTGTGTCTTCGGTACTGTGAGTTCCTCTGTTTGTGTTTATATTCTTGTATTTTGTATCTTTATCACCTTTTATTTTAGATCTCTTGTGGCTTGTGTACTGTGGGTTCCTCTGTTGGTGTTTGTATTCTTGTATTTTGTATCTAGATCACCTTTAATTTTAGGTCTCTTGTGTCTTGTGGACTCTGGGTTCCTCTGTTTCTGTTTGAAGTCTTGTATTTTGTATCTTAATCACCTTTTACTTTAGATCTCTTGTGTCTTGTGTACTGTGGGTTCCTCTGTTTGTGTTTGTATTCTTGTATTTTGTATCTAGATCACCTTTTATTTTAGATCTCTTGTGTCTTGTGGACTGTGGGTTCCTCTGTTTGTTTTTATATTCTTGTATTTGTATCTTTATCACCTTTTATTTAAGATCTCTTGTGTCTTGTGGACTGTGAGTTCCTCTGTTTGTGTTTATATTCTTGTATTTTGTATCTTTATCACCTTTTATTTTAGATCTCTTGTGTCTTGTGTACTAAGATTTCCTCTGTTTGTGTTTATATTCATGCATTTTGTATCTTTATCACCATTTATTTTAGATCTCTTGTGTCTTGTGTACTGTGGGTTCCTCGGTTTGTGTTTATATTCATGCATTTTGTATCTTTATCACCATTTATTTTAGATCTCTTGTGTCTTGTGTACTGTGGGTTCCTCTGTTTGTGTTTGTATTCTTGTATTTTGTATCTAGATCACCTTTTATTTTAGATCTCTTGTGTCTTATGTACTGTGGGTTCCTCTGTTTGTGTTTGTATTCTCTTATTTTGTATCTAGATCACCTTTTATTTTAGATCTCTTGTGTCTTCGGTACTGTGAGTTCCTCTGTTTGTGTTTATATTCTTGTATTTTGTATCTTTATCACCTTTTATTTTAGATCTCTTGTGTCTTGTGTACTGTGGGTTCCTCTGTTGGTGTTTGTATTCTTGTATTTTGTATCTAGATCACCTTTAATTTTAGATCTCTTGTGTCTTGTGGACTCTGGGTTCCTCTGTTTCTGTTTGTAGTCTTGTATTTTGTATCTTAATCACCTTTTACTTTAGATCTCTTGTGTCTTGTGTACTGTGGGTTCCTCTGTTTGTGTTTGTATTCTTGTATTTTGTATCTAGATCACCTTTTATTTTAGATCTCTTGTGTCTTGTGGACTGTGGGTTCCTCTGTTTGTGTTTATATTCTTGTATTTGTATCTTTATCACCTTTTATTTTAGATCTCTTGTGTCTTGTGTACTAAGATTTCCTCTGTTTGTGTTTATATTCTTGCATTTTGTATCTTTATCACCATTTATTTTAGATCTCTTGTGTCTTGTGTACTGTGGGTTCCTCTGTTGGTGTTTGTATTCTTGTATTTTGTATCTAGATCACCATTTATTTTAGATCTCTTGTGTCTTGTGGACTGTGGGTTCTTCTGTTTTTGTTTGTATTCTTGTATTTTGTATCTTTATCACCTTTTATTTTAGATCTTTTGTGTCTTGTGTACTGTGGGTTCCTCTGTTTGTGTTTGTATTCTTGTATTTTGTATCTAAATCACCTTTTATTTTAGATCTCTTGTGTCTTGTGGACTGTGAGTTTCACTGTTTGTGTTTATATTCTTGTATTTTATATCTAGATCACCTTTTATTTTAGATCTCTTGTGGCTTGGGTACTGTGGGTTGCTCTGTTTGTGTTTATATTCTTGTATTTTGTATCTAGATCACCTTTTATTTTAGATCTCTTGTGTCTTGTGGACTGTGGGTTCCTCTGTTTGTGTTTGTATTCTTGTATTTTGTATCTTTATCACCTTTTATTTTAGATCTCTTGTGGCTTGGGTACTGTGGGTTGCTCTGTTTGTGTTTATATTCTTGTATTTTGTATCTAGATCACCTTTTATCTTAGATCTCTTGTGTCTTGTGGACTGTGGGTTCCTCTGTTTGTGCTTATATTCTTGTATTTTGTATCTTTATCACCTTTTATTTTAGATCTCTTGTGTCTTGTGTACTGTGAGTTCCTCTGTTTGTGTTTATATTCTTGTATTTTGTATCTAGATCACTTTTTATTTTAGATCTCCTACATCATGTGTACTGTGAGTTCCTCTATTTGTGTTTAAATTTTTGTATTTTGTATATAGATCAACTTTTATTTTAGATATCTTGTGTCTTGTGGACTGTGAGTTCCTCAGTTTGTTTATATATTCTTGTATTTTATATCTAGATCAACATTTATTTTAGATCTCTTGTGTCTTGTGTACTGTGGGCTCCTCTGTTTCTGTTTATATTCTTGTATTTTGTATCTTTATCACCTTTTATTTTAGATCTCTTGTGTCTTGTGGACTGTGGGTTCCTCTATTTTGTGTTTATATTCTTGTATTTTGTATCTTTATCACCTTTTATTTTAGATCTCTTGTGTCTTGTGTACTGTGGGTTCCTCTGTTTGTGTTTATATTCTTGTATTTTGTATCTTTATCACCCTTTATTTTAGATCTCTTGTGTCTTGTGTAATAAGAGTTCCTCTGTTTGTGTTTATATTCATGCATTTTGTATCTTTATCACCTTTTAATTTAGATCTCTTGTGTCTTGTGTACTGTGGGTTCCTCTGTTGGTGTTTGTATTCTTGTATTTTGTATCTAGATCACCTTTAATTTTAGGTCTCTTGTGTCTTGTGGACTCTGGGTTCCTCTGTTTCTGTTTGAAGTCTTGTATTTTGTATCTTAATCACCTTTTACTTTAGATCTCTTGTGTCTTGTGTACTGTGGGTTCCTCTGTTTGTGTTTGTATTCTTGTATTTTGTATCTAGATCACCTTTTATTTTAGATCTCTTGTGTCTTGTGGACTGTGGGTTCCTCTGTTTGTTTTTATATTCTTGTATTTGTATCTTTATCACCTTTTATTTAAGATCTCTTGTGTCTTGTGGAATGTGAGTTCCTCTGTTTGTGTTTATATTCTTGTATTTTGTATCTTTATCACCTTTTATTTTAGATCTCTTGTGTCTTGTGTACTAAGATTTCCTCTGTTTGTGTTTATATTCATGCATTTTGTATCTTTATCACCATTTATTTTAGATCTCTTGTGTCTTGTGTACTGTGGGTTCCTCGGTTTGTGTTTATATTCATGCATTTTGTATCTTTATCACCATTTATTTTAGATCTCTTGTGTCTTGTGTACTGTGGGTTCCTCTGTTTGTGTTTGTATTCTTGTATTTTGTATCTAGATCACCTTTTATTTTAGATCTCTTGTGTCTTATGTACTGTGGGTTCCTCTGTTTGTGTTTGTATTCTCTTATTTTGTATCTAGATCACCTTTTATTTTAGATCTCTTGTGTCTTCGGTACTGTGAGTTCCTCTGTTTGTGTTTATATTCTTGTATTTTGTATCTTTATCACCTTTTATTTTAGATCTCTTGTGTCTTGTGTACTGTGGGTTCCTCTGTTGGTGTTTGTATTCTTGTATTTTGTATCTAGATCACCTTTAATTTTAGATCTCTTGTGTCTTGTGGACTGTGGGTTCCTCTGTTTCTGTTTGTAGTCTTGTATTTTGTATCTTAATCACCTTTTACTTTAGATCTCTTGTGTCTTGTGTACTGTGGGTTCCTCTGTTTGTGTTTGTATTCTTGTATTTTGTATCTAGATCACCTTTTATTTTAGATCTCTTGTGTCTTGTGGACTGTGGGTTCCTCTGTTTGTTTTTATATTCTTGTATTTGTATCTTTATCACCTTTTATTTAAGATCTCTTGTGTCTTGTGGACTGTGAGTTCCTCTGTTTGTGTTTATATTCTTGTATTTTGTATCTTTATCACCTTTTATTTTAGATCTCTTGTGTCTTGTGTACTAAGATTTCCTCTGTTTGTGTTTATATTCATGCATTTTGTATCTTTATCACCATTTATTTTAGATCTCTTGTGTCTTGTGTACTGTGGGTTCCTCGGTTTGTGTTTATATTCATGCATTTTGTATCTTTATCACCATTTATTTTAGATCTCTTGTGTCTTGTGTACTGTGGGTTCCTCTGTTTGTGTTTGTATTCTTGTATTTTGTATCTAGATCACCTTTTATTTTAGATCTCTTGTGTCTTATGTACTGTGGGTTCCTCTGTTTGTGTTTGTATTCTCTTATTTTGTATCTAGATCACCTTTTATTTTAGATCTCTTGTGTCTTCGGTACTGTGAGTTCCTCTGTTTGTGTTTATATTCTTGTATTTTGTATCTTTATCACCTTTTATTTTAGATCTCTTGTGTCTTGTGTACTGTGGGTTCCTCTGTTGGTGTTTGTATTCTTGTATTTTGTATCTAGATCACCTTTAATTTTAGATCTCTTGTGTCTTGTGGACTCTGGGTTCCTCTGTTTCTGTTTGTAGTCTTGTATTTTGTATCTTAATCACCTTTTACTTTAGATCTCTTGTGTCTTGTGTACTGTGGGTTCCTCTGTTTGTGTTTGTATTCTTGTATTTTGTATCTAGATCACCTTTTATTTTAGATCTCTTGTGTCTTGTGGACTGTGGGTTCCTCTGTTTGTGTTTATATTCTTGTATTTGTATCTTTATCACCTTTTATTTTAGATCTCTTGTGTCTTGTGTACTAAGATTTCCTCTGTTTGTGTTTATATTCTTGCATTTTGTATCTTTATCACCATTTATTTTAGATCTCTTGTGTCTTGTGTACTGTGGGTTCCTCTGTTGGTGTTTGTATTCTTGTATTTTGTATCTAGATCACCATTTATTTTAGATCTCTTGTGTCTTGTGGACTGTGGGTTCTTCTGTTTTTGTTTGTATTCTTGTATTTTGTATCTTTATCACCTTTTATTTTAGATCTTTTGTGTCTTGTGTACTGTGGGTTCCTCTGTTTGTGTTTGTATTCTTGTATTTTGTATCTAAATCACCTTTTATTTTAGATCTCTTGTGTCTTGTGGACTGTGAGTTTCACTGTTTGTGTTTATATTCTTGTATTTTATATCTAGATCACCTTTTATTTTAGATCTCTTGTGGCTTGGGTACTGTGGGTTGCTCTGTTTGTGTTTATATTCTTGTATTTTGTATCTAGATCACCTTTTATTTTAGATCTCTTGTGTCTTGTGGACTGTGGGTTCCTCTGTTTGTGTTTGTATTCTTGTATTTTGTATCTTTATCACCTTTTATTTTAGATCTCTTGTGGCTTGGGTACTGTGGGTTGCTCTGTTTGTGTTTATATTCTTGTATTTTGTATCTAGATCACCTTTTATTTTAGATCTCTTGTGTCTTGTGGACTGTGGGTTCCTCTGTTTGTGCTTATATTCTTGTATTTTGTATCTTTATCACCTTTTATTTTAGATCTCTTGTGTCTTGTGTACTGTGAGTTCCTCTGTTTGTGTTTATATTCTTGTATTTTGTATCTAGATCACTTTTTATTTTAGATCTCCTACATCATGTGTACTGTGAGTTCCTCTATTTGTGTTTAAATTTTTGTATTTTGTATATAGATCAACTTTTATTTTAGATATCTTGTGTCTTGTGGACTGTGAGTTCCTCAGTTTGTTTATATATTCTTGTATTTTATATCTAGATCAACATTTATTTTAGATCTCTTGTGTCTTGTGTACTGTGGGCTCCTCTGTTTCTGTTTATATTCTTGTATTTTGTATCTTTATCACCTTTTATTTTAGATCTCTTGTGTCTTGTGGACTGTGGGTTCCTCTATTTTGTGTTTATATTCTTGTATTTTGTATCTTTATCACCTTTTATTTTAGATCTCTTGTGTCTTGTGTACTGTGGGTTCCTCTGTTTGTGTTTATATTCTTGTATTTTGTATCTTTATCACCCTTTATTTTAGATCTCTTGTGTCTTGTGTAATAAGAGTTCCTCTGTTTGTGTTTATATTCATGCATTTTGTATCTTTATCACCTTTTAATTTAGATCTCTTGTGTCTTGTGTACTGTGGGTTCCTCTGTTTGTGTTTGTATTCTTGTATTTTGTATCTAGATCACCTTTTATTTTAGATCTCTTGTGTCTTGTGTACTGTGGGTTCCTCTGTTTGTGTTTGTATTCTTGTATTTTGTATCTAGATCACCTTTTATTTTAGATCTCTTGTGTCTTGTGGACTGTGGGTTCCTCTGTTTGTTTTTATATTCTTGTATTTGTATCTTTATCACCTTTTATTTAAGATCTCTTGTGTCTTGTGGAATGTGAGTTCCTCTGTTTGTGTTTATATTCTTGTATTTTGTATCTTTATCACCTTTTATTTTAGATCTCTTGTGTCTTGTGTACTAAGATTTCCTCTGTTTGTGTTTATATTCATGCATTTTGTATCTTTATCACCATTTATTTTAGATCTCTTGTGTCTTGTGTACTGTGGGTTCCTCGGTTTGTGTTTATATTCATGCATTTTGTATCTTTATCACCATTTATTTTAGATCTCTTGTGTCTTGTGTACTGTGGGTTCCTCTGTTTGTGTTTGTATTCTTGTATTTTGTATCTAGATCACCTTTTATTTTAGATCTCTTGTGTCTTATGTACTGTGGGTTCCTCTGTTTGTGTTTGTATTCTCTTATTTTGTATCTAGATCACCTTTTATTTTAGATCTCTTGTGTCTTCGGTACTGTGAGTTCCTCTGTTTGTGTTTATATTCTTGTATTTTGTATCTTTATCACCTTTTATTTTAGATCTCTTGTGTCTTGTGTACTGTGGGTTCCTCTGTTGGTGTTTGTATTCTTGTATTTTGTATCTAGATCACCTTTAATTTTAGATCTCTTGTGTCTTGTGGACTGTGGGTTCCTCTGTTTCTGTTTGTAGTCTTGTATTTTGTATCTTAATCACCTTTTACTTTAGATCTCTTGTGTCTTGTGTACTGTGGGTTCCTCTGTTTGTGTTTGTATTCTTGTATTTTGTATCTAGATCACCTTTTATTTTAGATCTCTTGTGTCTTGTGGACTGTGGGTTCCTCTGTTTGTGTTTATATTCTTGTATTTGTATCTTTATCACCTTTTATTTTAGATCTCTTGTGTCTTGTGTACTAAGATTTCCTCTGTTTGTGTTTATATTCTTGCATTTTGTATCTTTATCACCATTTATTTTAGATCTCTTGTGTCTTGTGTACTGTGGGTTCCTCTGTTGGTGTTTGTATTCTTGTATTTTGTATCTAGATCACCATTTATTTTAGATCTCTTGTGTCTTGTGGACTGTGGGTTCTTCTGTTTTTGTTTGTATTCTTGTATTTTGTATCTTTATCACCTTTTATTTTAGATCTTTTGTGTCTTGTGTACTGTGGGTTCCTCTGTTTGTGTTTGTATTCTTGTATTTTGTATCTAAATCACCTTTTATTTTAGATCTCTTGTGTCTTGTGGACTGTGAGTTTCACTGTTTGTGTTTATATTCTTGTATTTTATATCTAGATCACCTTTTATTTTAGATCTCTTGTGGCTTGGGTACTGTGGGTTGCTCTGTTTGTGTTTATATTCTTGTATTTTGTATCTAGATCACCTTTTATTTTAGATCTCTTGTGTCTTGTGGACTGTGGGTTCCTCTGTTTGTGTTTGTATTCTTGTATTTTGTATCTTTATCACCTTTTATTTTAGATCTCTTGTGGCTTGGGTACTGTGGGTTGCTCTCTTTGTGTTTATATTCTTGTATTTTGTATCTAGATCACCTTTTATTTTAGATCTCTTGTGTCTTGTGGACTGTGGGTTCCTCTGTTTGTGCTTATATTCTTGTATTTTGTATCTTTATCACCTTTTATTTTAGATCTCTTGTGTCTTGTGTACTGTGAGTTCCTCTGTTTGTGTTTATATTCTTGTATTTTGTATCTAGATCACTTTTTATTTTAGATCTCCTGCATCTTGTGTACTGTGAGTTCCTCTATTTGTGTTTAAATTTTTGTATTTTGTATATAGATCAACTTTTATTTTAGATATCTTGTGTCTTGTGGACTGTGAGTTCCTCAGTTTGTTTATATATTCTTGTATTTTATATCTAGATCAACATTTATTTTAGATCTCTTGTGTCTTGTGTACTGTGGGCTCCTCTGTTTCTGTTTATATTCTTGTATTTTGTATCTTTATCACCTTTTATTTTAGATCTCTTGTGTCTTGTGGACTGTGGGTTCCTCTATTTTGTGTTTATATTCTTGTATTTTGTATCTTTATCACCTTTTATTTTAGATCTCTTGTGTCTTGTGTACTGTGGGTTCCTCTGTTTGTGTTTATATTCTTGTATTTTGTATCTTTATCACCCTTTATTTTAGATCTCTTGTGTCTTGTGTAATAAGAGTTCCTCTGTTTGTGTTTATATTCATGCATTTTGTATCTTTATCACCTTTTAATTTAGATCTCTTGTGTCTTGTGTACTGTGGGTTCCTCTGTTTGTGTTTGTATTCTTGTATTTTGTATCTAGATCACCTTTTATTTTAGATCTCTTGTGTCTTGTGTACTGTGGGTTCCTCTGTTTGTGTTTGTATTCTTGTATTTTGTATCTAGATCACCTTTTATTTTAGATCTCTTGTGTCTTGTGGACTGTGGGTTCCTCTGTTTGTTTTTATATTCTTGTATTTGTATCTTTATCACCTTTTATTTAAGATCTCTTGTGTCTTGTGGAATGTGAGTTCCTCTGTTTGTGTTTATATTCTTGTATTTTGTATCTTTATCACCTTTTATTTTAGATCTCTTGTGTCTTGTGTACTAAGATTTCCTCTGTTTGTGTTTATATTCATGCATTTTGTATCTTTATCACCATTTATTTTAGATCTCTTGTGTCTTGTGTACTGTGGGTTCCTCGGTTTGTGTTTATATTCATGCATTTTGTATCTTTATCACCATTTATTTTAGATCTCTTGTGTCTTGTGTACTGTGGGTTCCTCTGTTTGTGTTTGTATTCTTGTATTTTGTATCTAGATCACCTTTTATTTTAGATCTCTTGTGTCTTATGTACTGTGGGTTCCTCTGTTTGTGTTTGTATTCTCTTATTTTGTATCTAGATCACCTTTTATTTTAGATCTCTTGTGTCTTCGGTACTGTGAGTTCCTCTGTTTGTGTTTATATTCTTGTATTTTGTATCTTTATCACCTTTTATTTTAGATCTCTTGTGTCTTGTGTACTGTGGGTTCCTCTGTTGGTGTTTGTATTCTTGTATTTTGTATCTAGATCACCTTTAATTTTAGATCTCTTGTGTCTTGTGGACTGTGGGTTCCTCTGTTTCTGTTTGTAGTCTTGTATTTTGTATCTTAATCACCTTTTACTTTAGATCTCTTGTGTCTTGTGTACTGTGGGTTCCTCTGTTTGTGTTTGTATTCTTGTATTTTGTATCTAGATCACCTTTTATTTTAGATCTCTTGTGTCTTGTGGACTGTGGGTTCCTCTGTTTGTGTTTATATTCTTGTATTTGTATCTTTATCACCTTTTATTTTAGATCTCTTGTGTCTTGTGTACTAAGATTTCCTCTGTTTGTGTTTATATTCTTGCATTTTGTATCTTTATCACCATTTATTTTAGATCTCTTGTGTCTTGTGTACTGTGGGTTCCTCTGTTGGTGTTTGTATTCTTGTATTTTGTATCTAGATCACCATTTATTTTAGATCTCTTGTGTCTTGTGGACTGTGGGTTCTTCTGTTTTTGTTTGTATTCTTGTATTTTGTATCTTTATCACCTTTTATTTTAGATCTTTTGTGTCTTGTGTACTGTGGGTTCCTCTGTTTGTGTTTGTATTCTTGTATTTTGTATCTAAATCACCTTTTATTTTAGATCTCTTGTGTCTTGTGGACTGTGAGTTTCACTGTTTGTGTTTATATTCTTGTATTTTATATCTAGATCACCTTTTATTTTAGATCTCTTGTGGCTTGGGTACTGTGGGTTGCTCTGTTTGTGTTTATATTCTTGTATTTTGTATCTAGATCACCTTTTATTTTAGATCTCTTGTGTCTTGTGGACTGTGGGTTCCTCTGTTTGTGTTTGTATTCTTGTATTTTGTATCTTTATCACCTTTTATTTTAGATCTCTTGTGGCTTGGGTACTGTGGGTTGCTCTCTTTGTGTTTATATTCTTGTATTTTGTATCTAGATCACCTTTTATTTTAGATCTCTTGTGTCTTGTGGACTGTGGGTTCCTCTGTTTGTGCTTATATTCTTGTATTTTGTATCTTTATCACCTTTTATTTTAGATCTCTTGTGTCTTGTGTACTGTGAGTTCCTCTGTTTGTGTTTATATTCTTGTATTTTGTATCTAGATCACTTTTTATTTTAGATCTCCTGCATCTTGTGTACTGTGAGTTCCTCTATTTGTGTTTAAATTTTTGTATTTTGTATATAGATCAACTTTTATTTTAGATATCTTGTGTCTTGTGGACTGTGAGTTCCTCAGTTTGTTTATATATTCTTGTATTTTATATCTAGATCAACATTTATTTTAGATCTCTTGTGTCTTGTGTACTGTGGGCTCCTCTGTTTCTGTTTATATTCTTGTATTTTGTATCTTTATCACCTTTTATTTTAGATCTCTTGTGTCTTGTGGACTGTGGGTTCCTCTATTTTGTATTTATATTCTTGTATTTTGTATCTTTATCACCTTTTATTTTAGATCTCTTGTGTCTTGTGTACTGTGGGTTCCTCTGTTTGTGTTTATATTCTTGTATTTTGTATCTTTATCACCCTTTATTTTAGATCTCTTGTGTCTTGTGTAATAAGAGTTCCTCTGTTTGTGTTTATATTCATGCATTTTGTATCTTTATCACCTTTTACTTTAGATCTCTTGTGTCTTGTGTACTGTGAGTTCCTCTGTTTGTGTTTATATTCTTGTATTTTGTATCTAGATCAACTTTTATTTTAGATCTCTTGTGTCTTGTGTACTGTGAGTTCCTCTGTTTGTGTTTATATTCTTGTATTTTGTATCTTTATCACCTTTTATTTTAGATCTCTTGTGTCTTGTGTACTGTGGGTTCCTATATTTGTGTTTGTATTCTTGTATTTTGTATGTTTATCACATTTTATTTCAGATCTCTTGTGTCTTGTGTACTGCGAGTTCCTCTGTTTGTGTTTATGTTCTTGTATTTTGTATCTAGATCACCTTTTATTTTAGATCTCTTGTGTCTTGTGGACTGTGGGTTCCTCTGTTTGTGTTTATATTCATGTATTTTGTATCTTTATCACCTTTTATTTTAGATCTCTTGTGTCTTGTGGACTGTGAGTTCCTATGTTTGTGTTTATATTCTTGTATTTTTATTTAGATCACCTTTTATTTTAGATCTCTTGTGTCTTGTGTACTGTGGGTTCCTCTGTTTGTGTTTGTATTCTTGTATTTTGTATCTTTATCACCTTTTATTTTAGATCTCTTGTGGCTTGGGTACTGTGGGTTGCTCTGTTTGTGTTTATATTCTTGTATTTTGTATCTAGATCACCTTTAATTTTAGATCTCTTGTGTCTTGTGGACTCTGGGTTCCTCTGTTTCTGTTTGTAGTCTTGTATTTTGTATCTTAATCACCTTTTACTTTAGATCTCTTGTGTCTTGTGTACTGTGGGTTCCTCTGTTTGTGTTTGTATTCTTGTATTTTGTATCTAGATCACCTTTTATTTTAGATCTCTTGTGTATTGTGGACTGTGGGTTCCTCTGTTTGTGTTTATATTCTTGTATTTGTATCTTTATCACCTTTTATTTTAGATCTCTTGTGTCTTGTGTACTAAGATTTCCTCTGTTTGTGTTTATATTCTTGCATTTTGTATCTTTATCACCATTTATTTTAGATCTCTTGTGTCTTGTGTACTGTGGGTTCCTCTGTTGGTGTTTGTATTCTTGTATTTTGTATCTAGATCACCATTTATTTTAGATCTCTTGTGTCTTGTGGACTGTGGGTTCTTCTGTTTTTGTTTGTATTCTTGTATTTTGTATCTTTATCACCTTTTATTTTAGATCTTTTGTGTCTTGTGTACTGTGGGTTCCTCTGTTTGTGTTTGTATTCTTGTATTTTGTATCTAAATCACCTTTTATTTTAGATCTCTTGTGTCTTGTGGACTGTGAGTGTCACTGTTTGTGTTTATATTCTTGTATTTTATATCTAGATCACCTTTTATTTTAGATCTCTTGTGGCTTGGGTACTGTGGGTTGCTCTGTTTGTGTTTATATTCTTGTATTTTGTATCTAGATCACCTTTTATTTTAGATCTCTTGTGTCTTGTGGACTGTGGGTTCCTCTGTTTGTGTTTGTATTCTTGTATTTTGTATCTTTATCACCTTTTATTTTAGATCTCTTGTGGCTTGGGTACTGTGGGTTGCTCTGTTTGTGTTTATATTCTTGTATTTTGTATCTAGATCACCTTTTATTTTAGATCTCTTGTGTCTTGTGGACTGTGGGTTCCTCTGTTTGTGTTTGTATTCTTGTATTTTGTATCTTTATCACCTTTTATTTTAGATCTCTTGTGGCTTGGGTACTGTGGGTTGCTCTGTTTGTGTTTATATTCTTGTATTTTGTATCTAGATCACCTTTTATTTTAGATCTCTTGTGTCTTGTGGACTGTGGGTTCCTCTGTTTGTGCTTATATTCTTGTATTTTGTATCTTTATCACCTTTTATTTTAGATCTCTTGTGTCTTGTGTACTGTGAGTTCCTCTGTTTGTGTTTATATTCTTGTATTTTGTATCTAGATCACTTTTTATTTTAGATCTCCTGCATCTTGTGTACTGTGAGTTCCTCTATTTGTGTTTAAATTTTTGTATTTTGTATATAGATCAACTTTTATTTTAGATATCTTGTGTCTTGTGGACTGTGAGTTCCTCAGTTTGTTTATATATTCTTGTATTTTATATCTAGATCAACATTTATTTTAGATCTCTTGTGTCTTGTGTACTGTGGGCTCCTCTGTTTCTGTTTATATTCTTGTATTTTGTATCTTTATCACCTTTTATTTTAGATCTCTTGTGTCTTGTGGACTGTGGGTTCCTCTATTTTGTGTTTATATTCTTGTATTTTGTATCTTTATCACCTTTTATTTTAGATCTCTTGTGTCTTGTGTACTGTGGGTTCCTCTGTTTGTGTTTATATTCTTGTATTTTGTATCTTTATCACCCTTTATTTTAGATCTCTTGTGTCTTGTGTAATAAGAGTTCCTCTGTTTGTGTTTATATTCATGCATTTTGTATCTTTATCACCTTTTACTTTAGATCTCTTGTGTCTTGTGTACTGTGAGTTCCTCTGTTTGTGTTTATATTCTTGTATTTTGTATCTAGATCAACTTTTATTTTAGATCTCTTGTGTCTTGTGTACTGTGGGTTCCTATATTTGTGTTTGTATTCTTGTATTTTGTATGTTTATCACATTTTATTTCAGATCTCTTGTGTCTTGTGTACTGCGAGTTCCTCTGTTTGTGTTTATGTTCTTGTATTTTGTATCTAGATCACCTTTTATTTTAGATCTCTTGTGTCTTGTGGACTGTGGGTTCCTCTGTTTGTGTTTATATTCATGTATTTTGTATCTTTATCACCTTTTATTTTAGATCTCTTGTGTCTTGTGGACTGTGAGTTCCTATGTTTGTGTTTATATTCTTGTATTTTTATTTAGATCACCTTTTATTTTAGATCTCTTGTGTCTTGTGTACTGTGGGTTCCTCTGTTTGTGTTTGTATTCTTGTATTTTGTATCTTTATCACCTTTTATTTTAGATCTCTTGTGGCTTGGGTACTGTGGGTTGCTCTGTTTGTGTTTATATTCTTGTATTTTGTATCTAGATCACCTTTAATTTTAGATCTCTTGTGTCTTGTGGACTCTGGGTTCCTCTGTTTCTGTTTGTAGTCTTGTATTTTGTATCTTAATCACCTTTTACTTTAGATCTCTTGTGTCTTGTGTACTGTGGGTTCCTCTGTTTGTGTTTGTATTCTTGTATTTTGTATCTAGATCACCTTTTATTTTAGATCTCTTGTGTCTTGTGGACTGTGGGTTCCTCTGTTTGTGTTTATATTCTTGTATTTGTATCTTTATCACCTTTTATTTTAGATCTCTTGTGTCTTGTGTACTAAGATTTCCTCTGTTTGTGTTTATATTCTTGCATTTTGTATCTTTATCACCATTTATTTTAGATCTCTTGTGTCTTGTGTACTGTGGGTTCCTCTGTTGGTGTTTGTATTCTTGTATTTTGTATCTAGATCACCATTTATTTTAGATCTCTTGTGTCTTGTGGACTGTGGGTTCTTCTGTTTTTGTTTGTATTCTTGTATTTTGTATCTTTATCACCTTTTATTTTAGATCTTTTGTGTCTTGTGTACTGTGGGTTCCTCTGTTTGTGTTTGTATTCTTGTATTTTGTATCTAAATCACCTTTTATTTTAGATCTCTTGTGTCTTGTGGACTGTGAGTTTCACTGTTTGTGTTTATATTCTTGTATTTTATATCTAGATCACCTTTTATTTTAGATCTCTTGTGGCTTGGGTACTGTGGGTTGCTCTGTTTGTGTTTATATTCTTGTATTTTGTATCTAGATCACCTTTTATTTTAGATCTCTTGTGTCTTGTGGACTGTGGGTTCCTCTGTTTGTGTTTGTATTCTTGTATTTTGTATCTTTATCACCTTTTATTTTAGATCTCTTGTGGCTTGGGTACTGTGGGTTGCTCTGTTTGTGTTTATATTCTTGTATTTTGTATCTAGATCACCTTTTATTTTAGATCTCTTGTGTCTTGTGGACTGTGGGTTCCTCTGTTTGTGCTTATATTCTTGTATTTTGTATCTTTATCACCTTTTATTTTAGATCTCTTGTGTCTTGTGTACTGTGAGTTCCTCTGTTTGTGTTTATATTCTTGTATTTTGTATCTAGATCACTTTTTATTTTAGATCTCTTGCATCTTGTGTACTGTGAGTTCCTCTATTTGTGTTTAAATTTTTTTATTTTGTATATAGAGCAACTTTTATTTTAGATATCTTGTGTCTTGTGGACTGTGAGTTCCTCAGTTTGTTTATATATTCTTGTATTTTATATCTAGATCAACATTTATTTTAGATCTCTTGTGTCTTGTGTACTGTGGGCTCCTCTGTTTCTGTTTATATTCTTGTATTTTGTATCTTTATCACCTTTTATTTTAGATCTCTTGTGTCTTGTGGACTGTGGGTTCCTCTATTTTGTGTTTATATTCTTGTATTTTGTATCTTTATCACCTTTTATTTTAGATCTCTGGTGTCTTGTGTACTGTGGGTTCCTCTGTTTGTGTTTATATTCTTGTATTTTGTATCTTTATCACCTTTATTTTAGATCTCTTGTGTCTTGTGTAATAAGAGTTCCTCTGTTTGTGTTTATATTCATGCATTTTGTATCTTTATCACCTTTTACTTTAGATCTCTTGTGTCTTGTGTACTGTGAGTTCCTCTGTTTGTGTTTATATTCTTGTATTTTGTATCTAGATCAACTTTTATTTTAGATCTCTTGTGTCTTGTGTACTGTGAGTTCCTCTGTTTGTGTTTATATTCTTGTATTTTGTATCTTTATCACCTTTTATTTTAGATCTCTTGTGTCTTGTGTACTGCGAGTTCCTCTGTTTGTGTTTATGTTCTTGTATTTTGTATCTAGATCACCTTTTATTTTAGATCTCTTGTGTCTTGTGGACTGTGGGTTCCTCTGTTTGTGTTTATATTCATGTATTTTGTATCTTTATCACCTTTTATTTTAGATCTCTTGTGTCTTGTGGACTGTGAGTTCCTATGTTTGTGTTTATATTCTTGTATTTGTATTTAGATCACCTTTTATTTTAGATCTCTTGTGTCTTGTGTACTGTGGGTTCCTCTGTTTGTGTTTGTATTCTTCTATTTTGTATCTTTATCACCTTTTATTTTAGATCTCTTGTGGCTTGGGTACTGTGGGTTGCTCTGTTTGTGTTTATATTCTTGTATTTTGTATCTAGATCACCTTTTATTTTAGATCTCTTGTGTCTTGTGGACTGTGGGTTCCTCTGTTTGTGTTTATATTCTTGTATTTTGTATCTTTATCACCTTTTATTTTAGATCTCTTGTGTCTTCTGTACTGTGAGTTCCTCTGTTTGTGTTTATATTCTTGTATTTTGTATCTAGATCACTTTTTATTTTAGATCTCTTGCATCTTGTGTACTGTGAGTTCCTCTATTTGTGTTTAAATTTTTGTATTTTGTATATAGATCAACTTTTATTTTAGATATCTTGTGTCTTGTGGACTGTGAGTTCCTCAGTTTGTTTATATATTCTTGTATTTTATATCTAGATCAACATTTATTTTAGATCTCTTGTGTCTTGTGTACTGTGAGTTCCTCTGTTTGTGTTTATATTCTTGTATTTTGTATCTTTATCACCTTTTATTTTAGATCTCTTGTATCTTGTGGACTGTGGGTTCCTCTATTTTGTGTTTATATTCTTGTATTTTGTATCTTTATAACCTTTTAATTTAGATCTCTTGTGTCTTGTGTACTGTGGGTTCCTCTGTTTGTGTTTATATTCTTGTATTTTGTATCTTTATCACCCATTATTTTAGATCTCTTGTGTCTTGTGTAATAAGAGTTCCTCTGTTTGTGTTATATTCATGCATTTTGTATCTTTATCACCTTTTACTTTAGATCTCTTGTGTCTTGTGTACTGTGAGTTCCTCTGTTTGTGTTTGTATTCTTGTATTTTGTATCTAGATCAACTTTTATTTTAGATCTCTTGTGTCTTGTGTACTGTGAGTTCCTCTGTTTGTGTTTATATTCTTGTATTTTGTATCTTTATCACCTTTTATTTTAGATCTCTTGTGTCTTGTGTACTGTGGGTTCCTATGTTTGTGTTTGTATTCTTGTATTTTGTATGTTTATCACATTTTATTTCAGATCTCTTGTGTCTTGTGTACTGCGAGTTCCTCTGTTTGGGTTTATGTTCTTGTATTTTGTATCTTTATCACCTTTTATTTTAGATCTCTTGTGTCTTGTGGACTGTGAGTTCCTATGTTTGTGTTTATATTCTTGTATTTTTATTTAGATCACCTTTTATTTTAGATCTCTTGTGTCTTGTGTACTGTGGGTTCCTCTGTTTGTGTTTGTATTCTTGTATTTTGTTTCTTTATCACCTTTTATTTCAGATCTCTTGTGTCTTGTGTAATGTGGGTTCCTCTGTTTGTGTTTGTATTCTTGTATTTTGTATCTTTATCACCTTTTATTTTAGATCTCTTGTGTCTTGTGTACTGTGGGTTCCTATGTTTGTGTTTATATTCTTGTATTTTGTATCTTTATCACCTTTTATTTTAGATCTCTTGTGTCTTGTGTACTGTGGGTTCCTCTGTTTGTGTTTATATTCTTGTATTTTGTATCTAGATCACCTTTTATTTTAGATCTCTTGTGTCTTGTGTACTGTGGGTTCCTCTCTTTGTGTTTATATTCTTGTATTTTGTATCTAGATCACCATTTATTTCAGATCTCTTGTGTCTTGTGTACTGTGAGTTCCTCTGTTTGTGTTTATATTCTTGTATTTTGTATCTTTATCACCTTTTATTTCAGATCTCTTGTGTCTTGTGTACTGTGGGATCCTCTGTTTGTGTTTGTATTCTTGTATTTTGTATCTTTAATACCTTTTATTTTAGATCTCTTGTGTCTTCCGTACTGTGAGTTCTTCTGTTTGTGTTTATATTCTTGTATTTTGTATCTTTATCACCTTTTAATTTAGTTATATTGTGTCTTGTGTACTAAGAGTTCCTCGGTTTGTGTTTATATTCATGCATTTTGTATCTTTATCACCATTTATTTTAGATCTCTTGTCTCTTGGGTACTGTGAGTTCCTATGTTTGTATTTATATTCTTGTATTTTGTATCTAGATCAACTTTTAATTTAGATCTCTTGTGTCTTGTGTACTGTGGGTTCCTCTGTTTGTGTTTATATTCTTGTATTTTGTATCTTTATCACCTTTTATTCTAGATCTCTTGTGTCTTCGGTACTGTGAGTTCCTCTGTTTGTGTTTATATTCTTGTATTTTGTATCTTTATCACCTTTTATTTTAGATCTTTTGTGTCTTGTGTACTGTGGGTTCCTCTGTTGGTGTTTGTATTCTTGTATTTTGTATCTAGATCACCTTTAATTTTAGATCTCTTGTGTCTTGTGGACTCTGGGTTCCTCTGTTTCTGTTTGTAGTCTTGTATTTTGTATCTTAATCACCTTTTACTTTAGATCTCTTGTGTCTTGTGTACTGTGGGTTCCTCTGTTTGTGTTTTTATTCTTGTATTTTGTATCTAGATCACCATTTATTTTAGATCTCTTGTGTCTTGTGAACTGTGGGTTCCTCTGTTTGTGTTTATATTCTTGTATTTTGTATCTAGATCACCTTTTATTTTAGATCTCTTGTGTCTTGTGGACTGTGGGTTCCTCTGTTTGTGTTTATATTCTTGTATTTTGTATCTTTATCACCTTTTATTTTAGATCTCTTGTGTCTTCTGTACTGTGAGTTCCTCTGTTTGTGTTTATATTCTTGTATTTTGTATCTAGATCACTTTTTATTTTAGATCTCTTGCATCTTGTGTACTGTGAGTTCCTCTATTTGTGTTTAAATTTTTGTATTTTGTATATAGATCAACTTTTATTTTAGATATCTTGTGTCTTGTGGACTGTGAGTTCCTCAGTTTGTTTATATATTCTTGTATTTTATATCTAGATCAACATTTATTTTAGATCTCTTGTGTCTTGTGTACTGTGAGTTCCTCTGTTTGTGTTTATATTCTTGTATTTTGTATCTTTATCACCTTTTATTTTAGATCTCTTGTATCTTGTGGACTGTGGGTTCCTCTATTTTGTGTTTATATTCTTGTATTTTGTATCTTTATAACCTTTTATTTTAGATCTCTTGTGTCTTGTGTACTGTGGGTTCCTCTGTTTGTGTTTATATTCTTGTATTTTGTATCTTTATCACCGTTTATTTTAGATCTCTTGTGTCTTGTGTAATAAGAGTTCCTCTGTTTGTGTTTATATTCATGCATTTTGTATCTTTATCACCTTTTACTTTAGATCTCTTGTGTCTTGTGTACTGTGAGTTCCTCTGTTTGTGTTTGTATTCTTGTATTTTGTATCTAGATCAACTTTTATTTTAGATCTCTTGTGTCTTGTGTACTGTGAGTTCCTCTGTTTGTGTTTATATTCTTGTATTTTGTATCTTTATCACCTTTTATTTTAGATCTCTTGTGTCTTGTGTACTGTGGGTTCCTATGTTTGTGTTTGTATTCTTGTATTTTGTATCTAGATCACCTTTTATTTTAGATCTCTTGTGTCTTGTGTACTGTGAGTTCCTCTGTTTGGGTTTATGTTCTTGTATTTTGTATCTTTATCACCTTTTATTTTAGATCTCTTGTGTCTTGTGGACTGTGAGTTCCTATGTTTGTGTTTATATTCTTGTATTTTTATTTAGATCACCTTTTATTTTAGATCTCTTGTGTCTTGTGTACTGTGGGTTCCTCTGTTTGTGTTTGTATTCTTCTATTTTGTATCTTTATCACCTTTTATTTTAGATCTCTTGTGGCTTGGGTACTGTGGGTTGCTCTGTTTGTGTTTATATTCTTGTATTTTGTATCTAGATCACCTTTTATTTTAGATCTCTTGTGTCTTGTGGACTGTGGGTTCCTCTGTTTGTGTTTATATTCTTGTATTTTGTATCTTTATCACCTTTTATTTTAGATCTCTTGTGTCTTCTGTACTGTGAGTTCCTCTGTTTGTGTTTATATTCTTGTATTTTGTATCTAGATCACTTTTTATTTTAGATCTCTTGCATCTTGTGTACTGTGAGTTCCTCTATTTGTGTTTAAATTTTTGTATTTTGTATATAGATCAACTTTTATTTTAGATATCTTGTGTCTTGTGGACTGTGAGTTCCTCAGTTTGTTTATATATTCTTGTATTTTATATCTAGATCAACATTTATTTTAGATCTCTTGTGTCTTGTGTACTGTGAGTTCCTCTGTTTGTGTTTATATTCTTGTATTTTGTATCTTTATCACCTTTTATTTTAGATCTCTTGTATCTTGTGGACTGTGGGTTCCTCTATTTTGTGTTTATATTCTTGTATTTTGTATCTTTATAACCTTTTAATTTAGATCTCTTGTGTCTTGTGTACTGTGGGTTCCTCTGTTTGTGTTTATATTCTTGTATTTTGTATCTTTATCACCCATTATTTTAGATCTCTTGTGTCTTGTGTAATAAGAGTTCCTCTGTTTGTGTTTATATTCATGCATTTTGTATCTTTATCACCTTTTACTTTAGATCTCTTGTGTCTTGTGTACTGTGAGTTCCTCTGTTTGTGTTTGTATTCTTGTATTTTGTATCTAGATCAACTTTTATTTTAGATCTCTTGTGTCTTGTGTACTGTGAGTTCCTCTGTTTGTGTTTATATTCTTGTATTTTGTATCTTTATCACCTTTTATTTTAGATCTCTTGTGTCTTGTGTACTGTGGGTTCCTATGTTTGTGTTTGTATTCTTGTATTTTGTATGTTTATCACATTTTATTTCAGATCTCTTGTGTCTTGTGTACTGCGAGTTCCTCTGTTTGGGTTTATGTTCTTGTATTTTGTATCTTTATCACCTTTTATTTTAGATCTCTTGTGTCTTGTGGACTGTGAGTTCCTATGTTTGTGTTTATATTCTTGTATTTTTATTTAGATCACCTTTTATTTTAGATCTCTTGTGTCTTGTGTACTGTGGGTTCCTCTGTTTGTGTTTGTATTCTTGTATTTTGTTTCTTTATCACCTTTTATTTCAGATCTCTTGTGTCTTGTGTAATGTGGGTTCCTCTGTTTGTGTTTGTATTCTTGTATTTTGTATCTTTATCACCTTTTATTTTAGATCTCTTGTGTCTTGTGTACTGTGGGTTCCTATGTTTGTGTTTATATTCTTGTATTTTGTATCTTTATCACCTTTTATTTTAGATCTCTTGTGTCTTGTGTACTGTGGGTTCCTCTGTTTGTGTTTATATTCTTGTATTTTGTATCTAGATCACCTTTTATTTTAGATCTCTTGTGTCTTGTGTACTGTGGGTTCCTCTCTTTGTGTTTATATTCTTGTATTTTGTATCTAGATCACCATTTATTTCAGATCTCTTGTGTCTTGTGTACTGTGAGTTCCTCTGTTTGTGTTTATATTCTTGTATTTTGTATCTTTATCACCTTTTATTTCAGATCTCTTGTGTCTTGTGTACTGTGGGATCCTCTGTTTGTGTTTGTATTCTTGTATTTTGTATCTTTAATACCTTTTATTTTAGATCTCTTGTGTCTTCCGTACTGTGAGTTCTTCTGTTTGTGTTTATATTCTTGTATTTTGTATCTTTATCACCTTTTAATTTAGTTATATTGTGTCTTGTGTACTAAGAGTTCCTCGGTTTGTGTTTATATTCATGCATTTTGTATCTTTATCACCATTTATTTTAGATCTCTTGTCTCTTGGGTACTGTGAGTTCCTATGTTTGTATTTATATTCTTGTATTTTGTATCTAGATCAACTTTTAATTTAGATCTCTTGTGTCTTGTGTACTGTGGGTTCCTCTGTTTGTGTTTGTATTCTTGTATTTTGTATCTAGATCACCTTTTATTCTAGATCTCTTGTGTCTTCGGTACTGTGAGTTCCTCTGTTTGTGTTTATATTCTTGTATTTTGTATCTTTATCACCTTTTATTTTAGATCTTTTGTGTCTTGTGTACTGTGGGTTCCTCTGTTGGTGTTTGTATTCTTGTATTTTGTATCTAGATCACCTTTAATTTTAGATCTCTTGTGTCTTGTGGACTCTGGGTTCCTCTGTTTCTGTTTGTAGTCTTGTATTTTGTATCTTAATCACCTTTTACTTTAGATCTCTTGTGTCTTGTGTACTGTGGGTTCCTCTGTTTGTGTTTTTATTCTTGTATTTTGTATCTAGATCACCATTTATTTTAGATCTCTTGTGTCTTGTGAACTGTGGGTTCCTCTGTTTGTGTTTATATTCTTGTATTTTGTATCTAGATCACCTTTTATTTTAGATCTCTTGTGTCTTGTGGACTGTGGGTTCCTCTGTTTGTGTTTATATTCTTGTATTTTGTATCTTTATCACCTTTTATTTTAGATCTCTTGTGTCTTCTGTACTGTGAGTTCCTCTGTTTGTGTTTATATTCTTGTATTTTGTATCTAGATCACTTTTTATTTTAGATCTCTTGCATCTTGTGTACTGTGAGTTCCTCTATTTGTGTTTAAATTTTTGTATTTTGTATATAGATCAACTTTTATTTTAGATATCTTGTGTCTTGTGGACTGTGAGTTCCTCAGTTTGTTTATATATTCTTGTATTTTATATCTAGATCAACATTTATTTTAGATCTCTTGTGTCTTGTGTACTGTGAGTTCCTCTGTTTGTGTTTATATTCTTGTATTTTGTATCTTTATCACCTTTTATTTTAGATCTCTTGTATCTTGTGGACTGTGGGTTCCTCTATTTTGTGTTTATATTCTTGTATTTTGTATCTTTATAACCTTTTATTTTAGATCTCTTGTGTCTTGTGTACTGTGGGTTCCTCTGTTTGTGTTTATATTCTTGTATTTTGTATCTTTATCACCCTTTATTTTAGATCTCTTGTGTCTTGTGTAATAAGAGTTCCTCTGTTTGTGTTTATATTCATGCATTTTGTATCTTTATCACCTTTTACTTTAGATCTCTTGTGTCTTGTGTACTGTGAGTTCCTCTGTTTGTGTTTGTATTCTTGTATTTTGTATCTAGATCAACTTTTATTTTAGATCTCTTGTGTCTTGTGTACTGTGAGTTCCTCTGTTTGTGTTTATATTCTTGTATTTTGTATCTTTATCACCTTTTATTTTAGATCTCTTGTGTCTTGTGTACTGTGGGTTCCTATGTTTGTGTTTGTATTCTTGTATTTTGTATCTAGATCACCTTTTATTTTAGATCTCTTGTGTCTTGTGTACTGTGAGTTCCTCTGTTTGGGTTTATGTTCTTGTATTTTGTATCTTTATCACCTTTTATTTTAGATCTCTTGTGTCTTGTGGACTGTGAGTTCCTATGTTTGTGTTTACATTCTTGTATTTTTATTTACATCACCTTTTATTTTAGATCTCTTGTGTCTTGTGTACTGTGGGTTCCTCTGTTTGTGTTTGTATTCTTGTATTTTGTTTCTTTATCACCTTTTATTTCAGATCTCTTGTGTCTTGTGTACTGTGGGTTCCTCTGTTTGTGTTTGTATTCTTGTATTTTGTATCTTTATCACCTTTTATTTTAGATCTCTTGTGTCTTGTGTACTGTGGGTTCCTATGTTTGTGTTTATATTCTTGTATTTTGTATCTTTATCACCTTTTATTTTAGATCTCTTGTGTCTTGTGTACTGTGGGTTCCTCTGTTTGTGTTTATATTCTTGTATTTTGTATCTAGATCACCTTTTATTTTAGATCTCTTGTGTCTTGTGTACTGTGGGTTCCTCTCTTTGTGTTTATATTCTTGTATTTTGTATCTAGATCACCATTTATTTCAGATCTCTTGTGTCTTTTGTACTGTGAGTTCCTCTGTTTGTGTTTATATTCTTGTATTTTGTATCTTTATCACCTTTTATTTCAGATCTCTTGTGCCTTGTGTACTGTGGGATCCTCTGTTGGTGTTTGTATTCTTGTATTTTGTATCTTTAATACCTTTTATTTTAGATCTCTTGTGTCTTCCGTACTGTGAGTTCTTCTGTTTGTGTTTATATTCATGCATTTTGTATCTTTATCACCATTTATTTTAGATCTCTTGTCTCTTGGGTACTGTGAGTTCCTATGTTTGTATTTATATTCTTGTATTTTGTATCTAGATCAACTTTTAATTTAGATCTCTTGTGTCTTGTGTACTGTGGGTTCCTCTGTTTGTGTTTGTATTCTTGTATTTTGTATCTAGATCACCTTTTATTCTAGATCTCTTGTGTCTTCGGTACTGTGAGTTCCTCTGTTTGTGTTTATATTCTTGTATTTTGTATCTTTATCACCTTTTATTTTAGATCTCTTGTGTCTTGTGTACTGTGGGTTCCTCTGTTGGTGTTTGTATTCTTGTATTTTGTATCTAGATCACCTTTAATTTTAGATCTCTTGTGTCTTGTGGACACTGGGTTCCTCTGTTTCTGTTTGTAGTCTTGTATTTTGTATCTTAATCACCTTTTACTTTAGATCTCTTGTGTCTTGTGTACTGTGGGTTCCTCTGTTTGTGTTTTTATTCTTGTATTTTGTATCTAGATCACCTTTTATTTTAGATCTCTTGTGTCTTGTGAACTGTGGGTTCCTCTGTTTGTTTTTATATTCTTGTATTTGTATCTTTATCACCTTTTATTTTAGATCTCTTGTGTCTTGTGGACTGTGAGTTCCTCTGTTTGTGTTTATATTCATGCATTTTGTATCTTTATCACCATTTATTTTAGATCTCTTGTGTCTTGTGTACTGTGGGTTCCTCTGTTGGTGTTTGTATTCTTGTATTTTGTATCTAGATCACCATTTATTTTAGATCTCTTGTGTCTTTTGGACTGTGGGTTCCTCTGTTTGTGTTTGTATTCTTGTATTTTGTATCTTTATCACCTTTTATTTTAGATCTCTTGTGGCTTGGGTACTGTGGGTTGCTCTGTTTGTGTTTATATTCTTGTATTTTGTATCTAGATCACCTTTTATTTTAGATCTCTTGTGTCTTGTGGACTGTGGGTTCCTTTGTTTGTGTTTATACTCTTGTATTTTGTATCTTTATCACCTTTTATTTTAGATCTCTTGTGTCTTGTGTACTGTGAGTTCCTCTGTTTGTGTTTATATTCTTGTATTTTGTATCTAGATCACTTTTTATTTTAGATCTCTTGTGTCTTGTGTACTGTTGGTTCCTCTCTTTGTGTTAATATTCTTGTATTTATTATCTAGATCACCTTTTATTTTATATCTCTTGCGTCTTGTGTACTGTGAGTTCCTCTATTTGTGTTTAAATTTTTGTATTTTGTATATAGATCAACTTTTATTTTAGATATCTTGTGTCTTGTGGACTGTGATTTCCTCAGTTTGTTTATATATTCTTGTATTTTATATCTAGATCAACATTTATTTTAGATCTCTTGTGTCTTGTGTACTGTGGGCTCCTCTGTTTCTGTTTATATTCTTGTATTTTGTATCTTTATCACCTTTTATTTTAGATCTCTTGTGTCTTGTGGACTTTGGGTTCCTCTATTTTGTGTTTATATTCTTGTATTTTGTATCTTTATCACCTTTTCTTTTAGATCTCTTGTGTCTTGTGTACTGTGAGTTCCTCTGTTTGTGTTTATATTCTTGTATTTTGTATCTTTATCACCCTTTATTTTAGATCTCTTGTGTCTTGTGTAATAAGAGTTCCTCTGTTTGTGTTTATATTCATGCATTTTGTATCTTTATCACCTTTTACTTTAGATCTCTTGTGTCTTGTGTACTGTGAGTTCCTCTGTTTGTGTTTATATTCTTGTATTTTGTATCTAGATCAACTTTTATTTTAGATCTCTTGTGTCTTGTGTACTGTGGGTTCCTCTGTTTGTGTTTATATTCTTGTATTTTGTATCTTTATCACCCTTTATTTTAGATCTCTTGTGTCTTGTGTAATAAGAGTTCCTCTGTTTGTGTTTATATTCATGCATTTTGTATCTTTATCACCTTTTACTTTAGATCTCTTGTGTCTTGTGTACTGTGAGTTCCTCTGTTTGTGTTTATATTCTTGTATTTTGTATCTAGATCAACTTTTATTTTAGATCTCTTGTGTCTTGTGTACTGTGAGTTCCTCTGTTTGTGTTTATATTCTTGTATTTTGTATCTTTGTCACCTTTTATTTTAGATCTCTTGTGTCTTGTGGACTGTGAGTTCCTATGTTTGTGTTTATATTCTTGTATTTTTATTTAGATCACCTTTTATTTTAGATCTCTTGTGTCTTGTGTACTGTGGGTTCCTCTGTTTGTGTTTGTATTCTTGTATTTTGTATCTTTATCAACTTTTATTTTAGATCTCTTGTGGCTTGGGTACTGTGGGTTGCTCTGTTTGTGTTTATATTCTTGTATTTTGTATCTAGATCACCTTTAATTTTAGATCTCTTGTGTCTTGTGGACTCTGGGTTCCTCTGTTTCTGTTTGTAGTCTTGTATTTTGTATCTTAATCACCTTTTACTTTAGATCTCTTGTGTCTTGTGTACTGTGGGTTCCTCTGTTTGTGTTTGTATTCTTGTATTTTGTATCTAGATCACCTTTTATTTTAGATCTCTTGTGTCTTGTGGACTGTGGGTTCCTCTGTTTGTGTTTATATTCTTGTATTTGTATCTTTATCACCTTTTATTTTAGATCTCTTGTGTCTTGTGTACTAAGATTTCCTCTGTTTGTGTTTATATTCTTGCATTTTGTATCTTTATCACCATTTATTTTAGATCTCTTGTGTCTTGTGTACTGTGGGTTCCTCTGTTGGTGTTTGTATTCTTGTATTTTGTATCTAGATCACCATTTATTTTAGATCTCTTGTGTCTTGTGGACTGTGGGTTCTTCTGTTTTTGTTTGTATTCTTGTATTTTGTATCTTTATCACCTTTTATTTTAGATCTTTTGTGTCTTGTGTACTGTGGGTTCCTCTGTTTGTGTTTGTATTCTTGTATTTTGTATCTAAATCACCTTTTATTTTAGATCTCTTGTGTCTTGTGGACTGTGAGTTTCACTGTTTGTGTTTATATTCTTGTATTTTATATCTAGATCACCTTTTATTTTAGATCTCTTGTGGCTTGGGTACTGTGGGTTGCTCTGTTTGTGTTTATATTCTTGTATTTTGTATCTAGATCACCTTTTATTTTAGATCTCTTGTGTCTTGTGGACTGTGGGTTCCTCTGTTTGTGTTTATATTCTTGTATTTGTATCTTTATCACCTTTTATTTTAGATCTCTTGTGTCTTGTGTACTAAGATTTCCTCTGTTTGTGTTTATATTCTTGCATTTTGTATCTTTATCACCATTTATTTTAGATCTCTTGTGTCTTGTGTACTGTGGGTTCCTCTGTTGGTGTTTGTATTCTTGTATTTTGTATCTAGATCACCATTTATTTTAGATCTCTTGTGTCTTGTGGACTGTGGGTTCTTCTGTTTTTGTTTGTATTCTTGTATTTTGTATCTTTATCACCTTTTATTTTAGATCTTTTGTGTCTTGTGTACTGTGGGTTCCTCTGTTTGTGTTTGTATTCTTGTATTTTGTATCTAAATCACCTTTTATTTTAGATCTCTTGTGTCTTGTGGACTGTGAGTTTCACTGTTTGTGTTTATATTCTTGTATTTTATATCTAGATCACCTTTTATTTTAGATCTCTTGTGGCTTGGGTACTGTGGGTTGCTCTGTTTGTGTTTATATTCTTGTATTTTGTATCTAGATCACCTTTTATTTTAGATCTCTTGTGTCTTGTGGACTGTGGGTTCCTCTGTTTGTGTTTGTATTCTTGTATTTTGTATCTTTATCACCTTTTATTTTAGATCTCTTGTGGCTTGGGTACTGTGGGTTGCTCTGTTTGTGTTTATATTCTTGTATTTTGTATCTAGATCACCTTTTATTTTAGATCTCTTGTGTCTTGTGGACTGTGGGTTCCTCTGTTTGTGCTTATATTCTTGTATTTTGTATCTTTATCACCTTTTATTTTAGATCTCTTGTGTCTTGTGTACTGTGAGTTCCTCTGTTTGTGTTTATATTCTTGTATTTTGTATCTAGATCACTTTTTATTTTAGATCTCTTGCATCTTGTGTACTGTGAGTTCCTCTATTTGTGTTTAAATTTTTGTATTTTGTATATAGATCAACTTTTATTTTAGATATTTTGTGTCTTGTGGACTGTGAGTTCCTCAGTTTGTTTATATATTCTTGTATTTTATATCTAGATCAACATTTATTTTAGATCTCTTGTGTCTTGTGTACTGTGGGCTCCTCTGTTTCTGTTTATATTCTTGTATTTTGTATCTTTATCACCTTTTATTTTAGATCTCTTGTGTCTTGTGGACTGTGGGTTCCTCTATTTTGTGTTTATATTCTTGTATTTTGTATCTTTATCACCTTTTATTTTAGATCTCTTGTGTCTTGTGTACTGTGGGTTCCTCTGTTTGTGTTTATATTCTTGTATTTTGTATCTTTATCACCTTTATTTTAGATCTCTTGTGTCTTGTGTAATAAGAGTTCCTCTGTTTGTGTTTATATTCATGCATTTTGTATCTTTATCACCTTTTACTTTAGATCTCTTGTGTCTTGTGTACTGTGAGTTCCTCTGTTTGTGTTTATATTCTTGTATTTTGTATCTAGATCAACTTTTATTTTAGATCTCTTGTGTCTTGTGTACTGTGAGTTCCTCTGTTTGTGTTTATATTCTTGTATTTTGTATCTTTATCACCTTTTATTTTAGATCTCTTGTGTCTTGTGTACTGCGAGTTCCTCTGTTTGTGTTTATGTTCTTGTATTTTGTATCTAGATCACCTTTTATTTTAGATCTCTTGTGTCTTGTGGACTGTGGGTTCCTCTGTTTGTGTTTATATTCATGTATTTTGTATCTTTATCACCTTTTATTTTAGATCTCTTGTGTCTTGTGGACTGTGAGTTCCTATGTTTGTGTTTATATTCTTGTATTTTTATTTAGATCACCTTTTATTTTAGATCTCTTGTGTCTTGTGTACTGTGGGTTCCTCTGTTTGTGTTTGTATTCTTCTATTTTGTATCTTTATCACCTTTTATTTTAGATCTCTTGTGGCTTGGGTACTGTGGGTTGCTCTGTTTGTGTTTATATTCTTGTATTTTGTATCTAGATCACCTTTTATTTTAGATCTCTTGTGTCTTGTGGACTGTGGGTTCCTCTGTTTGTGTTTATATTCTTGTATTTTGTATCTTTATCACCTTTTATTTTAGATCTCTTGTGTCTTCTGTACTGTGAGTTCCTCTGTTTGTGTTTATATTCTTGTATTTTGTATCTAGATCACTTTTTATTTTAGATCTCTTGCATCTTGTGTACTGTGAGTTCCTCTATTTGTGTTTAAATTTTTGTATTTTGTATATAGATCAACTTTTATTTTAGATATCTTGTGTCTTGTGGACTGTGAGTTCCTCAGTTTGTTTATATATTCTTGTATTTTATATCTAGATCAACATTTATTTTAGATCTCTTGTGTCTTGTGTACTGTGAGTTCCTCTGTTTGTGTTTATATTCTTGTATTTTGTATCTTTATCACCTTTTATTTTAGATCTCTTGTATCTTGTGGACTGTGGGTTCCTCTATTTTGTGTTTATATTCTTGTATTTTGTATCTTTATAACCTTTTAATTTAGATCTCTTGTGTCTTGTGTACTGTGGGTTCCTCTGTTTGTGTTTATATTCTTGTATTTTGTATCTTTATCACCCTTTATTTTAGATCTCTTGTGTCTTGTGTAATAAGAGTTCCTCTGTTTGTGTTTATATTCATGCATTTTGTATCTTTATCACCTTTTACTTTAGATCTCTTGTGTCTTGTGTACTGTGAGTTCCTCTGTTTGTGTTTGTATTCTTGTATTTTGTATCTAGATCAACTTTTATTTTAGATCTCTTGTGTCTTGTGTACTGTGAGTTCCTCTGTTTGTGTTTATATTCTTGTATTTTGTATCTTTATCACCTTTTATTTTAGATCTCTTGTGTCTTGTGTACTGTGGGTTCCTATGTTTGTGTTTGTATTCTTGTATTTTGTATGTTTATCACATTTTATTTCAGATCTCTTGTGTCTTGTGTACTGCGAGTTCCTCTGTTTGGGTTTATGTTCTTGTATTTTGTATCTTTATCACCTTTTATTTTAGATCTCTTGTGTCTTGTGGACTGTGAGTTCCTATGTTTGTGTTTATATTCTTGTATTTTTATTTTTGATCACCTTTTATTTTAGATCTCTTGTGTCTTGTGTACTGTGGGTTCCTCTGTTTGTGTTTGTATTCTTGTATTTTGTTTCTTTATCACCTTTTATTTCAGATCTCTTGTGTCTTGTGTACTGTGGGTTCCTCTGTTTGTGTTTGTATTCTTGTATTTTGTATCTTTATCACCTTTTATTTTAGATCTCTTGTGTCTTGTGTACTGTGGGTTCCTATGTTTGTGTTTATATTCTTGTATTTTGTATCTTTATCACCTTTTATTTTAGATCTCTTGTGTCTTGTGTACTGTGGGTTCCTCTGTTTGTGTTTATATTCTTGTATTTTGTATCTAGATCACCTTTTATTTTAGATCTCTTGTGTCTTGTGTACTGTGGGTTCCTCTCTTTGTGTTTATATTCTTGTATTTTGTATCTAGATCACCATTTATTTCAGATCTCTTGTGTCTTGTGTACTGTGAGTTCCTCTGTTTGTGTTTATATTCTTGTATTTTGTATCTTTATCACCTTTTATTTCAGATCTCTTGTGTCTTGTGTACTGTGGGATCCTCTGTTTGTGTTTGTATTCTTGTATTTTGTATCTTTAATACCTTTTATTTTAGATCTCTTGTGTCTTCCGTACTGTGAGTTCTTCTGTTTGTGTTTATATTCTTGTATTTTGTATCTTTATCACCTTTTAATTTAGTTATATTGTGTCTTGTGTACTAAGAGTTCCTCGGTTTGTGTTTATATTCATGCATTTTGTATCTTTATCACCATTTATTTTAGATCTCTTGTCTCTTGGGTACTGTGAGTTCCTATGTTTGTATTTATATTCTTGTATTTTGTATCTAGATCAACTTTTAATTTAGATCTCTTGTGTCTTGTGTACTGTGGGTTCCTCTGTTTGTGTTTGTATTCTTGTATTTTGTATCTAGATCACCTTTTATTCTAGATCTCTTGTGTCTTCGGTACTGTGAGTTCCTCTGTTTGTGTTTATATTCTTGTATTTTGTATCTTTATCACCTTTTATTTTAGATCTTTTGTGTCTTGTGTACTGTGGGTTCCTCTGTTGGTGTTTGTATTCTTGTATTTTGTATCTAGATCACCTTTAATTTTAGATCTCTTGTGTCTTGTGGACTCTGGGTTCCTCTGTTTCTGTTTGTAGTCTTGTATTTTGTATCTTAATCACCTTTTACTTTAGATCTCTTGTGTCTTGTGTACTGTGGGTTCCTCTGTTTGTGTTTTTATTCTTGTATTTTGTATCTAGATCACCATTTATTTTAGATCTCTTGTGTCTTGTGAACTGTGGGTTCCTCTGTTTGTGTTTATATTCTTGTATTTTGTATCTAGATCACCTTTTATTTTAGATCTCTTGTGTCTTGTGGACTGTGGGTTCCTCTGTTTGTGTTTATATTCTTGTATTTTGTATCTGTATCACCTTTTATTTTAGATCTCTTGTGTCTTCTGTACTGTGAGTTCCTCTGTTTGTGTTTATATTCTTGTATTTTGTATCTAGATCACCTTTTATTTTAGATCTCTTGCATCTTGTGTACTGTGAGTTCCTCTATTTGTGTTTAAATTTTTATATTTTGTATATAGATCAACTTTTATTTTAGATATCTTGTGTCTTGTGGACTGTGAGTTCCTCAGTTTGTTTATATATTCTTGTATTTTATATCTAGATCAACATTTATTTTAGATCTCTTGTGTCTTGTGTACTGTGAGTTCCTCTGTTTGTGTTTATATTCTTGTATTTTGTATCTTTATCACCTTTTATTTTAGATCTCTTGTATCTTGTGGACTGTGGGTTCCTCTATTTTGTGTTTATATTCTTGTATTTTGTATCTTTATAACCTTTTATTTTAGATCTCTTGTGTCTTGTGTACTGTGGGTTCCTCTGTTTGTGTTTATATTCTTGTATTTTGTATCTTTATCACCCTTTATTTTAGATCTCTTGTGTCTTGTGTAATAAGAGTTCCTCTGTTTGTGTTTATATTCATGCATTTTGTATCTTTATCACCTTTTACTTTAGATCTCTTGTGTCTTGTGTACTGTGAGTTCCTCTGTTTGTGTTTGTATTCTTGTATTTTGTATCTAGATCAACTTTTATTTTAGATCTCTTGTGTCTTGTGTACTGTGAGTTCCTCTGTTTGTGTTTATATTCTTGTATTTTGTATCTTTATCACCTTTTATTTTAGATCTCTTGTGTCTTGTGTACTGTGGGTTCCTATGTTTGTGTTTGTATTCTTGTATTTTGTATGTTTATCACATTTTATTTCAGATCTCTTGTGTCTTGTGTACTGCGAGTTCCTCTGTTTGGGTTTATGTTCTTGTATTTTTTATCTTTATCACCTTTTATTTTAGATCTCTTGTGTCTTGTGGACTGTGAGTTCCTATGTTTGTGTTTACATTCTTGTATTTTTATTTAGATCACCTTTTATTTTAGATCTCTTGTGTCTTGTGTACTGTGGGTTCCTCTGTTTGTGTTTGTATTCTTGTATTTTGTTTCTTTATCACCTTTTATTTCAGATCTCTTGTGTCTTGTGTACTGTGGGTTCCTCTGTTTGTGTTTGTATTCTTGTATTTTGTATCTTTATCACCTTTTATTTTAGATCTCTTGTGTCTTGTGTACTGTGGGTTCCTATGTTTGTGTTTATATTCTTGTATTTTGTATCTTTATCACCTTTTATTTTAGATCTCTTGTGTCTTGTGTACTGTGGGTTCCTCTGTTTGTGTTTATATTCTTGTATTTTGTATCTAGATCACCTTTTATTTTAGATCTCTTGTGTCTTGTGTACTGTGGGTTCCTCTCTTTGTGTTTATATTCTTGTATTTTGTATCTAGATCACCATTTATTTCAGATCTCTTGTGTCTTTTGTACTGTGAGTTCCTCTGTTTGTGTTTATATTCTTGTATTTTGTATCTTTATCACCTTTTATTTCAGATCTCTTGTGCCTTGTGTACTGTGGGATCCTCTGTTTGTGTTTGTATTCTTGTATTTTGTATCTTTAATACCTTTTATTTTAGATCTCTTGTGTCTTCCGTACTGTGAGTTCTTCTGTTTGTGTTTATATTCTTGTATTTTGTATCTTTATCACCTTTTAATTTAGTTATATTGTGTCTTGTGTACTAAGAGTTCCTCGGTTTGTGTTTATATTCATGCATTTTGTATCTTTATCACCATTTATTTTAGATCTCTTGTCTCTTGGGTACTGTGAGTTCCTATGTTTGTATTTATATTCTTGTATTTTGTATCTAGATCAACTTTTAATTTAGATCTCTTGTGTCTTGTGTACTGTGGGTTCCTCTGTTTGTGTTTGTATTCTTGTATTTTGTATCTAGATCACCTTTTATTCTAGATCTCTTGTGTCTTCGGTACTGTGAGTTCCTCTGTTTGTGTTTATATTCTTGTATTTTGTATCTTTATCACCTTTTATTTTAGATCTCTTGTGTCTTGTGTACTGTGGGTTCCTCTGTTGGTGTTTGTATTCTTGTATTTTGTATCTAGATCACCTTTAATTTTAGATCTCTTGTGTCTTGTGGACACTGGGTTCCTCTGTTTCTGTTTGTAGTCTTGTATTTTGTATCTTAATCACCTTTTACTTTAGATCTCTTGTGTCTTGTGTACTGTGGGTTCCTCTGTTTGTGTTTTTATTCTTGTATTTTGTATCTAGATCACCTTTTATTTTAGATCTCTTGTGTCTTGTGAACTGTGGGTTCCTCTGTTTGTTTTTATATTCTTGTATTTGTATCTTTATCACCTTTTATTTTAGATCTCTTGTGTCTTGTGGACTGTGAGTTCCTCTGTTTGTGTTTATATTCATGCATTTTGTATCTTTATCACCATTTATTTTAGATCTCTTGTGTCTTGTGTACTGTGGGTTCCTCTGTTGGTGTTTGTATTCTTGTATTTTGTATCTAGATCACCATTTATTTTAGATCTCTTGTGTCTTTTGGACTGTGGGTTCCTCTGTTTGTGTTTGTATTCTTGTATTTTGTATCTTTATCACCTTTTATTTTAGATCTCTTGTGGCTTGGGTACTGTGGGTTGCTCTGTTTGTGTTTATATTCTTGTATTTTGTATCTAGATCACCTTTTATTTTAGATCTCTTGTGTCTTGTGGACTGTGGGTTCCTTTGTTTGTGTTTATACTCTTGTATTTTGTATCTTTATCACCTTTTATTTTAGATCTCTTGTGTCTTGTGTACTGTGAGTTCCTCTGTTTGTGTTTATATTCTTGTATTTTGTATCTAGATCACTTTTTATTTTAGATCTCTTGTGTCTTGTGTACTGTTGGTTCCTCTCTTTGTGTTAATATTCTTGTATTTATTATCTAGATCACCTTTTATTTTATATCTCTTGCGTCTTGTGTACTGTGAGTTCCTCTATTTGTGTTTTAATTTTTGTATTTTGTATATAGATCAACTTTTATTTTAGATATCTTGTGTCTTGTGGACTGTGATTTCCTCAGTTTGTTTATATATTCTTGTATTTTATATCTAGATCAACATTTATTTTAGATCTCTTGTGTCTTGTGTACTGTGGGCTCCTCTGTTTCTGTTTATATTCTTGTATTTTGTATCTTTATCACCTTTTATTTTAGATCTCTTGTGTCTTGTGGACTGTGGGTTCCTCTATTTTGTGTTTATATTCTTGTATTTTGTATCTTTATCACCTTTTCTTTTAGATCTCTTGTGTCTTGTGTACTGTGGGTTCCTCTGTTTCTGTTTATATTCTTGTATTTTGTATCTTTATCACCCTTTATTTTAGATCTCTTGTGTCTTGTGTAATAAGAGTTCCTCTGTTTGTGTTTATATTCATGCATTTTGTATCTTTATCACCTTTTACTTTAGATCTCTTGTGTCTTGTGTACTGTGAGTTCCTCTGTTTTTGTTTATATTCTTGTATTTTGTATCTAGATCAACTTTTATTTTAGATCTCTTGTGTCTTGTGTACTGTGAGTTCCTCTGTTTGTGTTTATATTCTTGTATTTTGTATCTTTGTCACCTTTTATTTTAGATCTCTTGTGTCTTGTGAACTGTGGGTTCCTATGTTTGTGTTTGTATTCTTGTATTTTGTATGTTTATCACATTTTATTTCAGATCTCTTGTGTCTTGTGTACTGTGAGTTCCTCTGTTTGTGTTTATGTTCTTCTATTTTGTATCTAGATCACCTTTTATTTTAGATCTCTTGTGTCTTGTGGACTGTGGGTTCCTCTATTTGTGTTTATATTCATGTATTTTGTATCTTTATCACCTTTTATTTTAGATCTCTTGTGTCTTGTGTACTGTGGGTTCCTCTGTTTGTGTTTATATTCTTGTATTTTGTATCTTTATCACCTTTTATTTTAGATCTCTTGTGTCTTGTGGACTGTGAGTTCCTATGTTTGTGTTTATATTCTTGTATTTTTATTTAGATCACCTTTTATTTTAGATCTCTTGTGTCTTGTGTACTGTGGGTTCCTCTGTTTGTGTTTGTATTCTTGTATTTTGTTTCTTTATCACCTTTTATTTCAGATCTCTTGTGTCTTGTGTATTGTGGGTTCCTAGGTTTGTGTTTGTATTCTTGTATTTTGTATCTTTATCACCTTTTATTTTAGATCTCTTGTGTCTTGTGTACTGTGGGTTCCTATGTTTGTGTTTATATTCTTGTATTTTGTATCTTTATCACCTTTTATTTTAGATCTCTTGTGTCTTGTGTACTGTGGGTTCCTCTGTTTGTGTTTATATTCTTCTATTTTGTATCTAGATCACCTTTTATTTTAGATCTCTTGTGTCTTGTGAACTGTGGGTTCCTCTGTTTGTTTTTATATTCTTGTATTTGTATCTTTATCACCTTTTATTTTAGATCTCTTGTGTCTTGTGGACTGTGAGTTCCTCTGTTTGTGTTTATATTCATGCATTTTGTATCTTTATCACCATTTATTTTAGATCTCTTGTGTCTTGTGTACTGTGGGTTCCTCTGTTGGTGTTTGTATTCTTGTATTTTGTATCTAGATCACCATTTATTTTAGATCTCTTGTGTCTTTTGGACTGTGGGTTCCTCTGTTTGTGTTTGTATTCTTGTATTTTGTATCTTTATCACCTTTTATTTTAGATCTCTTGTGGCTTGGGTACTGTGGGTTGCTCTGTTTGTGTTTATATTCTTGTATTTTGTATCTAGATCACCTTTTATTTTAGATCTCTTGTGTCTTGTGGACTGTGGGTTCCTTTGTTTGTGTTTATACTCTTGTATTTTGTATCTTTATCACCTTTTATTTTAGATCTCTTGTGTCTTGTGTACTGTGAGTTCCTCTGTTTGTGTTTATATTCTTGTATTTTGTATCTAGATCACTTTTTATTTTAGATCTCTTGTGTCTTGTGTACTGTTGGTTCCTCTCTTTGTGTTAATATTCTTGTATTTATTATCTAGATCACCTTTTATTTTATATCTCTTGCGTCTTGTGTACTGTGAGTTCCTCTATTTGTGTTTAAATTTTTGTATTTTGTATATAGATCAACTTTTATTTTAGATATCTTGTGTCTTGTGGACTGTGATTTCCTCAGTTTGTTTATATATTCTTGTATTTTATATATCTAGATCAACATTTATTTTAGATCTCTTGTGTCTTGTGTACTGTGGGCTCCTCTGTTTCTGTTTATATTCTTGTATTTTGTATCTTTATCACCTTTTATTTTAGATCTCTTGTGTCTTGTGGACTGTGGGTTCCTCTATTTTGTGTTTATATTCTTGTATTTTGTATCTTTATCACCTTTTCTTTTAGATCTCTTGTGTCTTGTGTACTGTGGGTTCCTCTGTTTGTGTTTATATTCTTGTATTTTGTATCTTTATCACCCTTTATTTTAGATCTCTTGTGTCTTGTGTAATAAGAGTTCCTCTGTTTGTGTTTATATTCATGCATTTTGTATCTTTATCACCTTTTACTTTAGATCTCTTGTGTCTTGTGTACTGTGAGTTCCTCTGTTTTTGTTTATATTCTTGTATTTTGTATCTAGATCAACTTTTATTTTAGATCTCTTGTGTCTTGTGTACTGTGAGTTCCTCTGTTTGTGTTTATATTCTTGTATTTTGTATCTTTGTCACCTTTTATTTTAGATCTCTTGTGTCTTGTGTACTGTGGGTTCCTATGTTTGTGTTTGTATTCTTGTATTTTGTATGTTTATCACATTTTATTTCAGATCTCTTGTGTCTTGTGTACTGTGAGTTCCTCTGTTTGTGTTTATGTTCTTGTATTTTGTATCTAGATCACCTTTTATTTTAGATCTCTTGTGTCTTGTGGACTGTGGGTTCCTCTATTTGTGTTTATATTCATGTATTTTGTATCTTTATCACCTTTTATTTTAGATCTCTTGTGTCTTGTGTACTGTGGGTTCCTCTGTTTGTGTTTATATTCTTGTATTTTGTATCTTTATCACCTTTTATTTTAGATCTCTTGTGTCTTGTGGACTGTGAGTTCCTATGTTTGTGTTTATATTCTTGTATTTTTATTTAGATCACCTTTTATTTTAGATCTCTTGTGTCTTGTGTACTGTGGGTTCCTCTGTTTGTGTTTGTATTCTTGTATTTTGTTTCTTTATCACCTTTTATTTCAGATCTCTTGTGTCTTGTGTATTGTGGGTTCCTAGGTTTGTGTTTGTATTCTTGTATTTTGTATCTTTATCACCTTTTATTTTAGATCTCTTGTGTCTTGTGTACTGTGGGTTCCTATGTTTGTGTTTATATTCTTGTATTTTGTATCTTTATCACCTTTTATTTTAGATCTCTTGTGTCTTGTGTACTGTGGGTTCCTCTGTTTGTGTTTATATTCTTCTATTTTGTATCTAGATCACCTTTTATTTTAGATCTCTTGTGTCTTGTGTACTGTGGGTTCCTCTCTTTGTGTTTATATTCTTGTATTTTGTATCTAGATCACCATTTATTTCAGATCTCTTGTGTCTTGTGTACTGTGAGTTCCTCTGTTTGTGTTTATATTCTTGTATTTTGTATCTTTATCACCTTTTATTTCAGATCTGTTGTGTCTTGTGTACTAAGAGTTCCTCTGTTTGTGTTTATATTCATGCATTTTGTATCTTTATCACCTTTTATTTCAGATCTCTTGTGTCTTGTGTACTGTGGGATCCTCTGTTTGTGTTTGTATTTTTGTATTTTGTATCTTTAATACCTTTTATTTTAGATCTCTTGTGTCTTCCGTACTGTGAGTTCTTCTGTTTGTGTTTATATTCTTGTATTTTGTATCTTGATCACCTTTTATTTTAGATCTCTTGTGTCTTGTGTACTGTGGGATCCTCTGTTTGTGTTTGTATTCTTGTATTTTGTATCTTTAATACCTTTTATATTAGATCTCTTGTGTCTTCCGTACTGTGAGTTCTTCTGTTTGTGTTTATATTCTTGTATTTTGTATCTTTATCACCTTTTATTTTAGATCTCTTGTGTCTTGTGTACTGTGGGATCCTCTGTTTGTGTTTGTATTCTTGTATTTTGTATCTTTAATACCTTTTATTTTAGATCTCTTGTGTCTTCCGTACTGTGGGTTCCTCTGTTTGTGTTTGTATTCTTGTATTTTGTTTCTTTATCACCTTTTATTTCAGATCTCTTGTGTCTTGTGTACTGTGGGATCCTCTGTTTGTGTTTGTATTCTTGTATTTTGTATCTTTAATACCTTTTATTTTACATCTCTTGTGTCTTCCGTACTGTGAGTTCCTCTGTTTGTGTTTATATTCTTGTATTTTGTATCTTTATCACCTTTTATTTTAGATCTCTTGTGTCTTGTGTACTGTGGGATCCCCTGTTTGTGTTTATATACTTGTATTTTGTATCTTGATCACCCTTTATTTTAGATCTCTTGTGTCTTGTGGACTGTGGGTTCCTCTGTTTGTGTTTGTATTCTTGTATTTTGTTTCTTTATCACCCTTTTATTTTAGATCTCTTGTGTCTTGTGTACTACGGGTTTCACTGTTTGTGTTTGTATTCTTGTATTTTGTATCTTTATCACCTTTTATTTTAGATCTCTTGTGTCTTGTGTACTGTGGGTTCCTCTGTTTGTGTTTATATTCTTGTATTTTGTATCTTTATCACCCTTTATTTTAGATCTCTTGTGTCTTGTGTACTAAGAGTTCCTCTGTTTGTGTTTATATTCATGCATTTTGTATCTTTATCACCTTTTACTTTAGATCTCTTGTGTCTTGTGTACTGTGAGTTCCTCTGTTTGTGTTTATATTCTTGTATTTTGTATCTAGATCACCTTTTATTTTAGATCTCTTGTGTCTTGTGGACTGTGGGTTCCTTTGTTTGTGTTTATACTCTTGTATTTTGTATCTTTATCACCTTTTATTTTAGATCTCTTGTGTCTTGTGTACTGTGAGTTCCTCTGTTTGTGTTTATATTCTTGTATTTTGTATCTAGATCACTTTTTATTTTAGATCTCTTGTGTCTTGTGTACTGTTGGTTCCTCTCTTTGTGTTAATATTCTTGTATTTATTATCTAGATCACCTTTTATTTTATATCTCTTGCGTCTTGTGTACTGTGAGTTCCTCTATTTGTGTTTAAATTTTTGTATTTTGTATATAGATCAACTTTTATTTTAGATATCTTGTGTCTTGTGGACTGTGATTTCCTCAGTTTGTTTATATATTCTTGTATTTTATATATCTAGATCAACATTTATTTTAGATCTCTTGTGTCTTGTGTACTGTGGGCTCCTCTGTTTCTGTTTATATTCTTGTATTTTGTATCTTTATCACCTTTTATTTTAGATCTCTTGTGTCTTGTGGACTGTGGGTTCCTCTATTTTGTGTTTATATTCTTGTATTTTGTATCTTTATCACCTTTTCTTTTAGATCTCTTGTGTCTTGTGTACTGTGGGTTCCTCTGTTTGTGTTTATATTCTTGTATTTTGTATCTTTATCACCCTTTATTTTAGATCTCTTGTGTCTTGTGTAATAAGAGTTCCTCTGTTTGTGTTTATATTCATGCATTTTGTATCTTTATCACCTTTTACTTTAGATCTCTTGTGTCTTGTGTACTGTGAGTTCCTCTGTTTTTGTTTATATTCTTGTATTTTGTATCTAGATCAACTTTTATTTTAGATCTCTTGTGTCTTGTGTACTGTGAGTTCCTCTGTTTGTGTTTATATTCTTGTATTTTGTATCTTTGTCACCTTTTATTTTAGATCTCTTGTGTCTTGTGTACTGTGGGTTCCTATGTTTGTGTTTGTATTCTTGTATTTTGTATGTTTATCACATTTTATTTCAGATCTCTTGTGTCTTGTGTACTGTGAGTTCCTCTGTTTGTGTTTATGTTCTTGTATTTTGTATCTAGATCACCTTTTATTTTAGATCTCTTGTGTCTTGTGGACTGTGGGTTCCTCTATTTGTGTTTATATTCATGTATTTTGTATCTTTATCACCTTTTATTTTAGATCTCTTGTGTCTTGTGTACTGTGGGTTCCTCTGTTTGTGTTTATATTCTTGTATTTTGTATCTTTATCACCTTTTATTTTAGATCTCTTGTGTCTTGTGGACTGTGAGTTCCTATGTTTGTGTTTATATTCTTGTATTTTTATTTAGATCACCTTTTATTTTAGATCTCTTGTGTCTTGTGTACTGTGGGTTCCTCTGTTTGTGTTTGTATTCTTGTATTTTGTTTCTTTATCACCTTTTATTTCAGATCTCTTGTGTCTTGTGTATTGTGGGTTCCTAGGTTTGTGTTTGTATTCTTGTATTTTGTATCTTTATCACCTTTTATTTTAGATCTCTTGTGTCTTGTGTACTGTGGGTTCCTATGTTTGTGTTTATATTCTTGTATTTTGTATCTTTATCACCTTTTATTTTAGATCTCTTGTGTCTTGTGTACTGTGGGTTCCTCTGTTTGTGTTTATATTCTTCTATTTTGTATCTAGATCACCTTTTATTTTAGATCTCTTGTGTCTTGTGTACTGTGGGTTCCTCTCTTTGTGTTTATATTCTTGTATTTTGTATCTAGATCACCATTTATTTCAGATCTCTTGTGTCTTGTGTACTGTGAGTTCCTCTGTTTGTGTTTATATTCTTGTATTTTGTATCTTTATCACCTTTTATTTCAGATCTGTTGTGTCTTGTGTACTAAGAGTTCCTCTGTTTGTGTTTATATTCATGCATTTTGTATCTTTATCACCTTTTATTTCAGATCTCTTGTGTCTTGTGTACTGTGGGATCCTCTGTTTGTGTTTGTATTTTTGTATTTTGTATCTTTAATACCTTTTATTTTAGATCTCTTGTGTCTTCCGTACTGTGAGTTCTTCTGTTTGTGTTTATATTCTTGTATTTTGTATCTTGATCACCTTTTATTTTAGATCTCTTGTGTCTTGTGTACTGTGGGATCCTCTGTTTGTGTTTGTATTCTTGTATTTTGTATCTTTAATACCTTTTATATTAGATCTCTTGTGTCTTCCGTACTGTGAGTTCTTCTGTTTGTGTTTATATTCTTGTATTTTGTATCTTTATCACCTTTTATTTTAGATCTCTTGTGTCTTGTGTACTGTGGGATCCTCTGTTTGTGTTTGTATTCTTGTATTTTGTATCTTTAATACCTTTTATTTTAGATCTCTTGTGTCTTCCGTACTGTGGGTTCCTCTGTTTGTGTTTGTATTCTTGTATTTTGTTTCTTTATCACCTTTTATTTCAGATCTCTTGTGTCTTGTGTACTGTGGGATCCTCTGTTTGTGTTTGTATTCTTGTATTTTGTATCTTTAATACCTTTTATTTTACATCTCTTGTGTCTTCCGTACTGTGAGTTCCTCTGTTTGTGTTTATATTCTTGTATTTTGTATCTTTATCACCTTTTATTTTAGATCTCTTGTGTCTTGTGTACTGTGGGATCCCCTGTTTGTGTTTATATACTTGTATTTTGTATCTTGATCACCCTTTATTTTAGATCTCTTGTGTCTTGTGGACTGTGGGTTCCTCTGTTTGTGTTTGTATTCTTGTATTTTGTTTCTTTATCACCCTTTTATTTTAGATCTCTTGTGTCTTGTGTACTACGGGTTTCACTGTTTGTGTTTGTATTCTTGTATTTTGTATCTTTATCACCTTTTATTTTAGATCTCTTGTGTCTTGTGTACTGTGGGTTCCTCTGTTTGTGTTTATATTCTTGTATTTTGTATCTTTATCACCCTTTATTTTAGATCTCTTGTGTCTTGTGTACTAAGAGTTCCTCTGTTTGTGTTTATATTCATGCATTTTGTATCTTTATCACCTTTTACTTTAGATCTCTTGTGTCTTGTGTACTGTGAGTTCCTCTGTTTGTGTTTATATTCTTGTATTTTGTATCTAGATCACCTCTTATTTTAGATCTCTTGTGTCTTGTGTACTGTGAGTTCCTCTGTTTGTGTTTATATTCTTGTATTTTGTATCTTTATCACCTTTTATTTTAGATCTCTTGTGTCTTGTGTACTGTGGGTTCCTATGTTTGTGTTTGTATTCTTTTATTTTGTATGTTTATCACATTTTATTTAAGATCTCTTGTGTCTTGTGTACTGTGAGTTCCTCTCTTTGTGTTTATGTTCTTATATTTTGTATCTTTATCACCTTTTATTTTAGATCTCTTGTGTCTTGTGGACTGTGAGTTCCTCTGTTTGTGTTTATATTCATGTATTTTGTATCTTTATCACCTTCTATTTTAGATATCTTGTGTCTTGTGGACTGTGAGTTCCTATGTTTGTGTTTATATTCTTGTATTTTTATTTAGATCACCTTTTATTTTACATCTCTTGTGTCTTGTGTACTGTGGGTTCCTCTGTTTGTGTTTGTATTCTTGTATTTTGTTTCTTTATCACCTTTTATTTCAGATCTCTTGTGTCTTGTGTACTGTGGGTTCCTCTGTTTGTGTTTGTATTCTTGTATTTTGTATCTTTATCACCTTTTATTTTAGATCTCTTGTGTCTTGTGTACTGTGGGTTCCTATGTTTGTGTTTATATTCTTGTATTTTGTATCTTTATCACCTTTTATTTTAGATCTCTTGTGTCTTGTGTACTGTGGGTTCCTCTCTTTGTGTTTATATTCTTGTATTTTGTATCTAGATCACCATTTATTTCAGATCTCTTGTGTCTTGTGTACTGTGAGTTCCTCTCTTTGTGTTTATATTCTTGTATTTTGTATCTTTATCACCTTTTATTTCAGATCTCTGGTGTCTTGTGGACTGTGGGTTCCTATGTTTGTGTTTATATTCTTGTATTTTGTATCTAGATTATCTTTTATTTTAGATCTCTTGTGGCTTCGGTACTGTGGGTTCCTCTGTATTGTGTTTATATTCTTGTATTTTGTATCTATATCACCTTTTATTTTAGATCTCTTGTGTCTTGTTGACTGTGAGTTCCTCTGTATTGTGTTTATATTCTTGTATTTTATATCTAGATCAACATTTATTTTAGATCTCTTGTGTCTTGTGTACTGTGGGCTCCTCTGTTTGTGTTTATATTCTTGTATTTTGTATCTTTATCACCTTTTATTTTAGATCTCGTGTGTCTTGTGGACTGTGGGTTCATCTGTTTTGTGTATATATTCTTGTATTTTGTATCTTTATCACCTTTTATTTTAGATCTCTTGTGTCTTGTGTACTGTGGGTTCCTCTGTTTGTGTTTATCTTCTTGTATTTTGTATCTACATCCTCTCTTATTTTAGATCTCTTGTGTCTCGTGTACTGTGGGTTCCTCTGTTTGTGTTTATATTCATGTATTTTGTATCTTTATCACCTTTTATTTTAGATCTCTTATGTCTTGTGGACTGTGGGTTCCTCTGTTTGTGTTTGTATTCTTGTATTTTGTATCTTGATCACCTTTTATTTTAGATCGCTTGTGTCTTGTGTACTGTGGGTTCCTCTGTTTGTGTTTGTATTCTTGTATTTTGTTTCTTTAATAACTTTTATTTTAGATCTCTTGTGTCTTGTGTACTGTGGGTTCCTCTGTGTTTATATTCTTGTATTTTGTATCTTGATCACCCTTTATTTTAGATCTCTTGTGTCTTCTGTACTGTGGGTTCCTCTGTTTGTGTTTGTATTCTTGTATTTTGTATCTTGATCACCCTTTATTTTAGATCTCTTGTGTCTTGTGTACTGTGGGTTCATATGTTTGTGTTTATATTCTTGTATTTTGTATCTAGATTACCTTTAATTTTAGATCTCTTGTGGCTTGGGTACTGTGGGTTCCTCTGTATTGTGTTTATATTCTTGTATTTTGTATCTAGATCACCTTTTATTTTAGATCTCTTGTGTCTTGTGGACTGTGGTTTCCTCTGTATTGTGTTTATATTCTTGTATTTTGTATCTTTATCACCTTTTATTTTAGATCTCTTGTCGCTTGGGTACTGTGGGTTCCTCTGTTTGTGTTTATATTCTTGTATTTTGTATCTAGATCACCTTTTATTTTAGATCTCTTGTGTGTTGTGGACTGTGGGTTCCTCTGTTTGTGTTTATATTCTTGTATTTTGTATCTTTATCACATTTTATTTTAGATCTCTCGTGTCTTGTGTACTGTGAGTTCCTCTGTTTGTGTTTATATTCTTGTATTTTGTATCTAGATCACTTTTTATTTTAGATCTCTTGTGTCTTGTGTACTGTTGTTCCTCTCTTTGTGTTTATATTCTTGTATTTTGCATCTAGATCACCTTTTATTTTATCTCTCTTGTGTCTTTTGGACTGTGGGTTCCTCTGTTTGTGTTTATATTCTTGTATATTGTATGTTTATCACCTTTATTTTAGATCTCTTGTGTCTTGTGTACTGTGAGTTCCTCTGTTTGTGTTTATGTTCTTGTATTTTGTATCTAGATCACCTTCTATTTTAGATCTCTTGTGTCTTGTGGACTGTGGGTTCCTCTGCTTGTGTTTATATTCTTGTATTCTGTATCTAGATCACCTTTTATTTTAGATCTCTTGTGTCTTGTGGACTGTGGGTTCCTCTGTTTGTGTTTATATTCATGTATTTTGTATCTTTATCACCTTTTATTTTAGATCTATTCTGGCTTGTGGACTATTGGTTCTTATGTTTGTGTTTATTTTCTTGTATTTTGTATCTAGATCACCTTTTATTTCAGATCTCTTGTGTCTTGTGTACTGTGGGTTCCTCTGTTTGTGTTTATATTATTGTATTTTGTATCTTTATCACCTTTTATTTTAGATCTCTTATGTCTTGTGGACTCTGGGTTCCTCTGTTTGTGTTTGTATTCTTGTATTTTGTATCTTGATCACCTTTTATTTTAGATCTCTTGTGTCTTGTGTACTGTGGGTTCCTCTGTTTGTGTTTGTATTCTTGTATTTTGTTTCTTTAATATCTTTTATTTTAGATCTCTTGTGTCTTGTGTACTGTGGGTTCCTCTGTTTGTGTTTATATTCTTGTATTTTGTATCTTGATCACCCTTTATTTTAGATCTCTTGTGTCTTGTGTACTGTGGGTTCCTTTGTTTGTGTTTGTATTCTTGTATTTTGTATCTTTATCACCTTTTATTTTAGATCTCTTGTGTCTTGTGTACTGTGGGTTCCTATGTTTGTGTTTATATTCTTGTATTTTGTATCTAGATCACCTTTTATTTTATATCTCTTGTGTCTTTTGGACTGTGGGCTCCTCTGTTTGTGTTTATATTCTTGTATTTTGTATCTTTATCACCTTTTATTTTAGATCTCTTGTGTCTTGTGTACTGTGGGTTCCTATGTTTGTGTTTATATTCTTGTATTTTGTATCTAGATTACCTTTTATTTTAGATCTCTTGTGGCTTGGGTACTGTGGGTTCCTCTGTATTGTGTTTATATTCTTGTATTTTGTATCTAGATCACCTTTTATTTTAGATCTCTTGTGTCTTGTGGACTGTGGTTTCCTCTGTATTGTGTTTATATTCTTGTATTTTGTATCTTTATCACCTTTTATTTTAGATCTCTTGTGGCTTGGGTACTGTGGGTTCCTCTGTTTGTGTTTATATTCTTGTATTTTGTATCTAGATCACCTTTTATTTTAGATCTCTTGTGTGTTGTGGACTGTGGGTTCCTCTGTTTGTGTTTATATTCTTGTATTTTGTATCTTTATCACCTTTTATTTTAGATCTCTCGTGTCTTGCGTACTGTGAGTTCTTCTGTTTGTGTTTATGTTCTTGTATTTTGTATCTAGATCACTTTTTATTTTAGATCTCTTGTGTCTTGTGTACTGTTGTTCCTCTCTTTGTGTTTATATTCTTGTATTTTGCATCTAGATCACCTTTTATTTTATATCTCTTGTGTCTTTTGGACTGTGGGTTCCTCTGTTTGTGTTTATATTCTTGTATTTTGTGTCTTTATCACCTTTTATTTTAGATCTCTTGTGTCTTGTGTACCGTGAGTTCCTCTGTTTGTGTTTATATTCTTGTATTTTGTATGCTTATCACCTTTATTTTAGATCTCTTGTGTCTTGTGTACTGTGAGTTCCTCTGTTTGTGTTTATGCTCTTGTATTTTGTATCTAGATCACCTTCTATTTTAGATTTCTTGTGTCTTGTGGACTGTGGGTTCCTCTCTTTGTGTTTATATTCTTGTATTTTGTATCTAGATCACCTTTTATTTTAGATCTCTTGTGTCTTGTGGACTGTGGGTTCCTCTGTTTGTGTTTATATTCATGTATTTTGTATCTTTATCACCTTTTATTTTAGATCTATTGTGGCTTGTGGACTATTGGTTCCTATGTTTGTGTTTATATTCTTGTATTTTGTATCTAGATCACCTTTTATTTTAGTTCTGTTGTGTCTTGGGTACTGTAGGTTCCTCTGTTTATGTTTATATTCTTGTATTTTTATTTAGATCACCTTTTATTTTAGATCTCTTGTGTCTTGTGTACTGTGGGATCCTCTGTTTGTGTTTATATTCTTGTATTTTGTTTCTTTATCACCTTTTATTTCAGATGTCTTGTGTCTTGTGCACTGTGGGTTCATCTGTTTGTATTTATATTCTTGTATTTTGTATCTTTATCACCTTTTATTTTAGATCTCTTGTGTCTTGTGCACTGTGGGTTCCTATGTTTGTGTTTGTATTCTTGTATTTTGTATCTGTATCACCTTTTATTTTAGATCTCTTGTGTCTTGTGGACTGTGAGTCCCTCTGTTTGTGTTTATATTCTTGTAATTTGTATCTTTATCACCTTTTATTTTAAATCTCTTGTGTCTTGTGGACTGTGGGTTCCTCTGTTTGTGTTTGTATTCTTGTATTTTGTATCTTTATCACCTTTTATTTTAGATCTCTTGTGTCTTGGGTACTGTGAGTTCCTATGTTTGTGTTTGTATTCTTGTATTTTGTATCTAGATCACCTTTATTATAAATCTCTTGTGTCTTGTGAACTGTGGGTTCCTCTGTTTGTGTTTGTATTCTTGTATTTTGTATCTTTATCACCTTTATTTTAGATCTCTTGTGTCTTGTGAACTGTGGGTTCCTTTGTTTGTGTTTATATTCTTGTATTTTGCATCTAGATTACCTTTTATTTTAGATCTCTTGTGTCTTGTGTACTGTGGGTTCCTCTGTTTGTGTTTGTATTCTTGTATTTTGTATCTTTATCACCTTTTATTTTAGATCTCTTGTGTCTTGTGTACTGTGGGTTCCTCTGTTTGTGTTTATATTCTTGTATTTTGTATCTTGATCACCCTTTATTTTAGATCTCTTGTGTCTTGTGTACTGTGGGTTCCTCTGTATTGTGTTTGTATTCTTGTATTTTGTATCTTTATCACCTTTTATTTTAGATCTCTTGTGTCTTGTGGACTGTGGTTTCCTCTGTATTGTGTTTATATTCTTGTATTTTGTATCTTTATCACCTTTTATTTTAGATTTCTTGTGGCTTGGGTACTGTGGGTTCCTCTGTTTGTGTTTATATTCTTGTATTTTGTATATAGATCACCTTTTATTTGAGATCTCTTGTGTGTTGTGGACTGTTGGTTCCTATGTTTGTGTTTATATTCTTGTATTTTGCATCTAGATTACCTTTTATTTTAGATCTTTTGTGTCTTGGGTACTGTGAGTTCCTATGTTTGTGTTTATATTCTTGTATTTTGTATCTTTATCACCTTTTATTTTAGATCTCTTGTGTCTTGTGTACTGTGAGTTCCTCTGTTTGTGTTTATGTTCTTGTATTTTGTATCTAGATCACCTTCTATTTTAGATCTCTTGTGTCTTGTGGACTGTGGGTTCCTCTATTTTGTGTTTATACTCTTGTATTTTGTATCTAGATCACCTTTTATTTTAGATCTCTTGTGTCTTGTGGACTGTGGGTTCCTCTGTTTCTGTTTATATTCATGTATTTTGTATCTTTATCACCTTTTATTTTAGATCTATTGTGGCTTGTGGACTATTGGTTCCTATGTTTGTGTTTATATTCTTGTATTTTGTATCTAGATCACCTTTTATTTTAGTTCTCTTGTGTCTTGGGTACTGTGGGTTCCTATGTTTGTGTTTATATTCTTGTATTTTTATTTAGATCACCTTTTATTTTAGATCTCTTGTGTCTTGTCGACTGTGAGTTCCTCTGTTTGTGTTTGTATTCTTGTATTTTGTTTCTTTAATACCTTTTATTTTAGATCTCTTGTGTCTTGTGTACTGTGGGTTCCTCTGTTTGTGTTTATATTCTTGTATTTTGTATCTTGATCACCCTTTATTTTAGATCTCTTGTGTCTTGTGTACTGTGGGTTCCTCTGTTTGTGTTTGTATTCTTGTATTTTGTATCTAAATCACCTTTTATTTTAGATCTCTTGTGTCTTGTGTACTGTGGGTTCCTATGTTTGTGTTTATATTCTTGTATTTTGTATCTAGATTACCTTTTATTTTAGATCTCTTGTGTCTTGGGTACTGTGGGTTCCTCTGTATTGTGTTTGTATTCTTGTATTTTGTATCTTTATCACCTTTTATTTTAGATCTCTTGTGTCTTGTGGACTGTGGTTTCCTCTGTATTGTGTTTATATTCTTGTATTTTGTATCTTTATCACCTTTTATTTTAGATCTCTTGTGGCTTGGGTACTGTGGGTTCCTCTGTTTGTGTTTATATTCTTGTATTTTGTATATAGATCACCTTTTATTTGAGATCTCTTGTGTGTTGTGGACTGTGGGTTCCTCTGTTTGTGTTTATATTCTTGTATTTTGTATCTTTATCACCTTTTATTTTAGATCTCTCGTGTCTTGTGTACTGTGAGTTCCTCTGTTTGTGTTTATGTTCTTGTATTTTGTATCTAGATCACCTTCTATTTTAGGTCTCTTGTGTCTTGTGGACTGTGAGTGCCTCTCTTTGTGCTTATATTCTTGTATTTTTTATCTAGATCACCTTTTATTTTAGATCTCTTGTGTCTTGTGGACTGTGGGTTCCTCTGTTTGTGTTTATATTCATGTATTTTGTATCTTTATCACCTTTTATTTTAGATCTATTGTGGCTTGTGGACTATTGGTTCCTATGTTTGTGTTTATATTCTTGTATTTTGTATCTAGATCACCTTTTATTTTAGTTCTCTTGTGTCTTGGGTACTGTAGGTTCCTATGTTTGTGTTTATATTCTTGTATTTTGTATCTTTATCACCTTTTATTTTAGAAATCTTGTGTCTTGTGTACTGTGAGTTCCTATGTTTGTGTTTATATTCTTGTATTTTTGTTTTGATCACCTTTTATTTTAGATCTCTTGTGTCTTGTGTACTGTGGGTTCCTCTGTTTGTGTTTATATTCTTGTATTTTGTTTCTTTATCACCTTATATTTCAGATGTCTTGTGTCTTGTGCACTGTGGGTTCCTATGTTTGTGTTTATATTCTTGTATTTTGTATCTAGATCACCTTTTATTTTAGATCTCTTGTGTCTTGTGTACTGTGGGTTCCTCTGTTTGTGTTATATTCTTGTATTTTGTATCTTTATCACCTTTTATTTTAGATCTCTTGTGTCTTGTGGACTGTGAGTTCCTATGCTTGTGTTTATATTCTTGTTCTTTTATTTCGATCACCTTTTATTTTAGATCTCTTGTGTCTTGTGTACTGTGGGTTCCTCTGTTTGTGTTTATATTCTTGTATTTTGTTTCTTTATCACCTTTTATTTCAGATGTCTTGTGTCTTGTGCACTGTGGGTTCCTATGTTTGTGTTTATATTCTTGTATTTTGTATCTTTATCACCTTTTATTTTAGATCTCTTGTGTCTTGTGCACTGTGGGTTCCTATGTTTGTGTTTGTATTCTTGTATTTTGTATCTTTATCACCTTTTATTTTAGATCTCTTGTGTCTTGTGGACTGTGAGTTCCTCTGTTTGTGTTTATATTCTTGTATTTTGTATCTTTATCACCTTTTATTTTAGATCTCTTGTGTCTTGTGGACTGTGGTTTCCTCTGTATTGTGTTTATATTCTTGTATTTTGTATCTTTATCACCTTTTATTTTAGATCTCTTGTGGCTTGGGTACTGTGGGTTCCTCTGTTTGTGTTTATAGTCTTGTATTTTGTATATAGATCACCTTTTATTTTAGATCTCTTGTGTGTTGTGGACTGTGGGTTCCTCTGTTTGTGTTTATATTCTTGTATTTTGTATCTTTATCACCTTTTATTTTAGATCTCTCGTGTCTTGTGTACTGTGAGTTCCTCTGTTTGTGTTTATGTTCTTGTATTTTGTATCTAGATCACCTTCTATTTTAGGTCTCTTGTGTCTTGTGGACTGTGAGTGCCTCTCTTTGTGCTTATATTCTTGTATTTTTTATCTAGATCACCTTTTATTTTAGATCTCTTGTGTCTTGTGGACTGTGGGTTCCTCTGTTTGTGTTTATATTCATGTATTTTGTATCTTTATCACCTTTTATTTTAGATCTATTGTGGCTTGTGGACTATTGGTTCCTATGTTTGTGTTTATATTCTTGTATTTTGTATCTAGATCACCTTTTATTTTAGTTCTCTTGTGTCTTGGGTACTGTAGGTTCCTATGTTTGTGTTTATATTCTTGTATTTTGTATCTTTATCACCTTTTATTTTAGAAATCTTGTGTCTTGTGTACTGTGAGTTCCTATGTTTGTGTTTATATTCTTGTATTTTTGTTTAGATCACCTTTTATTTTAGATCTCTTGTGTCTTGTGTACTGTGGGTTCCTCTGTTTGTGTTTATATTCTTGTATTTTGTTTCTTTATCACCTTATATTTCAGATGTTTTGTGTCTTGTGCACTGTGGGTTCCTATGTTTGTGTTTATATTCTTCTATTTTGTATCTAGATCACCTTTTATTTTAGATCTCTTGTGTCTTGTGTACTGTGGGTTCCTCTGTTTGTGTTTATATTCTTGTATTTTGTATCTTTATCACCTTTTATTTTAGATCTCTTGTGTCTTGTGGACTGTGAGTTCCTATGTTTGTGTTTATATTCTTGTATTTTTATTTCGATCACCTTTTATTTTAGATCTCTTGTGTCTTGTGTACTGTGGGTTCCTCTGTTTGTGTTTATATTCTTGTATTTTGTTTCTTTATCACCTTTTATTTCAGATGTCTTGTGTCTTGTGCACTGTGGGTTCCTATGTTTGTGTTTATATTCTTGTATTTTGTATCTTTATCACCTTTTATTTTAGATCTCTTGTGTCTTGTGCACTGTGGGTTCCTATGTTTGTGTTTGTATTCTTGTATTTTGTATCTTTATCACCTTTTATTTTAGATCTCTTGTGTCTTGTGTACTGTGGGTTCCTCTGTTTGTGTTTATATTCTTGTATTTTGTATCTTTATCACCTTTTATTTTAGATCTCTTGTGTCTTGTGGACTGTGGGTGTCTCTGTTTGTGTTTGTATTCTTGTATTTTGTATCTTTATCACCTTTTATTTTAGATCTCTTGTGTCTTGGGTACTGTGAGTTCCTATGTTTGTGTTTGTATTCTTGTATTTTGTATCTAGATCACCTTTATTATAAATCTCTTGTGTCTTGTGAACTGTGGGTTCCTCTGTTTGTGTTTGTATGCTTGTATTTTGTATCTTTATCACCTTTTATTTTAGATCTCTTGTGTCTTGGGTACTGTGAGTTCCTATGTTTGTGTTTGTATTCTTGTATTTTGTATCTAGATCACCTTTATTATAAATCTCTTGTGTCTTGTGAACTGTGGGTTCCTCTGTTTGTGTTTGTATGCTTGTATTTTGTATCTTTATCACCTTTATTTTAGATCTCTTGTGTCTTGTGGACTGTGGGTTCCTATGTTTGTGTTTATATTCTTGTATTTTGCATCTAGATTACCTTTTATTTTAGATCTCTTGTGTCTTGTGTACTGTGGGCTCCTCTGTTTGTGTTTGTATGCTTGTATTTTGTATCTTTATCACCTTTATTTTAGATCTCTTGTGTCTTGTGGACTGTGGGTTCCTATGTTTGTGTTTATATTCTTGTATTTTGCATCTAGATTACCTTTTATTTTAGATCTTTTGTGTCTTGGGTACTGTGAGTTCCTATGTTTGTGTTTATATTCTTGTATTTTGTATCTAGATCACCTTTTATTTTAGATCTCTTGTGTCTTGTGTACTGTGGGTTCCTCTGTTGTATTTATATTGTTGCATTTTGTATCTAGATCACCTTTTATTTTAGATCTCTTGTGGCTTGGGTACTGTGAGTTCCTCTGTTTGTGTTTATATTCTTGTATTTTGTATCTAGATCACCTTTTATTTTAGATCTCTTGTGTGTTGTGGACTGTGGGTTCCTCTGTTTGTGTTTATATTCTTGTATTTTGTATCTTTATCACCTTTTATTTTAGATCTCTCGTGTCTTGTGTACTGTGAGTTCCTCTGTTTGTGTTTATGTTCTTGTATTTTGTATCTAGATCACTTTTTATTTTAGATCTCTTGTGTCTTGTGTACGGTTGTTCCTCTCTTTGTGTTTATATTCTTGTATTTTGCATCTAGATCACCTTTTATTTTATATCTCTTGTGTCTTTTGGACTGTGGGTTCCTCTGTTTGTGTTTATATTCTTGTATTTTGTATCTTTATCACCTTTTATTTTAGATCTCTTGTGTCTTGTGTACTGTGAGTTCCTCTGTTTGTGTTTATATTCTTATATTTTGTATGTTTATCACCTTTATTTTAGATCTCTTGTGTCTTGTGTACTGTGAGTTCCTCTGTTTGTGTTTATGTTCTTGCATTTTGTATCTAGATCACCTTCTATTTTAGGTCTCTTGTGTCTTGTGGACTGTGGGTTCCTCTCTTTGTGTTTATATTCTTGTATTTTGTATCTAGATCACCTTTTATGTTAGATCTCTTGTGTCTTGTGTACTGTGGGTTCCTCTGTTTGTGTTTATATTCTTGTATTTTGTTTCTTTATCACCTTATATTTCAGATGTCTTGTGTCTTGTGCACTGTGGGTTCCTATGTTTGTGTTTATATTCTTCTATTTTGTATCTTTATCACCTTTTATTTTAGATCTCTTGTGTCTTGTGTACTGTGGGTTCCTCTGTTTGTGTTTATATTCTTGTATTTTGTATCTTTATCACCTTTTATTTTAGATCTCTTGTGTCTTGTGGACTGTGAGTTCCTATGTTTGTGTTTATATTCTTGTATTTTTATTTCGATCACCTTTTATTTTAGATCTCTTGTGTCTTGTGTACTGTGGGTTCCTCTGTTTGTGTTTATATTCTTGTATTTTGTTTCTTTATCACCTTTTATTTCAGATGTCTTGTGTCTTGTGCACTATGGGTTCCTATGTTTGTGTTTATATTCTTGTATTTTGTTTCTTTATCACCTTTTATTTTAGATCTCTTGTGTCTTGTGTACTGTGGGTTCCTATGTTTGTGTTTATATTCTTGTATTTTATATCTAGATTACCTTTTATTTTAGATCTCTTGTGGCTTGGGTACTGTGGGTTCCTCTGTATTGTGTTTGTATTCTTGTATTTTGTATCTTTATCACCTTTTATTTTAGATCTCTTGTGTCTTGTGGACTGTGGTTTCCTCTGTATTGTGTTTATATTCTTGTATTTTGTATCTTTATCACCTTTTATTTTAGATCTCTTGTGGCTTGGGTACTGTGGGTTCCTCTGTTTGTGTTTATGTTCTTGTATTTTGTATATAGATCACCTTTTATTTGAGATCTCTTGTGTGTTGTGGACTGTGGGTTCCTCTGTTTGTGTTTATATTCTTGTATTTTGTATCTTTATCACCTTTTATTTTTGATCTCTTGTGTCTTGTGTACTGTGAGTTCCTCTGTTTGTGTTTATGTTCTTGTATTTTGTATCTAGATCACCTTCTATTTTAGGTCTCTTGTATCTTGTGGACTGTGGGTGCCTCTCTTTGTGTTTATATTCTTGTATTTTGTATCTAGATCACCTTTTATTTTAGATCTCTTGTGTCTTGTGGACTGTGGGTTTCTCTGTTTGTGTTTATATTCTTGTATTTTGTATCTTTATCACCTTTTATTTTAGATCTATTGTGGCTTGTGGACTATTGGTTCCTATGTTTGTGTTTATATTCTTGTATTTTGTATCTAGATCACCTTTTATTTTAGTTCTCTTGTGTCTTGTGTACTGTAGGTTCCTATGTTTGTGTTTATATTCTTGTATTTTGTATCTTTATCACCTTTTATTTTAGAAATCTTTTGTCTTGTGGACTGTGAGTTCCTATGTTTGTGTTTATATTCTTGTATTTTTATTTATATCACCTTTTATTTTAGATCTCTTGTGTCTTGTGTACTGTGGGTTCCTCTGTTTGTGTTTATATTCTTGTATTTTGTTTCTTTATCACCTTATATTTCAGATGTCTTGTGTCTTGTGCACTGTGGGTTCCTATGTTTGTGTTTATATTCTTCCATTTTGTATCTTTATCACCTTTTATTCTAGATCTCTTGTGTCTTGTGTACTGTGGGTTCCTCTGTTTGTGTTTATATTCTTGTATTTTGTATCTTTATCACCTTTTATTTTAGATCTCTTGTGTCTTGTGGACTGTGAGTTCCTATGTTTGTGTTTATATTCTTGTATTTTTATTTCGATCACCTTTTATTTTAGATCTCTTGTGTCTTGTGTACTGTGGGTTCCTCTGTTTGTGTTTATATTCTTGTATTTTGTTTCTTTATCACCTTTTATTTCAGATGGCTTGTGTCTTGTGCACTGTGGGTTCCTATGTTTGTGTTTATATTCTTGTATTTTGTATCTTTATCACCTTTTATTTTAGATCTCTTGTGTCTTGTGCACTGTGGGTTCCTATGTTTGTGTTTGTATTCTTGTATTTTGTATCTTTATCACCTTTTATTTTTGATCTCTTGTGTCTTGTGGACTGTGAGTTCCTCTGTTTGTGTTTATATTCTTGTATTTTGTATCTTTATCACCTTTTATTTTAGATCTCTTGTGTCTTGTGGACTGTGGGTGTCTCTGTTTGTGTTTGTATTCTTGTATTTTGTATCTTTATCACCTTTTATTTTAGATCTCTTGTGTCTTGGGTACTGTGAGTTCCTATGTTTGTGTTTGTATTCTTGTATTTTGTATCTAGATCACCTTTATTATAAATCTCTTGTGTCTTGTGAACTGTGTGTTCCTCTGTTTGTGTTTGTATTCTTGTATTTTGTATCTTTATCACCTTTATTTTAGATCTCTTGTGTCTTGTGGACTGTGGGTTCCTATGTTTGTGTTTATATTCTTGTATTTTGCATCTAGATTACCTTTTATTTTAGATCTCTTGTGTCTTGTGTACTGTGGGCTCCTCTGTTTGTGTTTGTATTCTTGTATTTTGTATCTTTATCACCTTTATTTTAGATCTCTTGTGTCTTGTGGACTGTCGGTTCCTATGTTTGTGTTTATATTCTTGTATTTTGCATCTAGATTACCTTTTATTTTAGATCTTTTGTGTCTTGGGTACTGTGAGTTCCTATGTTTGTGTTTATATTCTTGTATTTTGTATCTAGATCACCTTTTATTTTAGATCTCTTGTGTGTTGTGGACTGTGGGTTCCTCTGTTTGTGTTTATATTCTTGTATTTTGTATCTTTATCACCTTTTATTTTAGATCTCTCGTGTCTTGTGTACTGTGAGTTCCTCTGTTTGTGTTTATGTTCTTGTATTTTGTATCTAGATCACTTTTTATTTTAGATCTCTTGTGTCTTGTGTACGGTTGTTCCTCTCTTTGTGTTTATATTCTTGTATTTTGCATCTAGATCACCTTTTATTTTATATCTCTTGTGTCTTTTGGACTGTGGGTTCCTCTGTTTGTGTTTATATTCTTGTATTTTGTATCTTTATCACCTTTTATTTTAGATCTCTTGTGTCTTGTGTACTGTGAGTTCCTCTGTTTGTGTTTATATTCTTGTATTTTGTATGTTTATCACCTTTATTTTAGATCTCTTGTGTCTTGTGTACTGTGAGTTCCTCTGTTTGTATTTATGTTCTTGTATTTTGTATCTAGATCACCTTCTATTTTAGGTCTCTTGTGTCTTGTGGACTGTGGGTTCCTCTCTTTGTGTTTATATTCTTGTATTTTGTATCTAGATCACCTTTTATGTTAGATCTCTTGTGTCTTGTGTACTGTGGGTTCCTCTGTTTGTGTTTATATTCTTGTATTTTGTTTCTTTATCACCTTATATTTCAGATGTCTTGTGTCTTGTGCACTGTGGGTTCCTATGTTTGTGTTTATATTCTTCTATTTTGTATCTTTATCACCTTTTATTTTAGATCTCTTGTGTCTTGTGTACTGTGGGTTCCTCTGTTTGTGTTTATATTCTTGTATTTTGTATCTTTATCACCTTTTATTTTAGATCTCTTGTGTCTTGTGGACTGTGAGTTCCTATGTTTGTGTTTATATTCTTGTATTTTTATTTCGATCACCTTTTATTTTAGATCTCTTGTGTCTTGTGCACTGTGGGTTCCTATGTTTGTGTTTGTATTCTTGTATTTTGTATCTTTATCACCTTTTATTTTAGATCTAGTGTGTCTTGTGGACTGTGAGTTCCTCTGTTTGTGTTTATATTCTTGTATTTTGTATCTTTATCACCTTTTATTTTAGATCTCTTGTGTCTTGGGTACTGTGAGTTCCTATGTTTGTGTTTATATTCTTGTATTTTGTATCTAGATCACCTTTTATTTTAGATCTCTTGTGTCTTGTGTACTGTGGGTTCCTCTGTTGTATTTATATTGTTGCATTTTGTATCTAGATCACCTTTTATTTTAGATCTCTTGTGGCTTGGGTACTGTGGGTTCCTCTGTTTGTGTTTATATTCTTGTATTTTGTATCTAGATCACCTTTTATTTTAGATCTCTTGTGTGTTGTGGACTGTGGGTTCCTCTGTTTGTGTTTATATTCTTGTATTTTGTATCTTTATCACCTTTTATTTTAGATCTCACGTGTCTTGTGTACTGTGAGTTCCTCTGTTTGTGTTTATGTTCTTGTATTTTGTATCTAGATCACTTTTTATTTTAGATCTCTTGTGTCTTGTGTACGGTTGTTCCTCTCTTTGTGTTTATATTCTTGTATTTTGCATCTAGATCACCTTTTATTTTATATCTCTTGTGTCTTTTGGACTGTGGGTTCCTCTGTTTGTGTTTATATTCTTGTATTTTGTATCTTTATCACCTTTTATTTTAGATCTCTTGTGTCTTGTGTACTGTGTGTTCCTCTGTTTGTGTTTATATTCTTGTATTTTGTATGTTTATCACCTTTATTTTAGATCTCTTGTGTCTTGTGTACTGTGAGTTCCTCTGTTTGTGTTTATGTTCTTGTATTTTGTATCTAGATCACCTTCTATTTTAGGTCTCTTGTGTCTTGTGGACTGTGGGTTCCTCTCTTTGTGTTTATATTCTTGTATTTTGTATCTAGATCAGCTTTTATGTTAGATCTCTTGTGTCTTGTGTACTGTGGGTTCCTCTGTTTGTGTTTATATTCTTGTATTTTGTTTCTTTATCACCTTATATTTCAGATGTCTTGTGTCTTGTGCACTGTGGGTTCCTATGTTTGTGTTTATATTCTTCTATTTTGTATCTTTATCACCTTTTATTTTAGATCTCTTGTGTCTTGTGGACTGTGGGTGCCTCTCTTTGTGTTTATATTCTTGTATTTTGTATCTAGATCACCTTTTATTTTAGATCTCTTGTGTCTTGTGGACTGTGGGTTTCTCTGTTTGTGTTTATATTCATGTATTTTGTATCTTTATCACCTTTTATTTTAGATCTATTGTGGCTTGTGGACTATTGGTTCCTATGTTTGTGTTTATATTCTTGTATTTTGTATCTAGATCACCTTTTATTTTAGTTCTCTTGTGTCTTGGGTACTGTAGGTTCCTATGTTTGTGTTTATATTCTTGTATTTTGTATCTTTATCACCTTTTATTTTAGAAATCTTTTGTCTTGTGGACTGTGAGTTCCTATGTTTGTGTTTATATTCTTGTATTTTTATTTAGATCACCTTTTATTTTAGATCTCTTGTGTCTTGTGTACTGTGGGTTCCTCTGTTTGTGTTTATATTCTTGTATTTTGTTTCTTTATCACCTTATATTTCAGATGTCTTGTGTCTTGTGCACTGTGGGTTCCTATGTTTGTGTTTATATTCTTCTATTTTGTATCTTTATCACCTTTTATTTTAGATCTCTTGTGTCTTGTGTACTGTGGGTTCCTCTGTTTGTGTTTATATTCTTGTATTTTGTATCTTTATCACCTTTTATTTTAGATCTCTTGTGTCTTGTGGACTGTGAGTTCCTATGTTTGTGTTTATATTCTTGTATTTTTATTTCGATCACCTTTTATTTTAGATCTCTTGTGTCTTGTGTACTGTGGGTTCCTCTGTTTGTGTTTATATTCTTGTATTTTGTTTCTTTATCACCTTTTATTTCAGATGGCTTGTGTCTTGTGCACTGTGGGTTCCTATGTTTGTGTTTATATTCTTGTATTTTGTATCTTTATCACCTTTTATTTTAGATCTCTTGTGTGTTGTGCACTGTGGGTTCCTATGTTTGTGTTTGTATTCTTGTATTTTGTATCTTTATCACCTTTTATTTTTGATCTCTTGTGTCTTGTGGACCGTGAGTTCCTCTGTTTGTGTTTATATTCTTCTATTTTGTATCTTTATCACCTTTTATTTTAGATCTCTTGTGTCTTGTGGACTGTGGGTGCCTCTCTTTGTGTTTATATTCTTGTATTTTGTATCTAGATCACCTTTTATTTTAGATCTCTTGTGTCTTGTGGACTGTGGGTTTCTCTGTTTGTGTTTATATTCATGTATTTTGTATCTTTATCACCTTTTATTTTAGATCTATTGTGTCTTGTGTACTGTGGGATCCTCTCTTTGTGTTTGTATTCTTGTATTTTGTATCTAGATCACCTTTTATTTTAGTTCTCTTGTGTCTTGGGTACTGTAGGTTCCTATGTTTGTGTTTATATTCTTGTATTTTGTATCTTTATCACCTTTTATTTTAGAAATCTTTTGTCTTGTGGACTGTGAGTTCCTATGTTTGTGTTTATATTCTTGTATTTTTATTTAGATCACCTTTTATTTTAGATCTCTTGTGTCTTGTGTACTGTGGGTTCCTCTGTTTGTGTTTATATTCTTGTATTTTGTTTCTTTATCACCTTATATTTCAGATGTCTTGTGTCTTGTGCACTGTGGGTTCCTATGTTTGTGTTTATATTCTTCTATTTTGTATCTTTATCACCTTTTATTTTAGATCTCTTGTGTCTTGTGTACTGTGGGTTCCTCTGTTTGTGTTTATATTCTTGTATTTTGTATCTTTATCACCTTTTATTTTAGATCTCTTGTGTCTTGTGGACTGTGAGTTCCTATGTTTGTGTTTATATTCTTGTATTTTTATTTCGATCACCTTTTATTTTAGATCTCTTGTGTCTTGTGTACTGTGGGTTCCTCTGTTTGTGTTTATATTCTTGTATTTTGTTTCTTTATCACCTTTTATTTCAGATGGCTTGTGTCTTGTGCACTGTGGGTTCCTATGTTTGTGTTTATATTCTTGTATTTTGTATCTTTATCACCTTTTATTTTAGATCTCTTGTGTCTTGTGCACTGTGGGTTCCTATGTTTGTGTTTGTATTCTTGTATTTTGTATCTTTATCACCTTTTATTTTTGATCTCTTGTGTCTTGTGGACTGTGAGTTCCTCTGTTTGTGTTTATATTCTTGTATTTTGTATCTTTATCACCTTTTATTTTAGATCTCTTGTGTCTTGTGGACTGTGGGTGTCTCTGTTTGTGTTTGTATTCTTGTATTTTGTATCTTTATCACCTTTTATTTTAGATCTCTTGTGTCTTGGGTACTGTGAGTTCCTATGTTTGTGTTTGTATTCTTGTATTTTGTATCTAGATCACCTTTATTATAAATCTCTTGTGTCTTGTGAACTGTGGGTTCCTCTGTTTGTGTTTGTATTCTTGTATTTTGTATCTTTATCACCTTTATTTTAGATCTCTTGTGTCTTGTGGACTGTGGGTTCCTATGTTTGTGTTTATATTCTTGTATTTTGCATCTAGATTACCTTTTATTTTAGATCTCTTGTGTCTTGTGTACTGTGTGCTCCTCTGTTTGTGTTTGTATTCTTGTATTTTGTATCTTTATCACCTTTATTTTAGATCTCTTGTGTCTTGTGGACTGTCGGTTCCTATGTTTGTGTTTATATTCTTGTATTTTGCATCTAGATTACCTTTTATTTTAGATCTTTTGTGTCTTGGGTACTGTGGGTTCCTCTGTTTGTGTTTATATTCTTGTATTTTGTATCTAGATCACCTTTTATTTTAGATCTCTTGTGTCTTGTGTACTGTGAGTTCCTATGTTTGTGTTTATATTCTTGTATTTTGTATCTAGATCACCTTTTATTTTAGATCTCTTGTGTCTTGTGTACTGTGGGTTCCTCTGTTGTATTTATATTGTTGCATTTTGTATCTAGATCACCTTTTATTTTAGATCTCTTGTGGCTTGGGTACTGTGGGTTCCTCTGTTTGTGTTTATATTCTTGTATTTTGTATCTAGATCACCTTTTATTTTTGATCTCTTGTGTGTTGTGGACTGTGGGTTCCTCTGTTTGTGTTTATATTCTTGTATTTTGTATCTTTATCACCTTTTATTTTAGATCTCTCGTGTCTTGTGTACTGTGAGTTCCTCTGTTTGTGTTTATGTTCTTGTATTTTGTATCTAGATCACTTTTTATTTTAGATCTCTTGTGTCTTGTGTACGGTTGTTCCTCTCTTTGTGTTTATATTCTTGTATTTTGCATCTAGATCACCTTTTATTTTATATCTCTTGTGTCTTTTGGACTGTGGGTTCCTCTGTTTGTGTTTATATTCTTGTATTTTGTATCTTTATCACCTTTTATTTTAGATCTCTTGTGTCTTGTGTACTGTGAGTTCCTCTGTTTGTGTTTATATTCTTGTATTTTGTATGTTTATCACCTTTATTTTAGATCTCTTGTGTCTTGTGTACTGTGAGTTCCTCTGTTTGTGTTTATGTTCTTGTATTTTGTATCTAGATCACCTTCTATTTTAGGTCTCTTGTGTCTTGTGGACTGTGGGTTCCTCTCTTTGTGTTTATATTCTTGTATTTTGTATCTAGATCACCTTTTATGTTAGATCTCTTGTGTCTTGTGTACTGTGGGTTCCTCTGTTTGTGTTTATATTCTTGTATTTTGTTTCTTTATCACCTTATATTTCAGATGTCTTGTGTCTTGTGCACTGTGGGTTCCTATGTTTGTGTTTATATTCTTCTATTTTGTATCTTTATCACCTTTTATTTTAGATCTCTTGTGTCTTGTGTACTGTGGGTTCCTCTGTTTGTGTTTATATTCTTGTATTTTGTATCTTTATCACCTTTTATTTTAGATCTCTTGTGTCTTGTGGACTGTGAGTTCCTATGTTTGTGTTTATATTCTTGTATTTTTATTTCGATCACCTTTTATTTTAGATCTCTTGTGTCTTGTGTACTGTGGGTTCCTCTGTTTGTGTTTATATTCTTGTATTTTGTTTCTTTATCACCTTTTATTTCAGATGTCTTGTGTCTTGTGCACTATGGGTTCCTATGTTTGTGTTTATATTCTTGTATTTTGTATCTTTATCACCTTTTATTTTAGATCTCTTGTGTCTTGTGCACTGTGGGTTCCTATGTTTGTGTTTGTATTCTTGTATTTTGTATCTTTATCACCTTTTATTTTAGATCTCGTGTGTCTTGTGGACTGTGAGTTCCTCTGTTTGTGTTTATATTCTTGTATTTTGTATCTTTATCACCTTTTATTTTAGATCTCTTGTGTCTTGGGTACTGTGAGTTCCTATGTTTGTGTTTATATTCTTGTATTTTGTATCTAGATCACCTTTTATTTTAGATCTCTTGTGTCTTGTGTACTGTGGGTTCCTCTGTTGTATTTATATTGTTGCATTTTGTATCTAGATCACCTTTTATTTTAGATCTCTTGTGGCTTGGGTACTGTGGGTTCCTCTGTTTGTGTTTATATTCTTGTATTTTGTATCTAGATCACCTTTTATTTTAGATCTCTTGTGTGTTGTGGACTGTGGGTTCCTCTGTTTGTGTTTATATTCTTGTATTTTGTATCTTTATCACCTTTTATTTTAGATCTCTCGTGTCTTGTGTACTGTGAGTTCCTCTGTTTGTGTTTATGTTCTTGTATTTTGTATCTAGATCACTTTTTATTTTAGATCTCTTGTGTCTTGTGTACGGTTGTTCCTCTCTTTGTGTTTATATTCTTGTATTTTGCATCTAGATCACCTTTTATTTTATATCTCTTGTGTCTTTTGGACTGTGGGTTCCTCTGTTTGTGTTTATATTCTTGTATTTTGTATCTTTATCACCTTTTATTTTAGATCTCTTGTGTCTTGTGTACTGTGTGTTCCTCTGTTTGTGTTTATATTCTTGTATTTTGTATGTTTATCACCTTTATTTTAGATCTCTTGTGTCTTGTGTACTGTGAGTTCCTCTGTTTGTGTTTATGTTCTTGTATTTTGTATCTAGATCACCTTCTATTTTAGGTCTCTTGTGTCTTGTGGACTGTGGGTTCCTCTCTTTGTGTTTATATTCTTGTATTTTGTATCTAGATCAGCTTTTATGTTAGATCTCTTGTGTCTTGTGTACTGTGGGTTCCTCTGTTTGTGTTTATATTCTTGTATTTTGTTTCTTTATCACCTTATATTTCAGATGTCTTGTGTCTTGTGCACTGTGGGTTCCTATGTTTGTGTTTATATTCTTCTATTTTGTATCTTTATCACCTTTTATTTTAGATCTCTTGTGTCTTGTGTACTGTGGGTTCCTCTGTTTGTGTTTATATTCTTGTATTTTGTATCTTTATCACCTTTTATTTTAGATCTCTTGTGTCTTGTGGACTGTGAGTTCCTATGTTTGTGTTTATATTCTTGTATTTTTATTTCGATCACCTTTTATTTTAGATCTCTTGTGTCTTGTGTACTGTGGGTTCCTCTGTTTGTGTTTATATTCTTGTATTTTGTTTCTTTATCACCTTTTATTTCAGATGTCTTGTGTCTTGTGCACTATGGGTTCCTATGTTTGTGTTTATATTCTTGTATTTTGTATCTTTATCACCTTTTATTTTAGATCTCTTGTGTCTTGTGCACTGTGGGTTCCTATGTTTGTGTTTGTATTCTTGTATTTTGTATCTTTATCACCTTTTATTTTAGATCTCGTGTGTCTTGTGGACTGTGAGTTCCTCTGTTTGTGTTTATATTCTTGTATTTTGTATCTTTATCACCTTTTATTTTAGATCTCTTGTGTCTTGTGGACTGTGGGTTGCTCTGTTTGTGTTTATATTCTTGAATTTTGTATCTTTATCAACTTTTATTTTAGATCTCTTGTGTCTTGTGGACTGTGGGTGTCTCTGTTTGTGTTTGTATTCTTGTATTTTGTATCTTTATCACCTTTTATTTTAGATCTCTTGTGTCTTGGGTACTGTGGGTTCCTATGTTTGTGTTTATATTCTTGTATTTTGCATCTAGATTACCTTTTATTTTAGATCTCTTGTGTCTTGTGTAATGTGGGTTCCTCTGTTTGTGTTTGTATTCTTGTATTTTGTATCTTTATCACCTTTATATTAGATCTCTTGTGTCTTGTGGACTGTCGGTTCCTATGTTTGTGTTTATATTCTTGTATTTTGCATCTAGATTACCTTTTATTTCAGATCTCTTGTGTCTTGTGTACTGTGAGTTCCTCTGTTTGTTTTTATATTCTTGCATTTTGTATCTTGATCACCTTTTATTTTTGATCTCTTGTGTCTTGTGTACTGTGAGTTCCTCTGTTTGTTTTTATATTCTTGTATTTTGTATCTAGATCACCTTTTATTTTAGATCTTGTGTGTCTTGTGTACTGTGGGATCCTCTGTTTGTATTTATATTCTTGCATTTTGTATCTAGATCACCTTTTATTTTAGATTTCTTGTGGCTTGGGTACTGTGAGTTCCTATGTTTGTGTTTATATTCTTGTATTTTGTATCTAGATCAACTTTTATTTTAGATCTCTTGTGTCTTGTGTACTGTGGGTTCCTCTGTTTGTATTTATATTCTTGCATTTTGTATCTTGATCACCTTTTATTTTTGATCTCTTGTGTCTTGTGTACTGTGAGTTCCTCTGTTTGTTTTTATATTCTTGTATTTTGTATCTAGATCACCTTTTATTTTAGATCTTGTGTGTCTTGTGTACTGTGGGATCCTCTGTTTGTATTTATATTCTTGCATTTTGTATCTAGATCACCTTTTATTTTAGATCTCTTGTGTCTTCGGTACTGTGAGTTCCTCTGTTTGTGTTTATATTCTTGTATTTTGTACCTTTATCACCTTTTATTTTAAATCTCTTGTGTCTTGTGTACTGTGGGTTCCTCTGTTGGTGTTTATTTTCTTGTATTTTGTATCTAGATCACCTTTTATTGTAGATCTCTTGTGTCTTCGGTACTGTGAGTTCCTATATTTGTATTTATATTCTTGTATTTTGTATCTTTATCACCTTTTATTTTAGATCTCTTGTGTCTTGTGTACTGTGGGTTCCTCTGTTATTGTTTATATTCTTGTATTTTGTATCTAGATCACCTTTTATTTTAGATCTCTTGTGTCTTCGGTACTGTGAGTTCCTATATTTGTGTTTATCTTCTTGTATTTTGTATCTAGATCACCTTTTATTTTAGATCTCTTGTGTCTTGTGTACTATGGGTTCCTCTGTTTGTGTTTATAATCTTGTATTTTGTATCTAGATCACCTTTTATTTCAGATCTCTTGTGTCTTGTGGACTGTGGGTTCCTATGTTTGTGTTTATATTCTTGTATTTTGTATCTAGATTATCTTTTATTTTAGATCTCTTGTGGCTTGGGTACTATGGGTTCCTCTGTATTGTGTTTATATTCTTGTATTTTGTATCTAGATCACCTTTTATTTTAGGTCTCTTGTGTTTTGTGGACTGTGGGTTCCACTGTATTGTGTTTATATTCTTGTATTTTGTATCTTTATCACCTTTTATTTTAGATCTCTTGTGGCTTGGGTACTGTGGGTTCCTCTGTTTGTGTTTATATTCTTGTATTTTGTATCTAGATCACCTTTTATTTTAGATCTCTTGTGTCTTGTGTACTGTTGGTTCCTCTCTATGTGTTTATATTCTTGTATTTTGTATCTAGATCACCTTTTATTTTATATCTCTTGTGTCTTTTGGACTGTGGGTTCCTCTGTTTGTGTTTATATTCTTGTATTTTGTATCTTTATCACCTTTTATTTTAGATCTCTTGTGTCTTGTGTACTGTGAGTTCCTCTGTTTGTGTTTATATTCTTGTATTTTGTATCTTTATCACCTTTTATTTTAGATATCTTGTGTCTTGTGGACTGTGAGTTCCTTAGTTTGTTTTTATATTCTTGTATTTTGTATCTAGATCAACATTTATTTTAGATCTTTTGTGTCTTGTGTCCTGTGGGTTCCTCTGTTTGTGTTTATATTCTTGTATTTTGTATCTTTATCACCTTTTATTTTAGATCTCTTGTGTCTTGTGTACTGTGGGTTCCTCTGTTTGTGTTTATATTCATGTATTTTGTATCTTTATCACCTTTTATTTTAGATCTCTTATGTCTTGTGGACTGTGGGTTCCTCTGTTTGTGTTTGTATTCTTGTATTTTGTATCTTGATCACCTTTTATTTTAGATCTCATGTGTCTTGTGTACTGTGGGTTCCTCTGTTTGTGTTTATATTCTTGTATTTTGTATCTTTATCACCTTTTATTTTAGATCTCTTGTGTCTTGTGTACTGTGGGTTCCTCTGTTTGTGTTTATATTCATGTATTTTGTATCTATATCATCTCTTATTTTAGATCTCTTGTGTCTTGTGTACTGTGGGTTCCTCTGTTTGTGTTTATATTCTTGTATTTTGTTTCTTTAATACCTTTTATTTTAGATCTCTTGTGTCTTGTGTACTGTGGGTTCCTCTGTTTGTGTTTATATTCTTGTATTTTGTATCTAGATCACCTTTTATTTTAGATCTCTTGTGTCTTGTGTACTGTGGGTTCCTATGTTTGTGTTTATATTCTTGTATGTTGTATCTAGATTACCTTTTATTTTAGATCTATTGTGTGTTGTGTACTGTGAGTTCCTCTGTTTGTGTTTATATTCTTGTATTTTGTATCTTTATCACTTTTTATTTTAGATCTCTTGTGTCTTGTGTACTGTTGTTCCTCTCTTTGTGTTTATATTCTTGTATTTTGCATCTAGATCACCTTTTATTTTATATCTCTTGTGTCTTTTGGACTGTGGGTTCCTCTGTTTGTGTTTATATTCTTGTCTTTTGTATGTTTATCACCTTTTATTTTAGATCTCTTGTGTCTTGTGTACTGTGAGTTCCTCTGTTTGTGTTTATATTCTTGTATTTTGTATGTTTATCACCTTTATTTTAGATCTCGTGTGTCTTGTGGACTGTGAGTTCCTCTGTTTGTGTTTGTATTCTTGTATTTTGTATCTTGATCACCTTTTATTTTAGATCTCTTGTGTCTTGTGTACTGTTGTTCCTCTCTTTGTGTTTATATTCTTGTATTTTGCATCTAGATCACCTTTTATTTTATATCTCTTGTGTCTTTTGGACTGTGGGTTCCTCTGTTTGTGTTTATATTCTTGTCTTTTGTATGTTTATCACCTTTTATTTTAGATCTCTTGTGTCTTGTGTACTGTGAGTTCCTCTGTTTGTGTTTATATTCTTGTATTTTGTATGTTTATCACCTTTATTTTAGATCTCGTGTGTCTTGTGGACTGTGAGTTCCTCTGTTTGTGTTTATATTCTTGTATTTTGTATCTTGATCACCTTTTATTTTAGATCTCTTGTGTCTTGTGTACTGTGGGTTCCTCTGTTTGTGTTTGTATTCTTGTATTTTGTATCTTGATCACCTTTTATTTTAGATCTCTTGTGTGTTGTGTACTGTGGGTTCCTCTGTTTGTGTTTATATTCATGTATTTTGTATCTTGATCACCTTTTATTTTAGATCTCTTGTGTCTTGTGTACTGTGAGTTCCTCTGTTTGTGTTTATATTCATGTATTTTGTATCTTGATCACCTTTTATTTTAGATCTCTTGTGTCTTGTGTACTGTGGGTTCCTCTGTTTGTGTTTGTATTCTTGTATTTTGTATCTTGATCACCTTTTATTTTAGATCTCTTGTGTGTTGTGTACTGTGGGTTCCTCTGTTTGTGTTTGTATTCTTGTATTTTGTTTCTTTAATACCTTTTATTTTAGATCTCTTGTGTCTTGTGTACTGTGGGTTCCTCTGTTTGTGTTTATATTCTTGTATTTTGTATCTAGATCACCTTTTATTTTAGATCTCTTGTGTCTTGTGTACTGTGGGTTCCTATGTTTGTGTTTATATTCTTGTATGTTGTATCTAGATTACCTTTTATTTTAGATCTCTTGTGTGTTGTGTACTGTGAGTTCCTCTGTTTGTGTTTATATTCTTGTATTTTGTATCTTTATCACTTTTTATTTTAGATCTCTTGTGTCTTGTGTACTGTTGTTCCTCTCTTTGTGTTTATATTCTTGTATTTTGCATCTAGATCACCTTTTATTTTATATCTCTTGTGTCTTTTGGACTTTGGGTTCCTCTGTTTGTGTTTATATTCTTGTCTTTTGTATGTTTATCACCTTTTATTTTAGATCTCTTGTGTCTTGTGTACTGTGAGTTCCTCTGTTTGTGTTTATATTCTTGTATTTTGTATGTTTATCACCTTTATTTTAGATCTCGTGTGTCTTGTGGACTGTGAGTTCCTATGTTTGTGTTTATCTTCTTGTATTTTGTATCTATATCATCTCTTATTTTAGATCTCTTGTGTCTTGTGGACTGTGGGTTCCTCTGTTTCTGTTTATATTCATGTATTTTGTATCTTTATCACCTTTTATTTTAGATCTCTTATGTCTTGTGGACTGTGGGTTCCTCTGTTTGTGTTTGTATTCTTGTATTTTGTATCTTGATCACCTTTTATTTTAGATCTCTTGTGTCTTTTGGACTGTGGGTTCCTCTGTTTGTGTTTATATTCTTGTCTTTTGTATGTTTATCACCTTTTATTTTAGATCTCTTGTGTCTTGTGTACTGTGGGTTCCTCTGTTTGTGTTTGTATTCTTGTATTTTGTATCTTGATCACCTTTTATTTTAGATCTCTTGTGTCTTGTGTACTGTGGGTTCCTCTGTTTGTGTTTGTATTCTTGTATTTTGTTTCTTTAATACCTTTTATTTTAGATCTCTTGTGTCTTGTGTACTGTTGTTCCTCTCTTTGTGTTTATATTCTTGTATTTTGCATCTAGATCACCTTTTATTTTATATCTCTTGTGTCTTTTGGACTGTGGGTTCCTCTGTTTGTGTTTATATTCTTGTCTTTTGTATGTTTATCACCTTTTATTTTAGATCTCTTGTGTCTTGTGTACTGTGGGTTCCTCTGTTTGTGTTTGTATTCTTGTATTTTGTATCTTGATCACCTTTTATTTTAGATCTCTTGTGTCTTGTGTACTGTGGGTTCCTCTGTTTGTGTTTGTATTCTTGTATTTTGTTTCTTTAATACCTTTTATTTTAGATCTCTTGTGTCTTGTGTACTGTGGGTTCCTCTGTTTGTGTTTATATTCTTGTATTTTGTATCTAAATCACCTTTTATTTTAGATCTCTTGTGTCTTGTGTACTGTGGGTTCCTCTGTTTGTGTTTATATTCTTGTATGTTGTATCTAGATTACCTTTTATTTTAGATCTCTTTTGTGTTGTGTACTGTGAGTTCCTCTGTTTGTGTTTATATTCTTGTATTTTGTATCTTTATCACTTTTTATTTTAGATCTCTTGTGTCTTGTGTACTGTTGTTCCTCTCTTTGTGTTTACATTCTTGTATTTTGCATCTAGATCACCTTTTATTTTATATCTCTTGTGTCTTTTGGACTGTGGGTTCCTCTGTTTGTGTTTATATTCTTGTCTTTTGTATGTTTATCACCTTTTATTTTAGATCTCTTGTGTCTTGTGTACTGTGAGTTCCTCTGTGTGTGTTTATATTCTTGTATTTTGTATGTTTATCACCTTTATTTTAGATCTCTTGTGTCTTGTGTACTGTGAGTTCCTCTGTTTGTGTTTATGTTCTTGTATTTTGTATCTAGATCACCTTCTATTTTAGATCTCTTGTGTCTTGTGGACTGTGGGTTCCTCTCTTTGTGTTTATATTCTTGTATTTTGTATCTAGATCAACTTTTATTTTAGATCTCTTGTGTCTTGTGGACTGTGGGTTCCTCTGTTTGTGTTTATATTCTTGTATTTTGTATCTTTATCACCTTTTATTTTAGATCTCTCGTGTCTTGTGTACTGTGAGTTCCTCTCTTTGTGTTTATATTCTTGTATTTTGCATCTAGATCACCTTTTATTTTATATCTCTTGTGTCTTTTGGACTGTGGGTTCCTCTGTTTGTGTTTATATTCTTGTATTTTGTATCTTTATCACCTTTTATTTTAGATCTCTTGTGTCTTGTGTACTGTGAGTTCCTCTGTTTGTTTTTATATTCTTGTATTTTGTATCTAGATCACTTTTTATTTTAGATATCTTGTGTCTTGTGTACTGTTGTTCCTCTCTTTGTGTTTATATTCTTGTATTTTGCATCTACATCACCTTTTATTTTATATCTCTTGTGTCTTTTGGACTGTGGGTTCCTCTGTTTGTGTTTATATTCTTGTATTTTGTATCTTTATCACCTTTTATTTTAGATCTCTTGTGTCTTGTGTACTGTGAGTTCCTCTGTTTGTGTTTATATTCTTGTATTTTGTATGTTTATCACCTTTATTTTAGATCTCTTGTGTCTTGTGTACTGTGAGTTCCTCTGTTTGTGTTTATGTTCTTGTATTTTGTATCTAGATCACCTTCTATTTTAGATCTCTTGTGTCTTGTGGACTGTGGGTTCCTCTCTTTGTGTTTATATTCTTGTATTTTGTATCTAGATCACCTTATATTTTAGATCTCTTGTGTCTTGTGGACTGTGGGTTCCTCTGTTTGTGTTTATATTCTTGTATTTTGTATCTTTATCACCTTTTATTTTAGATCTCTCGTGTCTTGTGTACTGTGAGTTCCTCTGTTTGTTTTAATATTCTTGTATTTTGTATCTAGATCACTTTTTATTTTAGATATCTTGTGTCTTGTGTACTGTTGTTCCTCTCTTTGTGTTTATATTCTTGTATTTTGCATCTACATCACCTTTTATTTTATATCTCTTGTGTCTTTTGGACTGTGGGTTCCTCTGTTTGTGTTTATATTCTTGTATTTTGTATCTTTATCACCTTTTATTTTAGATCTCTTGTGTCTTGTGTACTGTGAGTTCCTCTGTTTGTGTTTATATTCTTGTATTTTGTATGTTTATCACCTTTATTTTAGATCTCTTGTGTCTTGTGTACTGTTAGTTCCTCTGTTTGTGTTTATGTTCTTGTATTTTGTATCTAGATCACCTTCTATTTTAGATCTCTTGTGTCTTGTGGACTGTGGGTTCCTCTGTTTGTGTTTATATTCATGTATTTTGTATCTTTATCACCTTTTATTTTAGATCTATTGTGGCTTGTGGACTATTGGTTCCTATGTTTGTGTTTATATTCTTGTATTTTGTATCTAGATCACCCTTTATTTTAGTTCTCTTGTGTCTTGGGTACTGTGGGTTCCTCTGTTTGTTTTTATATTCTTGTATTTTGTATCTTTATCACCTTTTATTTTAGAAATCTTGTGTCTTGTGGACTGTGAGTTCCTATGTTTGTGTTTATATTCTTGTATTTTTATTTAGATCACCTTTTATTTTAGATCCCTTGTGTCTTGTGTAATGTGGGTTCCTCTGTTTGTGTTTATATTCTTGTATTTTGTTTCTTTATCACCTTATATTTCAGATTTCTTGTGTCTTGTGCACTGTGGGTTCCTATGTTTGTGTTTATATTCTTGTATTTTGTATCTTTATCACCTTTTATTTTAGATCTCTTGTGTCTTGTGTACTGTGGGTTCCTCTGTTTGTGTTTATATTCTTGTATTTTGTATCTTTATCACCTTTTATTTTAGATCTCTTGTGTCTTGTGGACTGTGAGTTCCTATGTTTGTGTTTATATTCTTGTATTTTTATTTCGATCACCTTTTATTTTAGATCTCTTGTGTCTTGTGGACTGTGGGTTCCTCTGTTTGTGTTTATATTCTTGTATTTTGTTTCTTTATCACCTTTTATTTCAGATGTCTTTTGTCTTGTGCACTGTGGGTTCCTATGTTTGTGTTTGTATTCTTGTATTTTGTATCTTTATCACCTTTTATTTTAGATCTCTAGTGTCTCTTGGACTGTGAGTTCCTCTGTTTGTGTTTATATTCTTGTATTTTGTATCTTTATCACCTTTTATTTTAGATCTCTTGTGTCTTGTGGACTGTGGGTTCCTCTGTTTGTGTTTATATTCTTGTATTTTGTATCTATATCATCTCTTATTTTAGATCTCGTGTGTCTTGTGTACTGTGAGTTCCTCTGTTTGTGTTTATATTCTTGTATTTTGTATCTTTATCACCTTTTATTTTAGATCTCGTGTGTCTTGTGTACTGTGGCTTCCTCTGTTTGTGTTTGTATTCTTGTATTTTGTATCTTTATCACCTTTTATTTCAGATCTCTTATGTCTTGTGGACTGTGGGTTCCTCTGTTTGTGTTTGTATTCTTGTATTTTGTATCTTGATCACCTTTTATTTTAGATCTCTTGTGTCTTGTGTACTGTGGGTTCCTCTGTTTGTGTTTGTATTCTTGTATTTTGTATCTTGATCACCTTTTATTTTAGATCTCTTGTGTCTTGTGTACTGTGGGTTCCTCTGTTTGTGTTTATATTCTTGTATTTTGTATCTAAATCACCTTTTATTTTAGATCTCTTGTGTCTTGTGTACTGTGGGTTCCTCTGTTTGTGTTTATATTCTTGTATGTTGTATCTAGATTACCTTTTATTTTAGATCTCTTTTGTGTTGTGTACTGTGAGTTCCTCTGTTTGTGTTTATATTCTTGTATTTTGTATCTTTATCACTTTTTATTTTAGATCTCTTGTGTCTTGTGTACTGTTGTTCCTCTCTTTGTGTTTATATTCTTGTATTTTGCATCTAGATCACCTTTTATTTTATATCTCTTGTGTCTTTTGGACTGTGGGTTCCTCTGTTTGTGTTTATATTCTTGTCTTTTGTATGTTTATCACCTTTTATTTTAGATCTCTTGTGTCTTGTGTACTGTGAGTTCCTCTGTGTGTGTTTATATTCTTGTATTTTGTATGTTTATCACCTTTATTTTAGATCTCTTGTGTCTTGTGTACTGTGAGTTCCTCTGTTTGTGTTTATGTTCTTGTATTTTGTATCTAGATCACCTTCTATTTTAGATCTCTTGTGTCTTGTGGACTGTGGGTTCCTCTCTTTGTGTTTATATTCTTGTATTTTGTATCTAGATCACCTTATATTTTAGATCTCTTGTGTCTTGTGGACTGTGGGTTCCTCTGTTTGTGTTTGTATTCTTGTATTTTGTATCTTTATCACCTTTTATTTTAGATCTCTCGTGTCTTGTGTACTGTGAGTTCCTCTGTTTGTTTTTATATTCTTGTATTTTGTATCTAGATCACTTTTTATTTTAGATATCTTGTGTCTTGTGTACTGTTGTTCCTCTCTTTGTGTTTATATTCTTGTATTTTGCATCTACATCACCTTTTATTTTATATCTCTTGTGTCTTTTGGACTGTGGGTTCCTCTGTTTGTGTTTATATTCTTGTATTTTGTATCTTTATCACCTTTTATTTTAGATCTCTTGTGTCTTGTGTACTGTGAGTTCCTCTGTTTGTGTTTATATTCTTGTATTTTGTATGTTTATCACCTTTATTTTAGATCTCTTGTGTCTTGTGTACTGTTAGTTCCTCTGTTTGTGTTTATGTTCTTGTATTTTGTATCTAGATCACCTTCTATTTTAGATCTCTTGTGTCTTGTGGACTGTGGGTTCCTCTCTTTGTGTTTATATTCTTGTATTTTGTATCTAGATCACCTTATATTTTAGATCTCTTGTGTCTTGTGGACTGTGGGTTCCTCTGTTTGTGTTTATATTCATGTATTTTGTATCTTTATCACCTTTTATTTTAGATCTATTGTGGCTTGTGGACTATTGGTTCCTATGTTTGTGTTTATATTCTTGTATTTTGTATCTAGATCACCCTTTATTTTAGTTCTCTTGTGTCTTGGGTACTGTGGGTTCCTCTGTTTGTTTTTATATTCTTGTATTTTGTATCTTTATCACCTTTTATTTTAGAAATCTTGTGTCTTGTGGACTGTGAGTTCCTATGTTTGTGTTTATATTCTTGTATTTTTATTTAGATCACCTTTTATTTTAGATCCCTTGTGTCTTGTGTAATGTGGGTTCCTCTGTTTGTGTTTATATTCTTGTATTTTGTTTCTTTATCACCTTATATTTCAGATTTCTTGTGTCTTGTGCACTGTGGGTTCCTATGTTTGTGTTTATATTCTTGTATTTTGTATCTTTATCACCTTTTATTTTAGATCTCTTGTGTCTTGTGTACTGTGGGTTCCTCTGTTTGTGTTTATATTCTTGTATTTTGTATCTTTATCACCTTTTATTTTAGATCTCTTGTGTCTTGTGGACTGTGAGTTCCTATGTTTGTGTTTATATTCTTGTATTTTTATTTCGATCACCTTTTATTTTAGATCTCTTGTGTCTTGTGGACTGTGGGTTCCTCTGTTTGTGTTTATATTCTTGTATTTTGTTTCTTTATCACCTTTTATTTCAGATGTCTTTTGTCTTGTGCACTGTGGGTTCCTATGTTTGTGTTTGTATTCTTGTATTTTGTATCTTTATCACCTTTTATTTTAGATCTCTAGTGTCTCTTGGACTGTGAGTTCCTCTGTTTGTGTTTATATTCTTGTATTTTGTATCTTTATCACCTTTTATTTTAGATCTCTTGTGTCTTGTGGACTGTGGGTTCCTCTGTTTGTGTTTGTATTCTTGTATTTTGTATCTTTATCACCTTTTATTTTAGATCTCTTGTGTCTTGGGTACTGTGAGTTCCTATGTTTGTGTTTGTATTCTTGTATTTTGTATCTAGATCACCTTTATTATAAATCTCTTGTGTCTTGTGAACTGTGGGTTCCTCTGTTTGTGTTTGTATTCTTGTATTTTGTATCTTTATCACCTTTATTTTAGATCTCTTGTGTCTTGTCGACTGTGGGTTCCTATGTTTGTGTTTATATTCTTGTATTTTGCATCTAGATTACCTTTTATTTTAGATCTCTTGTGTCTTGTGGACTGTGAGTTCCTCTGTTTGTGTTTATATTCTTGTATTTTGTATCTAGATCACCTTTTATTTTAGATCTCTTGTGTCTTGTGTACTGTGGGTTCCTCTGTTTGTATTTATATTCTTGCATTTTGTATCTAGATCACCTTTTATTTTAGATCTCTTGTGTCTTGTGTACTGTGAGTTCCTCTGTTTGTGTTTATATTCTTGTATTTTGTATCTAGATCACCTTTTATCTTAGATCTCTTGTTTCTTGTGTACTGTGGGTTCCTCTGTTTGTATTTATATTCTTGCATTTTGTATCTAGATCACCTTTTATTTTAGGTCTCTTGTGTCTTCGGTACTGTGAGTTCCTCTGTTTGTGTTTATATTCTTGTATTTTGTATCTTTATCACCTTTTATTTTAAATCTCTTGTGTCTTGTGTACTGTGGGTTCCTCTGTTGGTGTTTATATTTTTGTATTTTGTATCTAGATCACCTTTTATTGTAGATCTCTTGTGTCTTCGGTACTGTGAGTTCCAATGTTTGTATTTATATTCTTGTATTTTGTATCTTTATCACCTTTTATTTTAAATCTCTTGTGTCTTGTGTACTGTGGGTTCCTCTGTTATTGTTTATATTCTTGTATTTTGTATCTAGATCACCTTTTATTTTAGATCTCTTGTGTCTTCGGTACTGTGAGTTCCTCTGTTTGTGTTTGTATTCTTGTATTTTGTATCTTTATCACCTTTTATTTTAGATCTCTTGTGTCTTGTATACTTTGGGTTCCTATGTTTGTGTTTATCTTCTTGTATTTTGTATCTAGATCACCTTTTATTTTAGATCTCTTGTGTCTTGTGTACTGTGGGTTCATCTGTTTGTGTTTATATTCTTGTATTTTGTATCTAGATCACCTTTTATTTTAGATCTCTTGTGTCTTGTGTACTATGGGTTCCTCTGTTTGTGTTTATAATCTTGTATTTTGTATCTAGATCACCTTTTATTTTAGATCTCTTGTGTCTTGTGTACTGTGGGTTCCTCTGTTGGTGTTTATATTCTTGTATTTTGTATCTTTATCACCTTTTATTTTAGATCTCTTGTGTCTTGTGGACTGTAGGTTCCTATGTTTGTGTTTATATTCTTGTATTTCGTATCTTTATCACCTTTTATTTTAGATCTCTTGTGTCTTGTGTACTATGTGTTCCTCTGTTTGTGTTTATATTCTTGTATTTTGTATCTTTATCACCTTTTATTTTAGATCTCTTGTGTCTTGTGGACTGTGAGTTCCTCTGTTTGTGTTTATATTCTTGTATTTTGTATCTTTATCACCTTTTATTTTAGATCTCTTGTGTCTTTTGGACTGTGGGTTCCTCTCTTTTGTGTTTATCTTCTTGTATTTTCTATCTAGATCACCATTTATTTTAGATCTCTTGTGTCTTGTGGACTGTTGGTTCCCAATGTGTGTGCTTATATTCTTGTATTTTGTATCTTTATCACCTTTTATTTTAGATTTTTTTTGTCTTGCATACTATGATGGAGTATCTGTGTCATAAATGACTACGTGTATGTTCTGTTTGTCGTGATCATAATCCAATTATTTACTCATACATGATGTATCACCGGATTTGTAGCAATAGTGTAAACGACGGTTGTCACATGTGGAACAGGAACTGCTTGCCCTTCCGGATTACATGAGTTCAACCCGCTTTTAAGGGGGTTTATAATGGCCAATTCTAAGTTTTCTTGTCCTTTTAACCAATGAAGGACGTGGTATAGTGTAGATACGTACTTTGTTCGTAGCTCCCGATTTATCAACCCGGGAATATATGATAGTAACCATATAATGCAGTCTTCATAAAATTTGTAAATTGACACGATGATCACAACTTTTTTTATGATACCTTTATTAGCAAGTATACAACAAATAAAAAGAAAACAAAATATATATTGTCAATCAATCAATTATTGAAACAAAACAGCTACATCAATATAATTACAATATAACATATTTAGTCGATTATATAACAATATTACTTCAATATATTATAACATATTTAGTAGATTATAACAATATTACCTCAATAATAGTATGAAATAATTGTTTCTTTAATTGCTGTAGGAATCTACAATTTTACGATAAGTTATAAACTGCCAAGAAATGTGATAACGTCAACAGCGATAACTCCTGACTTAACGTCATACCTTCAAACCACTTCAAGTCTTGGTATTATGAGATAGATCGTCGGCATTTATTGGTGACTGATTGGTGTACTGACAGATATAACTTTTGGTACTTTTGGTTTGACTTCAGATGATGGATTCCAGTCTTTTGGTGGCATTGGCAAACTATCAAGGAATGTTTGTCCTTGGTTTTTGACAAATTTTTCAGCAGTTGTAGGCTCAGGTTTCGGTTTACCGACGAACATTCCAACTATTGCAATAATAACTCCAATCATTGCACAAACCACACCAATTACAGGTGCTACGGCTAATGACAGTGTCAGTTCTTCTGCCACTACTGCACCAACCTGTACCACATTACAAACAAGCTAAAAATAAATAGCAGAAAATAAATTAAGTATTCTTCTAGTATTGGCAGATATAGGATTGTAACACATTACAGACAAGATAGAACATAACAGAATATAATGTGGAATATATTTATGAACACATTTATTAAAAAATAAAAACAAGAACTGATTACTCTTTGCGAACACTTGAGTTCACCCTCGAATAATTAGTGGAGTCCTTGTTGCTCATATGATTGGTTTTCTTTGTTATGTAGGTTTTTATTTATTTATTTTTTTGTCTTCGTTTTATATCTTGTACCCAAAGTTGCCTGTGTCTCTTCAGTTCTCCTCGGTTTTAAGGAGAGTTTGAAGATATCATAGGGGTAAGCAGAATGCGTACATCGGTGAAGAACAGACAGCATAATTACCTAAAGAAAAAGTATAAAAAGACAAACAACGTTCTACAAAACACTACACAGAAAATTAAAGAATCTCACTAAAACAGGGGTTGAACTCAGGTGCTCCGGAAGGGTAAGCAGTTCCTGCTCCACTAATGGCACCCGTGGTGTTACTTTAGTTACACACCCGGAGAAATATCACGAACGCGGAAAGGGCCGAGAAATTCTTACTACAAGTGAAACACACCCATGGTCATTTGTAACCCAGATATTCTGTAACAGTTAAGAAAGTCATGATGGCGACCGTAAAACTTTCGAAGTGATGACTTCAATTTAATCAATAGGAACCATTGGTTCAGTGGCAACCCTCTATCAAGGAAATCCTGAGAGGTACTACAAGCTCTTCTTGTGGGGTTGATGGAGTTGTTTTCAGGTTCTTAATCTTTGTTGTGGTGTCAGCTATGATTTCCACCTCATTCGATTCGTATTTACCCCCAGTTGTTTTTAGGAGTGTTCGATTCGTATTTACCCCTAGTTGTTTGTAGGAGTGTTCGATTCGTATTTACCCCCAGTTGTTTGTAGGAGTGTTCGATTCGTATTTACCCCCAGTTGTTTGTAGGAGTGTTCGATTCGTATTTACCCCCAGTTGTTTGTAGGAGTGTTCGATTCGTATTTACCCCCAGTTGTTTGTAGGAGTGTTCGATTCGTATTTACCCCCAGTTGTTTGTAGGAGTGTTCGATTCGTATTTACCCCCAGTTGTTTGTAGGAGTGTTCGATTCGTATTTACCCCCAGTAGTTTGTAGGAGTGTTCGATTCGTATTTACCCCCAGTTGTTTGTAGGAGTGTTCGATTCGTATTTACCCCCAGTTGTTTGTAGGAGTGTTCGATTCGTATTTACCCCCAGTTGTTTGTAGGAGTGTTCGATTCGTATTTACCCCCAGTTGTTTGTAGGAGTGTTCGATTCGTATTTACCCCCAGTTGTTTGTAGGAGTGTTCGATTCGTATTTACCCCCAGTTGTTTGTAGGAGTGTTCGATTCGTATTTACCCCCAGTAGTTTGTAGGAGTGCCCAAGCTGTATTTATCTTATTTATATTTATTTATGTATAGTGATATCAAACATGACGTGACTCTACGAGTAACATGGTGGGTGTTTTATAATATTTTTGTGGGATTTGTGTTGTTTATCTTTTTAGCTTTCTGTGTCGTGTTTTGTTAGTGTTGTTTGTCTTTGACCTGTGTCTCTAGAGTGCTCAATGCAGTCAGTTTTTTCTGGATTGTCCATTCTTGATTGCCCTGCGGTTTTCTCTATTTTCTTTATTTGAACAAAAAAGTGCATGAAAATGAATTGACCTTTAAAATGGCATGCAATGTTACAAGTTTATACCTTAGAGTCACTTATTTTGCTACGCACGGAACTAAAGGAAACAATATTACACAGAAATTGAATACATGAGTATATAGGAGAAAATTATCGTTAACACATTTGGAGATTTTGAAAGGCACATTTGTCAGTACATCTGTTAACACATTTGTCAAATTCGGAGGGCACATTTTTCAACACATCCGTTGCGTGAGCACAGGCGTTGTCGTGTATTGTTGCGCTTTATTTTGTTTATTATTATAACTGTTCTGGAGCTATCCCCCTTTAATACAAATTACAATACCTATGTTGAGGCTTGGTACAATCTTGCATAGCATATAAATTGCATAGTGAATATACAATCTAGAGATTCAATGCATGATACTATACTTATATATACTACATGGATGAATGAGTTAAATTTGGAGAATTCTAAGCTTAAGTAAAACGCAAACTCACCTGCAATGTGTCCAAGGTTTTCTGTGCGACTGTAGCGCCGTTTGTAAAATCGTTGATAACCGTTACAGCGATGGATACTGTCGCCAGCACTAATCCAAATGTATTCATGACTTTCATGGAACCTTTGGCTACTCTACTGAAGGTCCACACATCTACCTCATAGTTACGTGCTGCAGCTTCCGCTATGCGTTCATATGCTCTTTCTCCCATCCTTACATTAGCTGACTCCATAATCGATTCTATACCAGCCTCCACTCTTTCCGCGGTAGCATAACCATCAAACAGAGTTATAATTCTCTCTGATATCCAGGTTCCACCACTAATGATCATTTGATCTATATAGCCTGCCATCTCTGTAAGAAAGCTTGGAACTTCTTTTAATAGTTGAAACGCAAGACCAGCAGTGTTGGCTATTAATGAAGCTTTGGTAAGAACTGATAGACTACTCCAGTGTTGATACTGGTACATTGTAAAGTATACACTTACTCCATAAATTGCTAAGGGCATAACCTTACAGATGAACGCTCCTCCAGCAGTCGCCAAAAAACGGTTCCGATTGGTTCTGATAGCGTCGACCATTCTAGTAAGAATAGGACCTCTACTGCTTGACATGGTGGCAATTATTATAGCTGATGCTGATTGAAATCTTGTTGAAACAGCCCTAAAATATGCTTCCAAGTCCAAATTAAATTTGAGCGCCTCAGCTTTCATTTCATCCATGAGACCTTTTCTAATTTCTGGTGTTATTGTGTCCGAATCATCAACAACTAGTTTGAGTAGGGCATTAAACATTTCTCCTAGTATGCTGACCATGTCTTCTTTATCTTTTTCGCTACCAGTGAAGTACTTAACCAGACGGTTTAGCGTGAAAGAGTGCACACTCTCTTGGAATTTCTGTGGGTATTCCGATTTGGGATCCAAGCAATACAAGATTGTGGTGTATTTTTGAACGATTGATTGTATCTGTGGTAGTAGTTGTTCAATTGCCAGACCATTTAGGAAAGAATTCGTAGTTATGCGAGAAAGCAATGCCTTTGCCCAATATTCGCCGCCTTGAGGTGATGATATATATTTTTGCAGTTGCGGAACCATCTCTAAAAAGGCTATCCTTGCAATTTCTTTGTTGACTATATGGAAGCCTTTTTCCGCGTTTATTCCATTATCTCCTTTATTTGGATTCAAATAAAATTCCAGTTTTCTTTTATCGTCTTTTGAGATGTCTTTACTGATTGTAGCAGTATCCTTCAGGGAGCTCATGACATAGGCCACGGCGAAACGATTCTGTAGAAAGTCTTTATTATCGGCAGCAATCTCCTTTAGCTCTTTTCCTATATCAGGCCTTACAAGTCCAAATACATCTTTCAAAACGCCTTCGGTCATTAAGAATTTTGAAAGGTCGAGTAGTTTGCCAAACGAAAGTTGTTGGAGGGCGTCCTTGTTCGGTGCAGGAATATCAATCAATTCTTGGATTGATAATTGCTGGTCTACATTTTTTGCAGCTTCCATCATCATCGAATGGATTACTGTCTGGTCATGTGGGGACACTGAGCCTGTTTTTGGAGCCATTTTGGCGGTTAGATTCAGCATATGTGAGCTGGATTTCTCTGTTGGTATTAATGTACCCTTCCAGTGGTAATGAGCTCCCTCAAACTGTGCACCATTATCATCGTAAGCAATAGCTTCTCCACTAAAAGTACTAAAATCAAAGTTAAACTGCCCCGTCAGTCTGATATAATTGAGGAATGACGCCTCTGTCGGACTAAAATGTACGTCTACATGTAATTTCTCTTTAACATCAACAAAATAGTTAACTGCCCCACCATGGGACGACAGGGGACTCTTGTTACTCAGTGTTATATTTCCAATAATTTCAGGGTTCCCTGCTGAATCGTGTGTGAATCCCATTTCTAGTACTCCAAATTCTATCATCTTAGGGCTCTTTATATCTTTGCTGATTGGTTTTTCACTTCTTAAACACTTGTATTTGTTCGTGGTAGTGGCAACAAGGTGGAATGATTCTTTTGATGTGGTAGAATTGGGTTCAGACGTTCTGCTTATAAAACCTTTAGCCAAAAGACGATTTTGATGAAAATTCAGACAACCGTACTCTGTTTCATTATCTCCAGTTTGTCTTGTCCATGATAATTTATCTTCATTCATATATGCAACATGGTCCACTAGATTGCCATCCAAAATCAAATGTCCATTCGTTACAGCAATGGAGTTTGGTAGACGCGTCAGTTGGTGGTCGGTAGCCTCTGATAGATATTTAATAGTCATATCAGGGACCGTCATCTTGGTTAAAAGAGAGGATTTTATATCACCCTTTGGTTCTGTCACCATGCGCTTCAAAGATTCTCCACTACCGGGCTCAAGGACTCTATGGATATAGAAAAATAATATGTTAGAATGATATATAACTGTTTCTGATCATTCTTCATTGATTATAGTAATTTGGCGACAGTAGCAGGAAAAGAACATAATTATCGAACAACTTTATCTCATCTAAAATTATGGAACACAAAAAATACCACGAAATGTGACGAGAGAAATCCTGATTTGGAATAAGAACAAAATACCACGACATGTGACGAGAGAAATCCTGACTTGGAATAAGAAAAAAATACCACAACATGTGACGAGAGAAATCCTCACTTGGAATAAGAACAAAATACCACATGTGACGAGAGAAATCCTCACTTGGAATAAGAAAAAAATACCACAACATGTGACGAGAGAAATCCTGACTTGGAATAAGAACAAAATACCACGACATGTGACGAGAGAAATCCTGACTTGGAATAAGAACAAAATACCACAACCTGTGACGAGAGAAATCCTGACTTGGAATAAGAACAAAATACCACGACATGTGACGAGTGAAATCCTGACTTGGAATAAGAACAAAATACCACGACATGTGACGAGAGAAATCCTGACTTGGAATAAGAACAAAATACCACGACATGTGACGAGAGAAATCCTGACTTGGAATAAGAACAAAATACCACGACATGTGACGAGAGAAATCCTGACTTGGAATAAGAACAAAATACCACGACATGTGACGAGAGAAATCCTGACTTGGAATAAGAACAAAATACCACGACATGTGACGAGAGAAATCCTGACTTGGAATAAAAACAAAATACCACGACATGTGACGAAAGACATCCTCACTTGGAATAAGAACAAAATACCACGACATGTGACGAGAGAAATCCTGACTTGGAATAAGAACAAAATACCACGACATGTGACGAGAGAAATCCTCACTTGGAATAAGAACAAAATACCACGACATGTGACAAGAGAAATCCTGACTTGGAATAAGAAAATAATACCACGACATGTGACGAGAAAAATCCTGACTTGGAATAAGAACAAAATACCACGACATGTGACGAGAGAAATTCTTACTGGAATAAGAACAAAATACCACATGTGACGAGTGAAATCCTGACTTGGAATAAGAACAAAATACCACGACATGTGACGAGAGAAATCCTGACTTGGAATAAGAACAAGATACCACGACATGTGACGAGTGAAATCCTGACTTGGAATAAGAACAAAATACCACGACCTGTGACGAAAGAAATACTGACTTGGAATAAGAACAAAATACCACGACTTGTGACGAGAGAAATCCTGACTTGGAATAAGAACAAAATACCACGACATGTGACGAGAGAAATCCTGACTTGGAATAAGAAAAAAATACCACAACATATGACGAGAAAAATCCTGACTTGGAATAAGAACAAAATACCACGACATGTGACAAGAGAAATCCTGACTTGAAATAAGAACAAAATACCACGACATGTGATGAGAGAAATCCTGACTTGGAATAAGAACAAAATACCACATGTGACGAGAAAAATCATGACTTGGAGGAAGAACAAAATACCACGACATGTGACGAGAGAAATCCTGACTTGGAATAAGAACAAAATACCACGACATGTGACGAGAGAAATCCTGACTTGGAATAAGAACAAAATACCACAACATCTGACGAGAGAAATCCTGACTTGGAATAAGAACAAAATACCACATGTGACGAGAGAAATCATGACTTGGAATAAGAACAAAATACCACGACATGTGACGAGAGAAATCCTGACTTGGAATAAGAACAAAATACCACATGTGACGAGAGAAATCCTGACTTGGAATAAGAACAAAATACCACGACATTGTAACAGAGAAATCCTGACTTAGAATAAGAACGAAATACCACGACATGTGACGAGAGAAATCCTGACTTGGAATAAGAACAAAATACCACATGTGACGAGAGAAATCCTGACTTGGAATAAGAACAAAATACCACATGTGACGAGAGAAATCCTGACTTGGAATAAGAACAAAATACCACGACATGTGACGAGAGAAATCATGACTTGGAATAAGAACAAAATACCACGACATTGTAACAGAGAAATCCTGACTTAGAATAAGAACGAAATACCACGACATGTGACGAGAGAAATCCTGACTTGGAATAAGAACAAAATACCACATGTGACGAGAGAAATCCTGACTTGGAATAAGAACAAAATACCACGACATTGTAACAGAGAAATCCTGACTTAGAATAAGAACGAAATACCACGACATGTGACGAGAGAAATCCTGACTTGGAATAAGAACAAAATACCACATGTGACGAGAGAAATCCTGACTTGGAATAAGAACAAAATTGTGGCGGGATCAAACCGGACAAAGAAATGATTTTTTTTTAAAATAAGCAAAACAATATCTAACAAATTACGGTTGCTTTGGTAAAACAATTCGTTCTCATTTCATTAAACATAATACACTTAAGTTGAGAAGGACACACTGATCACAATTTAGGATACAAGTGGGAGATACCTTTGTATTGTAAGGCATGTACTATAGATGACATGGAGTATGAGGAGTTAAACATTGTAATGTTCATAACAAATACATATGTTCAAGAAAATTAAATATTGATAAAACAATTGATACATGTTCATAAAAAAACATATTTTTTCATAATAATAAAAGTGATTTATATATTTCTTAATAATGTGTATTGTGTCATACTAGTTGGTTGACCGATCCAATAGATTGTTTACTGTCATAATAATATCTATACTACCAAATTTGCGAAAATTATTTTCTAGTCATATCTCCTCTGAACTGTCCATCGAGAAAAAAAATGAAAATATACTACAGGTAACATGTTCATCGTAGTTGATAATTCCCAATTGTGGTTGTTGTCAGTTGCATCTTAATTTAAATAACAGTAAATTAATTAGATTAAAGCCGCCCTTCAATGGGGTTCGCAATTAATATTTCGCATGCGCAATAGCAACATCCGCTCAACCTGAAGACTGAAGGACAATCGGAAAGAAAAAACGCTTATACACTTATAGCCTTAAATGGTGAAAAAAACAACAAACAAATTAAAGAAGTGAACGCATTCTCTTAGATCAAAGGGAATTGCCCCTTTGGGGGCCTTGAAAATGCTTTCTGTCAAGTGGATAATTTATTGTTTGCATTTTTGACAGATATTATTGAACTATCGATCTGGGGGGAAAATAAGATATACTAGACTGGTCGCATGGGTATCGTACTTGATAAACCGCAATTTTGGTTGAAGTCTGTTGCATAGCCAGTACATGGGGTTTGCAATTAATATTGAACAATAGCGAGCCCGATAGATGTGTGAAAAACAAAAATATCATTATGTGGTAAAAAAAAACAAACAAAAAAACAAACAAATGCAAAAAGTGAGCACATTCTCTTTATTGACAGATAATATTCAACACAAGTATTTTTTGTAACCACATCTCCTCAACTGTTGACCGAGAAAACATTAAAATAAAGGTGACATGTATATCGCACTTGATCAATCCCCATTTTCATTGTTGTCAGTTGCATAGCCCGTCAGTAGGGTTTGCTATTAATATTTCTCATGCTCAATAGCCCCAACCCTAAAGTACCCGGAGAAAACCACCAGCCTGCCGCAATTCACTGACAAACTTCATCACACAATGTTGTATCGAGTACACCTCGCCTGAGCAGGATTCGAACTCACAAGAAGAGTTTGAAGATACCAAAGGGGTAATCGGAATCCGTAAATCGACGAAAGACAGACAACACAATGGTCAAAAGAAAGAGGACTAAAGGACAAACAACGATCTATAAAACATACACATAAAACTAAAGATAAAGTAACATGAACCGGGGGTGACCTCAGGTGGTTCAGAAGGGTAAGCATTTCCTGCTCCTTCAGTGGCAACCGTCGTGTTTATCCAGTTACAAACACAGTGATGAGTCATGAATGAGGAAAGGACCGGGAAGTGCTTACGACAAATGGAACATATCCGTGGTCATTTGTGACACATATATTCCATAACCGTCAACCAAGTCATAGTGGCGACCGTAAAGCTTTCGAAATGATGACTTCAGCTTAACCAATAAGAACCCTTGGCTCAGTAGCTTCCTTGTTAGCAGTAACCCTCTATCAAGGAAATCCCGATAGGAACCACGCGCTCTGGAATATTGTGTCTCCTGAGAGATATATATTCCATAATACAGGTACTGCTGGAATGTTGCTACATATAAATGGAAAGTTTACAATGGGAAATTGGAATCATCTCTTTTTGTCGTAAAGTTTCGTTTTTAACCCCCCTCACTGTCAATTTCGAGGTGTAGGTCAAGGTATGAAACAGACCTATCTGTATCTGAGGTATCCTTTATTTCAAGCTCAATGGGAACCAACAAGCATAGAATTATTGAGTGAAAAGGCATCATCTATATAGCAGAACGTGAAATTAAAGGATCGGGCTAGATTTTTTTCGCTAGTGCTGTTAGCCACTGATTGAATAGGTCTTTAGAAATCCAAGTGCGACGGTCCTACAACAAGGAGTATGACCTCACACCTACATCACGCTTGATGAGTTTACTGTAGCGACGGCCCTACAACAAGGAGTATGACCTCACCCCTACATCACGCTTGATGAGTTTACTGTAACGACGATCCTACAACAAGGAGTATGACCTCACCCTTACATCACCCTTGATGAGTTTACTGTAGCGACGGCCCTACAACACGGAGTATGACCTCACCCCTACATCACGCTTGATGAGTTTACTGTAGCGACGGCCCTACAACAAGGAGTATGACCTCACCCCTACATAACGCTTAATGAGTTTACTGTAGCGACGGCCCTACAACAAGGAGTATGACCTCACCCCTACATCACGCATGGTGAGTTTAATGTAGCGACGGCCCTACAACAAGGAGTATGACCTCACCCCTACATCACGCTTGATGAGTTTACTGTAGCGACGGTCTTACAACAAGGAGTATGACCTCACACCTACATCACGCTTGATGAGTTTACTGTAAGTTGTCTTTGCGTACAAGGAGCTTCACCCAACCCCTATATCATGCTTTATCAGGTACTGTATGTTCTCTTTTACGTACAAGGAGTGTGACCTCATCCCTACATAACGCTTTATCAGCTACTGTAGGTTGTCTTTTATGTACAAGGAGTATGACCCAACCCCTACATAGCGTTTTATGAGCTACTGTAGGTTGTCTTTTGCGTACAAGGAGTATGACCCAACCGCTACATCAAGCTTTATCAACTACTGTAGGTTGTCTTTTGAGTACAAGGAGTATGATCTAACCGCTACATCACGCTTTATGAGCCACTGCAGGTTGTCTTTTACGTACAAGGAATGTGACCAACCCCACACATCACGCTTTATGAGCTACTGTAAGTTGTCTTTTACGTACAAGGAGTATGACCCAACCCCTACATCACGCTTTATGAGCTACTGTAAGTTGTCTTTTATGTACAAGGAGTATGAGCTAACCGCTACATCACGCTTTATGAGCTACTGTAGGTTGTCCTTTACGTACAAGGAGTGTGACCTCATTCCTACATAACGCTTTATGAGCTACTGTAGGTTGTCTTTTACGCACAATGAGTGTGACCTCACCCTACATCACGCTTTATGAGCCACTGCAGGTTGTCTTTTACGTACAAGGAATGTGACCAACCCCTACATCACGCTTTATGAGCTACTGTAAGTTGTCTTTTATGTACAAGGAGTATGAGCTAACCGCTACATCACGCTTTATGAGCTACTGTAGGTTGTCTTTTACGCACAATGAGTGTGACCTCACCCTACATCACGCTTTATGAGCTACTGTAGGTTGTCTTTTACGTACAAGGAGTGTGACCTCACCCTACATCACGCTTTATCAGCCACTGCAGGTTGTCTTTTACGTACAAGGAATGTGACCCAACCCCTACATCACGCTTTATGAGCTACTGTATGTTGTCTTGTGCGTACAAGGAGTATGACCCAACCCCTACATAAGGCTTTATGAGCTACTGTCAGTTGTCTTAAGGAGTGTAACCTCACCTCTACATCATGCTTTGTGAGTTACTGTAGGTTGTCTTTTACGTACAAGGAGTGTGACCTCACCCCTAGATCACGCTTTATGAGCTACTGTAGGCTGTCTTTGACATACAAGGAGTGTGACCTCACCCCTACATCAAGCTTTATAAGCTACTGTAGGTTGTCTTTTCCGTACAAGGAGTGCTACCCAATCCCTACATCACGCTTTATGAGCTACTGTACGTTGTCTTTTCCGTACAAGGAGTGTGGCCTCATCCCTATATCACACTATATGAGCTACTGCAATTTTCTTTTACGTACAAGGGGTGTTACCTCGCCCCTGCATCACGTTTTATCAGCTACTGTAAGTTGTCTTTTACGTACAAAGAGTGTGATCTCTCTCCTACGTCACCTTTTGTGAGCTACTGTCAGTTGTCTTTTACGCATAAAGAATGTGACCTCACTCCTCCATCACGCTTTATGAGCTACAGTAAGTTGTCTTTTACGTACAAGAAGTGTGGCCCAATCCATACGTTCCGCTTTATGAGCTACTGTAGGTTGTCTTTGACGTACAAGGAGAGTGACCTCAACCCTACATCACGTTTTATGAGCTACTGTAGGTTGTCTTTGACGTACAAGGAGTGTGACCTCAACCCTACGTCACACTTTATGAGCTACTATAAGTTGTCATTTAGGTACAAGGAGTGTGACCTCACCCCTTCATCACGCTTTATGAGCTACTGTAAGTTGTCTTTTGCGTACAAGGAATGTGACCTCACCCCTTCATCACGCTTTATGAGCTACTGTAAGTTGTCTTTTGCGTACAAGGAATGTGACCTCACCCCTTCATCACGCTTTATGAGCTACTGTAAGTTGTCTTTTGCGTACAAGGAATGTGACCTCACCCCTTCATCACGCTTTATGAGCTACTGTAAGTTGTCTTTTGCGTACAAGGAATGTGACCTCACCACTACATCACGCTTTATGAGCTACTGTAAGTTGTCTTTTGCGTACAAGGAATGTGACCTCACCCCTTCATCACGCTTTATGAGCTACTGTAAGTTGTCTTTTGCGTACAAGGAATGTGACCTCACCCCTTCATCACGCTTTATGAGCTACTATAAGTTGTCTTTTGCGTACAAGGAATGTGACCTCACCCCTTCATCACGCTTTATGAGCTACTATAAGTTGTCTTTTGCGTACAAGGAATGTGACCTCACCCCTTCATCACGCTTTATGAGCTACTATAAGTTGTCTTTTGCGTACAAGGAATGTGACCTCACCCCTTCATCACGCTTTATGAGCTACTATAAGTTGTCTTTTGCGTACAAGGAATGTGACCTCACCCCTTCATCACGCTTTATGAGCTACTGTAAGTTGTCTTTTGCGTACAAGGAATGTGACCTCACCCCTACATCACGTTTTATGACCTACTGTCAGTTGTCTTTTACGTACAAGGAATGTGACCTCACCCTTTCATCACGCTTTATGAGCTACTATAAGTTGTCTTTTGCGTACAAGGAATGTGACCTCACCCCTACATCACGTTTTATGACCTACTGTAAGTTGTCTTTTGCGTACAAGGAATGTGACCTCACCCCTTCATCACGCTTTATGAGCTACTATAAGTTGTCTTTTGCGTACAAGGAATGTGACCTCACCCCTACATCACGTTTTATGACCTACTGTAAGTTGTCTTTTGCGTACAAGGAATGTGACCTCACCCCTTCATCACGCTTTATGAGCTACTATAAGTTGTCTTTTGCGTACAAGGAATGTGACCTCACCCCTTCATCACGCTTTATGAGCTACTGTAAGTTGTCTTTTGCGTACAAGGAATGTGACCTCACCCCTTCATCACGCTTTATGAGCTACTATAAGTTGTCTTTTGCGTACAAGGAATGTGACCTCACCCCTTCATCACGCTTTATGAGCTACTATAAGTTGTCTTTTACGTACAAGGAATATGACTCAACCTCTACATCAAGCTTTATGAGCTACTGTCAGTTGTCTTTCATATATAAAGAGTGTGATCTCACCCCTATGTCACGCTTTATGATCTACAGTCAGTTGTCTTTGACGTACAAGGAATGTGTCCTCACTCCTACATCACGCTTTATGAGCTACTGTAAGTTGTCTTTAACGTACAAGGAATGTGACCTCACCCCTACATCACGTTTTATGACCTACTGTCAGTTGTCTTTTACATACCAGGAATAGGACTCAACCTCTACATCAAGCTTTATGAGCTACTGTCAGTTGTCTTTCATATACAAAGAGTGTGATCTCACCCCTATGTCACGCTTTATGATCTACTGTAAGTTGTCTTTTGCGTACAAGGAATGTGACCTCACCACTTCATCACGCTTTATGAGCTACTGTAAGTTGTCTTTTGCGTACAAGGAATGTGACCTCACCCCTTCATCACGCTTTATGAGCTACTGTAAGTTGTCTTTTGCGTACAAGGAATGTGACCTCACCCCTTCATCACGCTTTATGAGCTACTGTAAGTTGTCTTTTGCGTACAAGGAATGTGACCTCACCCCTTCATCACGCTTTATGAGCTACTGTAAGTTGTCTTTTGCGTACAAGGAATGTGACCTCACCCCTACATCACGCTTTATGAGCTACCGTAAGTTGTCTTTTGCGTACAAGGAATGTGACCTCACCCCTTCATCACGCTTTATGAGCTACTGTAAGTTGTCTTTTGCGTACAAGGAATGTGACCTCACCCCTACATCACGTTTTATGACCTACTGTCAGTTGTCTTTTACGTACCAGGAATATGACTCAACCTCTACATCAAGCTTTATGAGCTACTGTAAGTTGTCTTTAACGTACAAGGAATGTGACCTCACCCCTTCATCACGCTTTATGAGCTACTGTCGGTTGTCTTTTACGTACAAGGAATATGACCCAACCTCTACATCAAGCTTTATGAGCTACTGTCAGTTTTCTTTTATATACAAAGAGTGTGATCTCACCTCTATGTCACGCTTTATGAGCTACTGTCAATTGTCTTTGACGTAAAAGGCGTGTGACCTCACTCCAACATCACGCTTTATGAGCTACTGTATGTTGTCTTTGACGTACAAGGCGTGTAACATCACTCTTACATCACGCTTTATGAGCTACTGTAAGGTGTCTTTTACGTACAAGTAGTGTGACTTCACACCTCCATCACGCTTTTATGAGCTACTGTAAGCTTTCTTTTACGTACAAGGAGTGTGACCCAACCCATACGTCACGCTGTATGAGCTACTGTAAGTTGTCATTTACATACAAGGAGTGTGACCCAACTCCTACGTCACACTTTATGAGCTACTGGAAGTTGTCATCTAGGTAAAGGGAATTTGATTTCACACCTACATCACGCTTTGTCAGCTACTGTAGGTAGTCTTTTGCGTACAAGGAGTGTGACCAACCCCTACATCACGCTTTCTCAGCTACTGTAAGTTGTCTTTTACGTACAAGGAGTGTGGCCCAACCCATACGTCACGCTTTATCAGCTACTGTAGATTGTCTTTGACGTACAAGGAGTGTGACCTCACCCCTACGTCACACTTTATGAGCTACTGTCAGTTGTCTTTGATGTACAAGGAGTGTGACCTCACCCCTACGTCACGCTTTATGAGTTACTGTCAGTTGTCATTTAGGTACACGGAGTGTGGCCTCACCCCACCATCACGCTTTATCAGCTACTGTCAGTTGTCTTTTACGTACAAGGAATGTGACCCCACCCCTTCATCACGCTTTATGAGCTACTCTCAGCTGTCTTATGCGTACAAGGAATGTGACCCAACCCCTACGTCACGCTTTATGAGCTACTGTAAGTTGTCTTTTACGTACAGAGTGTGACCGCACCCATATGTCACACTTTATGAACTACAATAAGTAGTCTTTTACGTACAAGGAGTGTGACCTCATTCCTACATCACGCTTTATGAGCTACTGTAAGATGTCTTTTACGTACAAGTAGTGTGACCTCACCCCTACGTCACGCTTTATTAGCTACTGTCAGTTTTCTTTTACGTACAAGGAGTGTGACCCAACTCGTACGTCACGCTTTATGAGCTACTGTACGGGTTTTTTTTTCGTAAAAGGAGTGTGACCTCACCCCTACGTCACGCTTTATGAGCTACTGTCAGTTGTCTTTGACGTACAAGGAGTGTGACCTCACCCCTACGCCACGCTTTATGAGTTACTGTAAGTTGTTATTTAGGTGCAAGGAGTGTGGCCTCACCCCTACATCACGCTTTATGAGCTACTGTAGGTAGTCTTTTGCGTACAAGGAGTGTGACCCAACCCCTACATCACGCTTTCTCAGCTACTGTAAGTTGTTTTTTACGTACAAAGAGTGTGACCCAACCCATACGTCACGCTTTATCAGCTACTGTAGATTGTCTTTTGACGTACAAGGAGTGTGACCTCACCCCTACGTCACGCTTTATGAGCTACTGTCAGTTGTCATTTAGGTACAAGGAGTGTGGCCCCACCCCTTTATCACGCTTTATGAGCTACTGTCAGTTGTTTTATACGTACAAGGAATGTGACCCAACCCATAAGTCACACTTTATGAGCTACTGTTAGTTGTCTTTTACGTACAAGGAGTGTGACCTCACTCCTACATAACGCTTTATGAGCTACTGTAAGTTGTCTTTTACGTACAACTAGTGTGACCTCACCCCTACGTCACGCTTTATGAGCAACTGTCAGTTTGCTTTTACGTACAAGGAGTGTGACCCAAACCGTACGTCACGCTTTATGAGCTACTGTACGTTGTTTTTGACGTACAAGGAGTGTGACCTCACCCCTACGTCACGCTTTATGAGATACTGTCAGTTGTCTTTGACGTACAAGGAGTGTGACCTCACCCCTATATCACGCTTTATGAGCTACTTTCTGTTGTCTTTTACGCACAAGAAATGTGACCCAACACCTACCTAGCGCTTTATGAGCTACTGTAAGTTGTCTTTTACGTACAAGGTATGTGACCTCACCCCTACATCACGCTTTATGAGCTACTATAAGTTGTCTTTTACGTACAAGGAGTGTGACCTCACCCTACATCACGCTTTATGAGCTACTATAAGTTGTCTTTTACGTACAAGGAGTGTGACCTCACCCTACATCACGCTTTATGAGCTACTGTTGGTTGTCTTTTACGTACAAGGTATGTGACCTCACCTCTACATCACGCTTTATGAGCTATTGTCAGTTTTCTTTTACGTACAAGGAATGTGACCTCACCCTTACATCACGCTTTATGAACTACTGTAGGTTGTCTTTTACGTACAAGGAATGTGACCTCACCCCTACATCACGCTTTATGAGCTACTATAAGTTGTCTTTTACGTACAAGGAATGTGACCTCACCCCTACATCACGCTTTATGAACTACTGTAAGTTGTCTTTTACGTACAAGGAATGTGACCTCACCCCTACATCACGCTTTATGAGCTACTATAAGTTGTCTTTTACGTACAAGGAGTGTGACCTCACCCTACATCACGCTTTATGAGCTACTATAAGTTGTCTTTTACGTACAAGGAGTGTGACCTCACCCTACATCACGCTTTATGAGCTACTGTAGGTTGTCTTTTACGTACAAGGTATGTGACCTCACCTCTACATCACGCTTTATGAGCTACAGTCAGTTGTTTTTTACGTACAAGAATGTGACCTCACCCGTTCATCACGCTTTATGAGCTACTGTAAGTTGTCTTTTACGTACAAGAATGTGACCTCACCCCTTCATCACGCTATATGAACTACTGTAAGTTGTTTTTTACGTACAAGGAATGAAACCTCACCCCTTCATCACGCTTTATGAGCTACAGTCAGTTGTTTTTTACGTACAAGAATGTGACCTCACCCGTTCATCACGCTTTATGAGCTACTGTAAGTTGTCTTTTACGTACAAGAATGTGACCTCACCCCTTCATCACGCTATATGAACTACTGTAAGTTGTTTTTTACGTACAAGGAATGTGACCCCACCCCTTCATCACGCTTTATGAGCTACTGTAAGTTGTCTTTTATGTACAAGGAATGTGACCCAACCCCTACATCACGCTTTATGAGCTACTGTAAGTTTTCTTTTACGTACAAGGAATGTGACCTCACCCCTACATCACGCTTTTTGAGCTACTGTAAGTTGTCTTTTACGTACAAGTAATGTGACCCAACCCCTACATCACGCTTTATGAGCTACTGTAAGTTGTCTTTTACGTACAAGGAATGTGACCTCATCCCTACATCACGCTTTATGAGCTACTATAAGTTGTCTTTTACGTACAAGGAATGTGACCTCACCCCTACATCACGCTTTATGAGCTACTGTAGGTTGTCTTTTACGTACAAGGAATGTGACCTCACCCCTACATCACGCTTTATGAGCTACTGTAAGTTGTCTTTTACGTACAAGGAATGTGACCTCACCTCTACATCAACCTTTATGAGCTACTGTCAGTTTTTTATTACGTACAAGGGATGTGACCTCACCCCTACATCACGCTTTATGAGCTACTGTCAGTTGTCTTTTACGTACCAGAAATGTGACCTCACCCCTACATCACGCTTTATGAGATACTGTAAGTTGTCTTTTACGTACAAGGAATGTGACCTCACCCCTACATCACGCTTTATGAGCTACTATAAGTTGTCTTTTACGTACAAGGAATGTGACCTCACCTCTACATCAACCTTTATGAGCTACTGTCAGTTTTTTATTACGTACAAGGGATGTGACCTCACCCCTAAGTCACGCTTTATGAGCTACTGTAAGTTGTCTTTTACGTACAAGGAGTGTGACTTCACTCCTACATCACGCTTTATGAGCTACTGTAAGTTTTCTTTTACGTACAAGGAGTGTTACCTCACCACTACATCACGCTTTATGAGCTACTGTAAGTTTTCTTTTACGTACAAGGAGTGTGACCCAAGCCCTACATCACGCTTTATGAGCTACTGTAAGTTGTCTTTTACGTACAAGGAGTGTGACCTCACTCCTACATCACGCTTTATGAGCTACTGTAAGTTTTCTTTTACGTACAAGGAGTGTGACCTCACTCCTACATCACGCTTTATGAGCTACTGTAGGTTGTCTTTTACGTACAAGGAGTGTGACCTCATCTCTACATCACGCTTTATGAGCTACTGTAGGTTGTCTTTTACGTACAAGGAGTGTGACCTCACCCTACATTCCGCTTTATGAGCTACTGTAAGTTGTCTTTTACGTACAAGGAGTGTGACCTCACCCCTACGTCACGCTTTATTAGTTACTGTAAGTTGTCTTTTACGTACAAGGAGTGTGACCTCACCCCTACATCACGCTTTCGCAGCCACTGTAAGTTGTCTTTTACGTACAAGGAGTGTGACCTCACCCCTACATCACGTTTTCGCAGCCACTGTAAGTTGTCTTTTACGCACAAGGAGTGTGACCTCACCCCTACATCTCGCTTTATGAGCTACTGTAAGCTTTCTTTTACGTACAAGGAGTGCGACCTCACCCCTACGTCACGCTTTATTAGCTACTGTAAGTTGTATTTTACGTACAAGGAGTGTGACCTCACCCCTACATCACGCTTTCGCAGCCACTGTAAGTTGTCTTTTACGTACAAGGAGTGTGACCTCACCTCTACATCACGCTTTATGAGCTACTGTAAGCTATATTTTACGTACAAGGAGTGTGACCTCACCCCTACATCACGCTTTATGAGCTACTGTAAGCTATATTTTACGTACAAGGAGTGTGACCTCACCCCTACATCACGCTTTATGAGCTACTGTAAGTTATATTTGACGTACAAGGAGTGTAACCTCACCCCTACATCACGCTTTATTAGCTACTGTAAGTTATATTTTACGTACAAGGAGTGTGACCTCACCCCTACACCACGCTTTATTAGCTACTGTAAGTTGTCTTTTACGTACAAGGAGTGTGAACTCACCCCTACATCACGCTTTATGAGCTACTGGAAGTCATATTTTACGTACAAGGAGTGTGACCTCACCCCTACATCACGTTTTATGAGCTACTGTAAGTTTTCTTACGAACAAGGAGTGTGACATTCATTTCACCAATTTAAACCCTTTTCATTGCCAGCTGTGTATGTGTTGAGGACTATCGGACGACCCTTTCAGAGCAGACATTGATAAACTAAGTCTTATTCGTATGCCAGGGTTGGAGAGGGTTTATGAGTGTGGTCTTAAAACAACAAATTGTAATTTTAGTCTTAATATAAATTATTTCTTATGACAAGCTGAAGAATAATTTTATAATATATTTGAAAAGGAAAATTTTGCAAACCTTTTTAAATTATCTTTCCCATTTGGTGCACCTTCCTCCATTGCTTCTGTAGTGGTACCACGTGATAATAAATCAATATATCTGGGGAAGAAAAGATACATTTCACTATCATTTAAAGCTCCTAATTGAGACTGAAGTGAAATTATAATTATTATACATGTGCATTACATAATGTCCGAGGTTCTACAAATGTTAACTAAGTTTACTATTCAACTCACGATATTGTCGTTGATTCACAAAACGACGTCCCGTGTGTGATTCTTGTTAACTATATATCTTCAAACTTATTTTGTAAGAAGTGTTTCAAAAGGTTATATCAGATGGCTATTTCAAAGTAAAAATGACACTTTGATATCCGTAATTTATTTCAATATGTATTCAAATGTTTTTTTATTTAAATTTTGAAATTCTAAAATAAAACCTTATTTTTTAATGATTTTATTTATTGAAATTAATTTCATATACATTGTATATATCTAAAATTAAATAGATGTAATAATCTAATTTATTTCAATATTTATTCAAATGATTTTTTTTATTTAAATTTTAATATTCTAAAATAAAAACCTTATTCTTTTATTCATTGAAATTTATTTCATATACATAGTAAATATTTAATTTTAAGAAAGTTGGTTTTCAGGACCCGTGTGCATCAAGCTACTTAAGTTAAGGTAACTTTGCCACTTTTACTTAAGTGGTATGCATAATACTGCTTAAACTAGGAATTTCCTTAGCAAAATCTTAGTTTTAAGTAGCTCCGCCCATTCCACTTAAGTGGTATGCATAAAGCTCCTTAAAATAAAAATACACTTAAGTTTTCACTTAAATCTAAGGTACCTATTGAGGTATCTTAAATATGTAGAATGCAGCGATTTCGAACCAATTAACAACGACATATTTTCAATATCGTTGATATTCATATTTAAATGAATATCGGATGGGTATAGTGTTCGAAATATTTTTTATGGGCTCTTATTAAATAATTCATATCCCAACAGAAAGCATACGTAACTTTTCCGGGGCAGTTTACTTGATTTATTGCGTCAAAAATATCAATATTCGTTGTTGGAACCATATATTTATGTCATATGCTTACCCCTTCTTACTACGCTTATGTAAAGGGGGGGGGGGGGGGGGGGGGGGTAATAAAACATACAACTTTTGCTTGGCAACATGTAATGAGGCTTGTTTAGGGTATATGGGGATACTGGTTATTGGCCCTTTTTAATTAATGGGATATTGGATATTTGTGTAAATAATCAATCACGGGGATATGGAGTATTCAAATTGAATTTTAGGGATATCTTAAATTATTTTATGCTTTTAATTACAGGGATATTTGTGTCAAAACTTCAGGGGATATGAGATATGTGTACCCCCTGTAAATAAGCCTTTGTAATTGCCTCGCCTTAAAGGGAGTTTGTGAATTATGAATTCCAGTGTCGAAAGAAACCTCAGTTTTTGCGGTAACACATATATTGTCCCATTTTTTGTGCATTTCTTTAATGTATCTTTTTACGGAATTCCCGGCATTTTACTATGTGTGCAATTTCCTGCCATGCCCTATTTTTGCACCCAGCAGCTATCGACGAGGAAAACTTTGCTTTCAAAATAACTTTTCTCTTCTCGTGCTCCTCCAACAATACAACTTTTTCTCTATCTGTCCAATTTGGCTTCCGTTAAGACATTTTTTATTTTCAACAGTCACGAATAGTAACATTCAAACACACCCGACCTTGAATGTTTATCCGCACAACGTAATAAAAGTTGGTATTATCTATCTATTGAAAAATTAAAGCGAATTTACCAAGGATGAGTAAATATAATATTAAACGGTAAATGGAGAAGCGTTCCGATAATTTCCACTTAAGGTTTCCTTAGTTAAGTCCAAACTTGAGTAGTTATGTGCATACTGCTTAATACCATCACTTAACTAAGGGATTCCTTAGTGGAATCTTAGTTTAAGAAATACTTAAGTTTAGATGTGCTATGCATACGGACGGGCCCAGGTAACATACCCATCACTTATTTGTATTTAAATTTTAATATACTGAAATAAAAATCTTATTTTTTTATTTATTGAAATTTATTTCATATACATAGTAAATATTGAATTTTAAGAAAGTTGATGTTCAGGTAACATACCCTTAATGGTGCTCCCTTACTGTACCTCAATTTAATAGATTATAATTGCTAAATAACAATATGTACCATATTATTATTATTATTATTATTATTATTATTATTATTATTATTACAAGGCATTTCTATAGCTCATTATATAACAATACAATTACTCTAAGCACTTTCCATGTTTAAAATATACACAAATTTGTACATAAATAAGAAAAATAAGTGAAGTAAGAACAATACATTTAAAAACATGCCCAATTTAATCAAATACCGGTATAAAAACTTTAAGATTCAAAAAGCTTAACCAAATTGAATAAAAAAGAAGAAAATTGCGTATTATAAGAGAATTAGGGAAATCATATCTAAAAATATTAATTAAAAGAAAGGTATAAAAATGGACAAGAAATTGAATAATAAATAAACTTAGCTATCGAAATCAGTGAATGTAACTAAAAATTAATAAAAATATATTACGCAAAGACAATGAATCACAGTAAGAATTAAAAAGTATTACTCAACTGTACAAAAAGATAACAAATTAAAATCAAAAGTATAAAACAATATTGTAGCAGAACAGCACCAGTTAAAACAGTCATATGTGATTTTAAGAAAGTTGAGGTTCGGGGAACACATCGTTCCCAGATTGAGTGTAACATTCATGTGACTGAATGACAACATTTAACATGCATCTCATCTCTTCTGTCAAATATGGAATCTGGTGAAGGATGACTAATTCAACAGATAAAATCCTTGATCAACATGATTCTTGTCACAACACTTTATATTAGACTAGGATAAGCGATATCTTAAACAGTGATGAGAAATATTATAAGTTATAAGCTCCCTAGTGACCGTCTATCGTTATTTAGACGGTCAGTAAATCGTTGAAGGGTGAGCGCTCCAGCGCGAACCCTTCAACTATTTACTTACCGTCTAAATAACCATAGTCGGTCACGGGAGCTTATAACATTTTTGTACATGTTGCTGATCTATAGCTTGAAGCAGTAACTAAGTTTTTTCCACGAACTATGTTTGACGGACTTTCTTGGAAGTTGTAAGGCTAAAGACGTAATGGTCAATACACAAAATTAAGCACCGCCCACTGACCTTCTGTAATTTTCCGTCTCCATCGTTTCGTAACTGCACGTTATTTTAGAAGAAAATATAAATCATCATCTTTATTACAGTTGTGTTTAATTATGCTAAATCAAAATACACACATATATATAGAGAGAGCCTGGTCAAATACCTGCAAGTTTATCTATCGTCTGCATCGTTATTTTTATGAATGGAATTCTAAGGCTAAAGACGTAATGGTCACTACACAAAATTAAGCACCGTCCACTGACCTTCTGTAATTTTCCGTCTGCATCATTTCGTTACTGCGCATTATTTTTATGAATGGAATTTTCTCCTGGCCAGGTAAAGCGTATTAATCTTATTCTCTAGATTTCCATATATGGCTCTCCTTTCCATCGTTATTTTTAGGAATGATTTTATCCAATCATAGGTCGTCAAATAAATGCAACATCGTACAAAATATGTTGTCGGTGGTCGGTAATATGCCACAATACTGACGCTCGGGATAAAATTTACTAATATCCTGCCAACACATGTTAAAACTCAAAACACATTCTGGCTTCCATGAATTATTTCGATTCTGATATGTCTAACAGTACAAATGCGGTAGCATACTTTGATTGGGACACGGTAATTTATATTTACGTTTGCGGACAATGTCGCACACAATTTATGCTACCAAATTCGAGCAGACGATAACTCAGCAACATGTACTTTTACGACGGGAAAGTCAGTCACATATACTTTTACGACGGGAAAGTCAGTCGTATTGATGTGGCATCCGTAACAATAATATTGTGTTTCCATGTTTTAATTGCGCGTCGCATATTATTGATTTTGGATATATTGATTATTTTCAGTGAATATAGATGTTTAAAACGTTAACAACCGTGTAAATAATTTTATTTTGTGATTTTATCACCTGATTTAAATGTGTACCGCACATGTGCTAATGAGATTTCTTCTTCTTCTTCTTTGGTTACGGAAAACCATCAACGTACTGATGTTTACTTTCCGGCGCATGCCTGGTAAAATGTTTTCAAATTTATAAAAAATGTTCAGAACAAAGATAATTTATTTGATATAATTGTTATTATTATTTTTTAGTTTTATATTATCAGTTTTTACAATTTTTCTTTTAATTTAGGATTTTTACAATTTTTTTTTATTTTTCATTTATTAAGATAAAAACATGATTTCTGTTTATTTTATTCTGTGTGGATAAGTATCAAGGAGCACATCGTGAGTGAGTGCACCCTTGAAGGATTCTGTAGTGGTGTTTTTGGTTATGTCAGGGGATAATTTGTTCCAGTCTTTAATGGTTTGACAAAAGAAAGAAAATTTATAACTGTCTTTATTGCATTGGATTTGTCTGTAGGAGTCTTTTCGGGAAGATCTTGTCGTAGACTGGCTCTGAAGTAATATATTTTGTGTAGGGATAGTGATATTTTCATTTATTACTTTGTGAAACATTATGAGCCTAGTTCTTAGTCGGCGTTCTTGTAGAGTTTGCCAATTCATGGTGTTTAACATCTCAGACACACTGCTGGTGTTATGATGTCTGTTGCATGTATACCTGGCTGCCCGTCGCTGTACCTTTTCTAGCGAGTTGATGTTTTCGTTTGTGTGAGGATCCCAAACAGTGCAGCAGTATTCTAATTTGGGTCTTATTAGGGTTTGATATGCTCGTTCTTTTATTGTTTGTGATTGTACTTTTAGATTTCTTCTGATAAAACATAATGATTTGTTTGCTTTGGCGGCAGTTTGTTGGATGTGGGTGTTCCATTTTAGGTCTGTTGAGATTGTGACACCTAGATATTTTGCGTGTTGAACAGATTTTAATATATGGCCATGCATGTTATAGTAAAAGTGGATTGGATTTCTCTTGGTTGTTATATTCATGATGTTACACTTGTCTGGGTGAAATGACATGAGCCAGTCTTGTTCCCATTTTATGGCAGCTTCGAGATCTTCTTGGAGCTTGAGGCAATCGCTTTGTGATTTGATTTGTCGATAGATCATACTGTCATCTGCAAAAAGTCGGATACGGCTATGTTTGATGTATTCAGGGAGGTCGTTAATGTAGATTAGAAAAAGTATAGGGCCAAGAACTGTACCCTGTGGGACACCGGATGTGACTGGTATTTTTGATGATGTCATATTTTCTAAAAGTACTGTTTGAGTTCTGTTTGAGAGAAAAGATTTAACCCAGTTTATGATTTGTTCCGATATGCCAAAGTATTTCATTTTGTACAGCAGTCTTTTGTGTGGTACCTTGTCGAAAGCTTTTGCGAAGTCCATTATTATCAAATCTGTTTGTATATTTTTGTCATTGTTTTGTGATAAATCATGTATTAAGGAAATTATTTGTGACTCACATGATCGTTTTGCCCTAAATCCATGCTGTAATTCATAAAGTATGTTGTTGGTTTCTAGATGTTGCATCATGTTGCTGGCAAAGATATGTTCGAGTAATTTGCAAGCTATGCATGTTATGGATATAGGTCTGTAGTTACCTGGGTTGTGTTTATCTCCTTTTTTGAGAACAGGCGTGACATTTGCGTGGTTCCAGTCAGATGGTACTTTGCCTGTTTCCAATGATTTGGTGAATAATAATGTGAGGATGTCTGTACATATATCAATATTTTCTTTCAGTACTCTGCCTGCGATGGTGTCAGGACCAGTAGCTTTACTAGGGTTTATGTTTTTGATGAGTTTATAAACACCCTCCCTAGAGATTTTTATGGGTTCCATTGTGGGATGAGTACTAGGACCTTTATCTGGAATATTAGTGTTTGCTTCAGATGTAAAAGCAGACTGAAACTGTTTGTTTAGTATATTTGCTTTCTCAGATGGATGTGAGTGTAGGGTACCTTCACTTCGTAGGGGAGCTATGCCGGTGTTTTCATTTTTCTGGCTTTTTATGTAAGAATAAAGTTTTTTGGGTGTATTTTTGAAGCTTGGCTGATCTGGTTCATTTATTTCAATATCAAAAATCATGTTTTCTATATATCGCCAGTATGAGTTTCTCATTTCGTTCTGGAGCTTGGCTTTAGTTTTCTGATATTGTTCTTTATACTTGGGATTACGTTTTTTCTTTTTATATAACTTGTTTTTCTTGTTAATTAACTTTTTTAGTTGGTTATTTACCCAAGGTAATCTTGATTTGTTGCCAATGCTTTTTGTTGGAATATACTTATGGATAGTCTCTTGGACATTGGTTTTGAAGATGTTCCATAATTCGTCTAGATTCATTTTATCCTGATCTTTTTTTAGTTGTTTGTAAGTTTCAGTGAGGTCTTTTTCTATTTGATCCCATTGTGCCTTTTTGTAGTTTAACACTTTGTGAGCTTGTTGTTTATTTTGCGGCAGGGCTAGGTTTATTTCACTGTAAACTATATCATGATTGGTAGCTCCTTTGTTTGCAAAGCGTAAGAAGGACGTCATATTAGAATGTATTACTATCAATATGGAAATTTGCCAACTCGTGCACAAGAATAAAATAAAAAAATATCGAAACTTTAGCGGATGTGTTAAAATATGTTTTTTTTTCTATATGGCACTTAACGGACTCCATAATTCATATGTACATACATGGGCTTATTTAAGCCAATCATATTTTTGCACAGCTCAAGACAGATATAATTGTCTTAGATAACATTATTCTTGAAAATGCATCAAATAATAAAACTTATTGGAAAATTAAGAAAATGCTTTTAAAGTCAAATAAAGGATCTGGTAATCTCCCCCCTCTTCAAAACATAATTAATGATAAAAATTTAGAAGAGTTCGCCTATGATGACGAGGAAAAATGTGATTTATTAAACAAGTACTTTGGTTTTATATTCAAATTGGATGAAGCAAATGCACCCCTCCCCGATATCGAACTGAAAACAAATAATAATATAACTGATATTAATGTAAGTATCCAAGAAATTTCTGACATAATACAACTTCTTCATCCAAATAAGGCATCGGGGCCGGATGTCATCAGCCATAAAATGTTAAAACTATGTCCAAATAGTATAGCATTGCCTTTACAAATAATATTTAATAAATCACTCCACGAAAGTAAATATCCGACGAACTGGAAACTAGCTCATGTTATTGCAGTATTTAAAAAGGGGGATTCTTCATTGCCGTCTAATTACAGACCTATATCGCTTATAAGTTGTGTTGGGAAAATAATGGAGAGAGTTATATACAAACATGTTTATAACTATCTCCACCAAAATAAACTTATATATGAATATCAATCCGGTTTTCTTCCTAAGCATTCAACAGTACATCAGTTATTAGAAATTTATAATAGCATTTTAAATTCATTGGAGAAGAAGGAAGCAAATTGTTTTGTATTTTGTGACTTTTCTAAGGCATTTGATAAAGTTTGGCACCGAGGTCTTTTACATAAAATGAAAGCATATGGGATAACTGGAAATTTAATTAATTGGTTTAAAAGTTATTTAAAAGCCAGACGACAAAAAGTTGTTATTAAAAATAAATCTTCAGCATATTGTGAAATATCTGCCGGTGGTCCACAAGGTTCTGTCCTTGGACCTCTCTTATTTATTATCTATATAAATGATATTGCTGACAAACTTATATCACTGAGCAGACTATTTGCAGATGACACTTCGTTTGGTTACTCAAATCAGGACACAATGCAGTTGAAAAATGTTATTGCTCATGATTTGAATGAAATGGATATATGGTCAAAAAAATGGCTTATGTCATTTAATCCTGACAAAACAGAAATCATGATTTTCTCTAATCGTAGCGTTCCAGAGAATCTTGATTTCTCTTTTAATGGAAAATCAGTGCCCATTACCACCTCTCATAAACACTTAGGTGTTACATTTAGCAATGATGCTAAGTGGAATAACCATGTTGATAATATTAAAAGTAGTGTATCTAAACATTTGAACATTCTACGTAAATTGAAATACCGTCTTAGTCGCACTAATTTAGATAAACTATATCTTGTGTACATTAGACCACTTTTTGAATATGCATGTGAACTATGGGATAACTGTGGGATTGGAAATTCACAAAAACTGGAACAACTTCAACTGGAAGCTGCCAGAATTGTTACAGGCTTACCTATTTTTACCAAAACTGAAATTTTATATAGAGAGACAGGTTGGGAATTATTATCTGCGAGACGGAAGAGAAGGAAACTTCAACTTGTTTATAATATAGTTAATAAAAATACCCCTAATTATCTTTGTACATTGATTCCCCCCACCATACAACGTACGTCAGTATATCCGTTGAGAAATGAGAATGATATTATTTTACCTTTCTGTAGACTGTCTTCGACTAGTGATTCCTTTATCCCCTCCACAATAAAAATGTGGAATAGTTTAAATAACAATATTCGAAACGTTGATACTTTATCAAAATTCAAATCTGAATTAAAGAAAATCGACGAAACTGAAAATCATTCTGTTCCTAAGCATATTTCAGTGGTCCTCGAAAATTAAATATTATTTTAACTTAGCTAAGAAATTCAGCTTCGTTTTTGAATTTTGATTTATTTCGAGTTGGAATCGTATCTGACCCATCTTGTCGATGTGGTGCAGCCCTTGAAAATTTAAAACATTTCTTTTTGGATTGTCCTTTATACATACAAGCCAGAACTATATTGATATGTAATATCAACAGGGTTACAACTTGCTACACTCTAGATATTGAATTTCTGACATGTGGCAGTGATAATTTAACTTGTGAACAAAATTGTATTATATTTAAATATGTTTTTGATTATATTAAATGTTCAAAAAGATTCCTTATTGTATAACTGGAATTGAATTGGGTGAACATGCACATCATATGAATCCATCTTAATTTTCTTTTTCTTTCTGTTTGTGAATATTTATCATTGATTCGTTATTAGTGCTACATATAGTAATGCATGCCTTTTATGTACTTCTTTATTGTAACATATTGTAATTTGGAGAAGACTTCATAAGTTTGTTTAACTTGTGTCTAATCCATTTTGTCTGTTTAATTGGCAAATAAAATATGTTTAAACTAAACTATATAATTGTCATGGTCACATTACATATCTTCGTTTCATAAAACAAGAAAACCCTGCTTTCAGCATACCATTTTGACTACAAGGAATAATATTTCTGCTTTCAGCTTACCTTTTTGACTACAAGGGATGATATTCCTTCATTCAGCTTACCTGTTTGACTACAAGGGATGATATTCCTTCTTTCAGCTTACCTTTTTGACTACAAGGGATGATATTCCTTCTTTCAGCTTGACTTTTTGATTACAAGGGATGATATTCCTTCTTCCAGCTTACCATTTTGACTACAAGGGATGATATTTCTTCTTCCAGCTTGACTTTTTGACTACAAGGGTTGATATTCCTTCTTCCAGCTTACCTTTTTGACTACAAGGGGTGATATTCCTTCTTTCAGCTTACCTTTTTGACTACAAGGGATGATATTCCTTCATTCAGTTTGACTTTTTGATTACAAGGGATGATATTCCTTCTTCCAGCTTACCTTTTTGATTACAAGGGATGATATTCCTTCTTCCAGCTGACTTTTTTTTACTACAAGGGATGATATTCCTTCATTCAACTTACCTTTTTGACTGCAAGCGGTGATATCCCTTCTTTCAGCTGACCTTTATGACTGCAAGCGATGATATACCTTCTTTCAGCTGACCTTTATGACTACAAGGAATGATATTCCTTCTTCCAGCTTACCTTTTTGACTACAGGGGATGTTATTCCTTCTATCAGCTGACCCTTTGAACAACAAGGTGTGCAGGCCCTGCTTTCAGCTGACTTCGTTGTTTATATGTCAATGTACTCGTAATCGGCTCAGAATATTTCCTGTTGTTTATCGGTTTATAGAGCTTATTTTACATAAATAATAATAATAATAATAATAATAATTTCCCTTATTATACAAGAAAACACAATTAAAGTAATATTTTTGTTATTAGAAAACGGAAAAATCTAATTATTTCGTAAACAGTAGATTTTTTTTTAACGCATCCAACGAGAGTTTTGTCAGGAATTTTATTACCATTTTGGAATTGTATAAATATTTATGGTTGAAATTATTCTGAAGGCCCTGCTCATCTGAAAAATTACCAATTTTTAACGTTATTTTGGTCTTTATTTCAGGCTAAGTTCTTCAAAATACGCCAAGTTTGCTCGTTAAATGTGACAGCCAACTGACCGCGGACGTAATCCCATATAACAATAGGAACGACGGTGATCCCGCAGCTGGTCTATTGTCTCTCGTCGAAGTGCCGGAGAAGGCTAATGTTCCCTTCATGGTTAATGCATTTGACTACGTGACATTTATACACAGGCTTACCTGAGATTTACCTGGAAAATTTTGAAGAAAACGTGAAATCATAAATTTCCATAATTACTGATTTTTAATTTGACCAAGTTATTACAATCTTTCGGAAATAATTAGAAAAAATTGAAAGAATAGCGAAAACAGCTCAATATCACAATTATGTTTCCTTTTTGTAATATATTTAAGGTTCATTATAACACTTGTCAAGGGTATGTTCGACTTGCAAATTGATAAAAAGAAAAAAAAAAAAAAAAATTGTCTTCAATGAATAAAAGTTGTGAAAAAAACAACAGCACATAGTCAAAATATTTTACATGTGGATGTTTTGTATAACATTAAAAGAAAGAAATACAAAACGGTTTGTGCAGAATTGGCATTCGACAGAATGGTCATGATTTTGTATAGAACTTGTATTTTTTTTTCTTTATTTGCTATGCAGTTGGATTATTGCAATATTCAAAGAGTGTTTGATCAAAAGTAGGAACTTTCAGTTTATATAGATATCAAGTAACTCTTATTGTTTTGGATTATTTTTTTGTTTTCAAATAATATATTGAAGGACAATAAGAAATTTGGATTAAAAGAATTAATAAAAATAAAATAAAAATAGGGAATCGCATCGGTAGCGTAATGGTTAGCGTGCTCGCCTCGAGTGCGATATATTGTGGGTACGAGCCCCGGTCGGGTCAAACAAAAGAATATAAAATTGGTATTTGTTGCTTCTCCTCTAAGAACTCGTCATTAAGGAGAAAGAGCAAAGACTGGTTGGCTCGGAATCAGAACAATGTGTCCGAGTGGAGCGACATATCTACCCGCTGACTGTTGTTAGCTGACCTTGCCAAAGGCAATGTGAGCTTTTACAATCACTTGGCGTCCGTCGTCCGTCGTCTGTCATCTGTTTACTTTTCACATTTTAATCTTCTCCTCTGAAACGCCTCAGTCAAATGAAGTGAAATTTAGTAGCAAGCATCTATGGAAGGTCCTCTGTAACGATTGCTTATTTCGTCCCGATCCGTTAACAAACATGGTCGCCACATGCAGGCGATTCTTGTTTCTGATTGGCAGATTTTTTTTTAATCTTCTCCTCTAAAACTTCTTTGCCAAATGAACCGAAACTTGGTAGGAAGCAACTATGGAAGGTCTTCTATAAAGGTTGCTCATTTCATCCCGATCCCACAAACTGAACACAAATATGACTTGTCCCGCATTTCATGAAACGACTCCTCAGCGGCTGTTACACTGATAGGAAATGTAGCAATCAAATTGTCTGAAGCTTGTACAAATAAAATGAGGGTAATCGCAAGATTGAAACATAAAATGTTTTAATAGTATTTATTCGCTGCCCAGTTAATGTTTTTTTTTATCCTGCACTTGTTCTATTCGAGTAGTCACATTGTATTGACCGGATATTTTTTGTTATACATTTGTATTTGGTTTCTGACCAAGATATCTTTTTCGGGTACCTGATTCATGTTGAACGACGGTAAGAAACAGTAACCGCATTTATGCTTATAAGCTTATAAACTTATAAGCGCGGACTTCACAGAGAACACAATCAAAAACGATAAGAACAACGCTTGTTTCTGCTCTTTTTAGACAATTTGACAGTTTCTTTGGGGCTTTTGAAATAACACGATAGATACAATATACGTACATTGTCGGAAAATATATAATTCATTTCCACTCGCTGCGAAACGGGTAAGAAAAACTCGTCAAAACTCGTATATATAAATTTTATATTTTCGACAATGTATATATATTATCTATTTTTTTTCTCCCTCGTTTCACTCCGAAAATATTTTTTTTATTAACTGAAATAATGTTATATAAATAAGACTCGATACAGTGTAGGGTTGTGCGTTCGCTACATGATTGCATAACAAATATATCAACATAACAAATTCATTCAGTCTGTCATTTATACTCCCCAAAAAAAAATGCAAAATATATACGAGTGATTGAAATTCTTTTGGCATTAATATTGGTGGATGGGCGGAGGACTATAACATCCAAAGTACGAACTTTTGTCGTATTACAACTTGTAACGAACGTTGCATTAATCGAGTACACCTAACATTTTCTTTATATACAAACTGCCAAAATCGTCCGTGCGGAAAGAAATTCAATACTACAGCCTTTGTTAATTTGCTTATCTGTAATGTTAATGTAAACATTATACTGTGAAGAAATGTAAATATCGTATCCACGAAGTTATTTCCACAGAGTGACTTACTTCGTTATATCAACGAGTATAAAATTAAAATATTGTGTTATAAAAATAATCTCCCACTTCTCAATTGATGCGCCTGGACAGCGACGTAAAGTGAGTGTAGCGTATTGAGCACCAACCGTGATGCGAGTGCCACAAAAAGCATAAAAAATTCAAGTGTTCGCGACAGTAGCAATTTAACATAGAAATAACGATTTTTTTTATTGTACAAAGTAGCTGAAATTAGCAGCCATGGCGAATATTCATACCCCATGGATCAGTATTTATCGCTTTTGATATATTTCCTAATCATAACTATTGCTAAATTGCAAAATCTATAATAATACGATCAGTGGTATTTACATACTGACAAATCCGTTTCTTAATAAATGACACAACCGGTTTCTATACATGTTTATATTTTGACCAAGCCGGATTTCAAAAACATCTGTTGATATCAAGTTTTAGGGAATAACTAGTTACTAATTGACTTTTCCTCAACAAATAATATTTCTAAGTAAAATCAATCATTCATCAATATTTTTTTCTTTTTTGGCAACATTTAATTCATTCGTAAATGGAAGATATAGCAATATTTCAGTTGATTGTAATGATTTTGATGCCAGATTCCTTATAACTTATAGAAAAATCTAATTTTTCACTGCAAAAATTAATGATATTTGGACAAAAAATGAAATTAATAATAATAACAATCATAAAGCATCATAATTCAAAACATTATATACACAGTATACTCATAAATACTTACGATAATTATCTGTGTCTTCTTTAAAAATACCACTTTAAAATATCCCGGATGTTGACCAAACATTTTCGATCGGAACTCTTTGACGACAGTGTACCCGTTCAATCTGTAATCATGTTGGACTGGATTCAGCTTTCCTCGTCGCTGGACTCGTCGTCATCAAAATCAATTATTATTGGAGGAATCTCACTCCTATCAATGCAATTCTCTTTTCCATACTCCTTTTCTATCTTTAATACATGGTCTTCTGCCTTCGCCCAAACTTCCTTTGTAATTCTGTCAAACCCCCCATAAACAAGTTCTTTCACATCCTTCAAACGAAAAGTTGTATTGTTTTCTGCAACAAACCCTTTAACCTGTGGCCAAATAAGTTCTATGGGGTTCAATTAGCAATGGCAAACAGGGGTTCTTAGAACTTCGTGACCGTGTAGACTGGCAATTTTATCAGTTTTAAGAACGGAAAGGGGTTTTTTAACGTTGATTTTATCATAAAGTTGTTTTTTTAGTTTCAAGGGGCTGAAAAGGAATGTTGTGTTTTGAAAGATAATCTTGTAAGACAACTTTTCTCTAATTAAAGTTTGGCACAACTGTTTCTTCAGTCTTGATGTGATAACTGACATTATCTAAAACGATAACACTTGGGCTTTTTAATGCTGGCATAAGCTGATTTTCGAACCAGTTTAGAAAGGTGGGCCCATTCATTTCTTGGTGAGAATCCCCATCTTTAGCTTTGGCAAGAAAAACCAAATCACACCTATCAATCAAACCCTCCTCACGATTACCAGCGTGCAAAACTATCAACGTTTTACCTTTTCCTGAAGGGATCTTTGGGGCATCAGAACCATCAACTGGTAACCACATGTAGTCAGTGGCATGATTCTGATTAACCCAGGTCTCATCCAAATATACAATTTCATACCCATCCTCTCGAAACTTCCTGATTTTTCGGAGGTAATTACACCGATCATTTATTACTGACCTCTGATCATATAAAAGCCTCCTATTATCGCCGGATTTTTGTGCTTATAACCAAGATCTAATAAAGTTAAAGTAAGCGTTGATTTCGAGATTTTAATTGTATCTTCAATTTCTTTCTTATTTTTTTAGACTGTTGAGGCAATTTTCCTGTTGTACATGCTATGAACGGTCCGTTTAATAACGCAATGGTCAAAATCATCAAGAGTTTTCTTTCTTTCTTTCGGTCTGTTGGATTCAGAAGGACTTTTACCGTTTACAACTCTTTACACAGAACTGTAAGATATGCCAGCAGCCTTGCATGTTCTTTTAATCAAATTATCTGCGGAATAAAGTGGTCTTCCCTTGGCCTTCTCAAGCTGAAAAAAACTTGAATAGATTTAACACAATGTTTTTACAATCTTTTGACAAGTCCTTTGTTTTACCCATTCTAGCGATGTTTGTATATATTAAGATGTCAAAAAATAGGTCTATGAAGAAATGTTATGTGAACTTTTAGAAAGATTTTAAAGTTTAAAAATGGAGTGGCAAAATATGCCTGGACACGTGTCTCTGTCTCTATCAAGGTAAGATTTACCTGGCTGCTACCTCTAGTTAGTTTACTCCCACCTCTATTTTGGCGGTAAAAATCGGGGAAAATGTCAAATTTCAGATGAGTGCAGCAATAATGAAAGGATATGGTTAGATAAAATGCATATCTTAAAAATGGTAGTAAAATTCTGCACAAAACTCTCGTTTACTGTGTTTTAAAAAAATGTATTGTTTTCGAGAAAATTCATATTTCCGTTTTCTAATCAAAAAATTATTACTTTAGTATGGGGTAACTGCACTCTAAGGGAATCTGATTAACTTGAAAAATACAAATAGAAGCAGATCGAATTATAACTGGTCTTCGATATAATTCCTCTAGACAAAAACTAAACCGTGAATTGGGGTGGGAATCATTAGAAAATAGACGGAATAAACACAAACTCACATTATTTTATAAAATACGTAATGGGTTAACACGTGCATACCTTTACGAGTTGGTTCAACCATATCTACCTAGACGATCTGGATATAACTTAAGAAATGAAAATAATACATTCTATCCACCATTTACCAGAACGAGTTCTTTGTATGATAGTTTTATCCCTTTCACTATTAGACTATGGAATGCATTGCCCCTAACTATAACAGAATCTCCAAGATTAAATATCTTTAAAAATAGATTGACACACTTCTATAAGACTTGGGGCACCAAAATTATAATTTTGGAATAAGAAAGTTTAACATAATTCATTGTCAATTAAGAAATGAGGCTAGTAACCTGAAAGCACATTTATTTAATGATTTTTTTATCTGATAATACTAACTATCCTAACTGTAGTGGTTCATTAGAAGATAACCACCATTTATCTGATAATACTAACTGTCCTAACTGTAGTGGACCATTAGAAGATAACCACCATTTATCTGATAATACTAACTGTCCTAACTCTAGTGGTCCATTAGAAGATAACCACCATTTATCTGATAATACTAACTGTCCTAACTGTAGTGGACCATTAGAAGATAACCACCATTTATCTGATAATACTAACTGTCCTAACTGTAGTGGACCATTAGAAGATAACCACCATTTATCTGATAATACTAACTGTCCTAACTCTAGTGGTCCATTAGAAGATAACCACCATTTATCTGATAATACTAACTATCCTAACTGTAGTGGACCATTAGAAGATAACCACCATTTATCTGATAATACTAACTGTCCTAACTGTAGTGGACCATTAGAAGATAACCACCATTTATCTGATAATACTAACTGTCCTAACTGTAGTGGACCATTAGAAGATAACCACCATTTATCTGATAATACTAACTGTCCTAACTGTAGTGGACCATTAGAAGATAACCACCATTTATCTGATAATACTAACTGTCCTAACTGTAGTGGTCCATTAGAAGATAACCACCATTTATCTGATAATACTAACTATCCTAACTGTAGTGGACCATTAGAAGATAACCACCATTTATCTGATAATACTAACTGTCCTAACTGTAGTGGTCCATTAGAAGATAACCACCATTTATCTGATAATACTAACTGTCCTAACTCTAGTGGTCCATTAGAAGATAACCACCATTTATCTGATAATACTAACTATCCTAACTGTAGTGGACCATTAGAAGATAACCACCATTTATCTGATAATACTAACTGTCCTAACTGTAGTGGTCCATTAGAAGATAACCACCATTTATCTGATAATACTAACTGTCCTAACTCTAGTGGTCCATTAGAAGATAACCACCATTTATCTGATAATACTAACTGTCCTAACTCTAGTGGTCCATTAGAAGATAACCACTATTTATCTGATAATACTAACTGTCCTAACTGTAGTGGTCCATTAGAAGATAACCACCATTTATCTGATAATACTAACTGTCCTAACTGTAGTGGACCATTAGAAGATAACCACCATTTATCTGATAATACTAACTGTCCTAACTGTAGTGGTCCATTAGAAGATAACCACCATTTATCTGATAATACTAACTGTCCTAACTGTAGTGGTCCATTAGAAGATAACCACCATTTATCTGGTAATACTAACTGTCCTAACTCTAGTGGTCCATTAGAAGATAACCACCATTTATCTGATAATACTAACTGTCCTAACTGTAGTGGACCATTAGAAGATAACCACCATTTATCTGATAATACTAACTGTCCTAACTGTAGTGGTCCATTAGAAGATAACCACCATTTATCTGATAATACTAACTGTCCTAACTCTAGTGGTCCATTAGAAGATAACCACCATTTTTTTTTTATATGTCCTAAATATAATAACTTAAGATTGGTTTTTATTAGATTCCACACAGATAATAATACCTAAAAATAATAATGTTGACATTAATGTAGATTTATTATTACATAGAAATATATTATTTTCATATGATCTAAATACAGAAATATTTCAATCTACGCAAATTCATAAGTGATACTCGTCGTTTCACTAAGGGGGTGGTTTTGGCCCCTAGTCTAACTAGTCTCACTTTTTATTGAATCGCCTGTATCAAGCCAGGAAAGTGAGCTGTCATGTATTTTTATGTAAGTGATATCGATTTTGTCTCTTTCGATGTGTTTTCTATTGGTTTTCTAACTGTTCCGACATTGTGTGGTATATTTTATTTTTCATTTCATGTTGTATTTATTTAAAGGTACATCTTGTTATTATTTCGGTAAAAATAAATGGATTACAATATCCGGCAGTCAATATAAATATCAGATAATTACAGGACAAATGAATTAAGGAATTAAATATCAGTAGTCCTTTTCACAAAAATTCGTAACTATAGTCCTAACTTTTTCACTTAAGATTATCTTACGTCAATTCCTAAGTCCTTTTCACAAAGATTATCTTACGGCAAATTTTAATCTTACGACTAAAAATTCTTCCTTAGGTGTACTCGATACAACATTATGTGATAAAGTTTGTCAGTGATTTGCGACAGGTCAATGGTTTTCTCCAAGTACTCCAGTTTTCTCCACCAATAAAACTGACCGATATATTGTTGAAAGGGACGCTAAACACTATAAACCATCTTCCTTAGCAACCTAGTTTCATTTCCATAGCACAACAAAACATTTCTTTAAATAAAATTATTCAAAAAAATATCCCCGGGACTAATTTATAAGCAGTTTTTATGCTATGATGTGTTTGTATGTTTATATTGAATTTTTATCTAATACAAAAAAAAATGTATATGAATCGGTCACCAATAACTGCACAAAATATGAACGGGTATGATTTTTGTATAGAGGAACATTTCTAATGCATGTAAATTAAAATGATCTATAATAATTATCATTACTTGGAGTTGTGCGTCATCATCCACGCGTGGTTACTTTTGGTAGAAGTATTTTTTTAAGGGAGTGCATCTGAAGTGTGAAAAAAAACCTATTCATATAATTCATTTTATCGGTTATTTGTCAGCAAAATATTTACCCCTTTTTTCCAATTAATCCCATTCCACATAAAATTAAACGCTTGTTCTTTTACTGATGAATATTTATCCCGATTTTTCTGAGATAACCCAAATTAAGATGTGTTTATCATCTATCAATCATGAAGACAAATAAATATTCCTGTTATATATTAATATTAATATAACACAAGAATGTACACAAGTTTATGTATTGCCAGAGTGTTCGATGATCATCGAAGTTGCCAGAAATTAATAAATTATATTACTAATATAAAGTCAAAATCAAAACGATATCATTGGATCCAGAAAATTCCAGTCCTAAAGCGGCTGTTCATACAAAACTTTTGTAAGCGGAGTAGATGTCTAGAAGAAAATCCTGTATTCCTGTTTTTATCCAAAAAAAAAAATTAAAATAAAAAAAAAGAATTCTCCCTAAGTTTGAAAGTAGTCTTTTCGATTGTCGATCGTTCCCAATTTGAAATCTAAAATTAATGAGAATTATCCTGATTTTTTGGGTCATGTAAACGATACACTGCTGCATTGAAAAGGTAAATGTACGATTCAAGATTTTATTAACAAGGTTCATGCACAGTGTGCAACATGAGCATACAGTTATTATAACATAAATACATACATATGAAATAAGACAAAGACACAACAAGAACATTAACATTGGAGAAAAAAAACATAGTGAATAGAAGTGATCACTCTAATATCTAATGTACTAGAATAATTTACTGATTCCTTTCAAAAATAATGCTACACTTTTCAATAATTGAGAATTACACAAAGAGAAGATACCAGCCATTTTAGCTAGACTACTATTTTGTACATAATATTTTGGAATATATTTGGATCGTAATCTTTGTATTTCAGTGTTATTACATATAAACAAGTAGTGATATCCATCGCCAATTACATCTTTTGAACATTTTGTACACTTTCTATTTTCTTTTGTAATTTTTGCCAACGTCCTGTTTCAATTGGTATTCTAATGTTACAGAACCTAAATTTAGTTATATAGATTCTATACTTTTGTTCGAGGCGTAGCTGATACGGTTCTATACAAAACTCTTGCTTGAAAAGAGAATAAAAATGACCACGAGAGGAATTACCAATCTCTGAACGCCAATTTTGTATGAATTGGTCAATAAGAATTTGTTTCACGTGTGTTTTAATCCAGATTATATTAACAGGAATTTGGTTTCTAAAGATAAAACTAAGGCCAATATTATCCAAAATAGTCTGTATATTTAACGGAATGCATCGTTATAGACAGACTCTGTTATTAGTCACGCCAAAAAGGAGTAAACAACAATGTCATTTGTAGCGTCTGTTTGTATTAAACCATATTCATTTCAATAAACATTTATCAATATGTGTAAATAGGTTTGTCATACGGTCAGAGAAAATGCGCTAACGATGAATTGCTCTCTTATTTTCAAGTCGAAGCGCCAATACATCGTCCATCTTTTTTTCTATTTTTTTCACTTACGATAAAAGATAAGACCAAAATTTCTCTTACGATCAATATTCTACACTTAAGACAGGGTAGTTTTATACGTAAAGTTAGGACTATTTTTACACTTAAGATTATCGTAAGTATTTTTGTGAAACTCTTTTTAATTTTAGTTTTACACATACGACAATTTTTTATCGTAAGAATTTTTGTGAAAAGGGCTACAGATAATTACAGGTCAAATGGGTTAACAAATTAAATATGAGATAATTACAGGACAAATGAATTAACAAATTAAATAACAGCTTAATAATAAGAGTATATGTGTAAAAAAAAATAACGCTGAACATTTAAAATATATATATAAATATATCAAAGGCATTTGAAATACTTTGAAAACCCATACCCCATATGCATGCCAATTTGCAATGGAAACACTTATCACACAGACGAAATAAATAAATATTCAGAATATGAAACCTGTACTACGACGAACGCATTATTAACGGTGACATCTGATAATATTATCAAGGTGTGGAAAATTTAAAACGACAAAATTGAAGTCGTTTCTTTTGTCATAAGATATAATAGAAAGTTGACCATAAGAAATGAGGCAGAGGAAGCCGTTTGTTTCTATAGTTTTCGTATTTCGAATGCATATGATTTCCATGCCGAGGGAGTATTTAAATAGGGTGTTTTCAAACTCCAGTGGCACCTCCGTACTCAGTTCTACCCTAAGCAACAACACGGAAGGTTACTTCAGTAACAATTGGGGACGGTGGTGCCGCTAAAGTTTGGAAAATAACACCCCTTTCATATATTCACTCAAAACCGGCTCGTGTTGTTGCAGGACTAACATGCTATACAGAATTTGATTCAATATACAGGGAGATGGGTTGGTGGAATCTAGGCAAGAGGTTTTAAAAACATGTGTCTGTTTTATAACTTAAATGTTGATAAATCTGCCGAGTCATTATATGATTTGATCCCTCCCAGTGCTGGTAAAATTAAAAACTGTAAATTACGAAATCTCCGTAATATTAGTGAAACTATTAGTAGATTATCCATATCCCCAAAAAATTTTTTTCACTAATCTATTCTGAATGTAATCTGGTGACGAATAGTTTGTAGCTGAACTTGATTGAAATAATGAATGTTGAAATACACACGTATGAGTACTTTAAGAGAAAACCCTCAATAAATACCCTTTTACATAAACTAACTCTTAATAAATAACTTTAGAATTATATGCTTTGTAGCTATATTTTAAGAGATCATACATTTACAGGAATTAATAATCCAGTTATAAAACTGATTGATTTTCTTTTACTCTAGGTGTGTTCTATACGGTCCAATTATAGTAAAGGTGGACTCGATGTATATTATTTATATATTAGGAAAAATTATCTAAGTAGTAAAACTTGTGCCTGATCCTATTGCCATGTTGTTTGGACAATAAAATATGTTTATGCTAATGAATTGGAAAAGTTGTGACCCAATCATACATTTGAAAGCGGAAAAAAGGTCGCCCCATTCCAGTGGCGCATGTGGATGTGTGTACTAGAGAAGCTGATATGTTTGTGTGTGCATGTTTGTGTTTACGAATTGTACTTGTTTAATTCATTTGTTTCCTCTGGTGTTTTGACTTGGACATTTCCTAAAGAGAAATCACCCTTTTAGCATATATAATTACAACAAAAACTTGCCGGATTCTGATTATTACTCGTAAGGCACATCATGAAATCACACCGGACTAGTAAATTACACTGAAATGAAAGAGAGGAAGACCTGGAGGGGGTACTATTGTCCCACCCACTAAATCACACATCCTGCAAAGCATATACAAACAGATATTAAAACTAACAATCTTCCATTCTTACATGAACGTAGTTATTTTTTCTATTTAACTTAAAGTGTGTCTCCCCAATATGCAATACACTTAACGAGCAAGAGACGGTGCACTCATAGCAAAACAGTTGCAATTTACGGTACACATTTCCTCTCAAAATATGATCTTAGCGTTAAACAATAAATTTATAAATCTTGCTCAACTATCTCAACATTTTAGCATTAATTTTCACAAAGTAAAATGAAAATCCTCGTTATTTATACAAGTTTTATGATATTGTTCTACGTGTTATTCATACAGTGTTCCAATTTTCATGTCTTCGAGTGTACACAACTTGAGATAATAACATTCAACATGTTAAGTAAAGGACAATATAAATAAAAGCGAACGTATATCTAGAGTTGAATTAAACATATGAAAAACATACATGGCGTCAGTGTTGTTGATCACCTCAGCTATCGTAATCTACGGTACATACATGACGTCAGTGTTGTTGATCACCTCAGCTATCGTAATCTACGGTACATACATGACGTCAGTGTTGTTGATCACCTCAGCTATCGTAATCTACGGTACATACATGGCGTCAGTGTTGTTGATCACCTCAGCTATCGTAATCTACGGTACATACATGACGTCAGTGTTGTTGATCACCTCAGCTATCGTAATCTACGGTACATACATGACGTCAGTGTTGTTGATCACCTCAGCTATCGTAATCTACGGTACATACATGACGTCAGTGTTGTTGATCACCTCAGCTATCGTAATCTACGGTACATACATGGCGTCAGTGTTGTTGATCACCTCAGCTATCGTAATCTACGGTACATACATGACGTCAGTGTTGTTGATCACCTCAGCTATCGTAATCTACGGTACATACATGACGTCAGTGTTGTTGATCACCTCAGCTATCGTAATCTACGGTACATACATGACGTCAGTGTTGTTGATCACCTCAGCTATCGTAATCTACGGTACATACATGACGTCAGTGTTGTTGATCACCTCAGCTATCGTAATCTACGGTACATACATGGCGTCAGTGTTGTTGATCACCTCAGCTATCGTAATCTACGGTACATACATGACGTCAGTGTTGTTGATCACCTCAGCTATCGTAATCTACGGTACATACATGACGTCAGTGTTGTTGATCACCTCAGCTATCGTAATCTACGGTACATACATGACGTCAGTGTTGTTGATCACCTCAGCTATCGTAATCTACGGTACATACATGGCGTCAGTGTTGTTGATCACCTCAGCTATCGTAATCTACGGTACATACATGACGTCAGTGTTGTTGATCACCTCAGCTATCGTAATCTACGGTACATACATGACGTCAGTGTTGTTGATCACCTCAGCTATCGTAATCTACGGTACATACATGACGTCAGTGTTGTTGATCACCTCAGCTATCGTAATCTACGGTACATACATGACGTCAGTGTTGTTGATCACCTCAGCTATCGTAATCTACGGTACATACATGGCGTCAGTGTTGTTGATCACCTCAGCTATCGTAATCTACGGTACATACATGACGTCAGTGTTGTTGATCACCTCAGCTATCGTAATCTACGGTACATACATGACGTCAGTGTTGTTGATCACCTCAGCTATCGTAATCTACGGTACATACATGACGTCAGTGTTGTTGATCACCTCAGCTATCGTAATCTACGGTACATACATGGCGTCAGTGTTGTTGATCACCTCAGCTATCGTAATCTACGGTACATACATGACGTCAGTGTTGTTGATCACCTCAGCTATCGTAATCTACGGTACCATCAATTAAGGTGTAAGGGGATACACGGTGATAATATTTTTACGTCATAGAAAATGCAAGCAGCGTGATATCCGTACTCTATAAATAGCAACTTCATCTCAGAAATACAGTGTTTATTAGGTGTGCATCCATCCCTCCGTAAAGGTATCAAATTTCGACTAAATCCAATCAATTATTTTTTTTGATAAAAATGAGTCCACAACATATTAACCTTTGCTCGATAGTGTACTTTTACAACCAATTCGAACTCTTACAACATGAAATCCACATTGACTATTTTAAAATTTTAACAACAAATGCTTAGTGGTCATTTCAATTTAATTTCACTTAGTTTTTATTAATTAATATCCAATTTAAACTGTTTTCAATGGCCTCATATTGTTTTATGATGACATTTTATATCTATTATAACTGAAATAACCACAATTTATGTGGGAAAAGTTGTAGAATTAGAAACAAACATAAAAACATTATATCTTCATCATATTTTATATTTGAAGTCGACAAGCTGAAATTGTTTAAAAAATAATATCATCTATATTTTCAATAATGTAAAAACACACAATAATTGTAAATTCATAAATAAAAATAAAATGAATTGCAATATCCTCTGTCCATGTATATTTAGTTTTTGGGAGCTATATTCCAAGATATTAAATAATTCATTTTGATGTATTAATAAGACACCACAATGCATTTTGTAACATTTTTGGACGGAAAATGTCAAACTGGATATGTTATGACTTTTCTAGGCCACGAACATGGCGACAAAAAAAGTTAGGTATAAAAACAATTAAAAAAATTTAAAGATTTTCCACTAAATTTATGTGGGTTGTGTGTGTTTTTCGAGCTTACATGGCTATCAACCATTCCAACATACCAGAAAGGTATTCACCACCCAAACTATCCAGAAATTTAATGTATTTTTCCTCATCAATATTCTTTACATTTAGATTAGATTTTGATCACGTGACTGCATTTTCAAGCTGGATGAATTGCTCCTCAGATTTCTCAAATAATTGCTTATAACACGGAAATTTATTGTTTCCGTCAACGGCTCAATAATTAACAGGTTATTGTTGACTTCCGCAAAGTTTTTCGTCTGCTAAAATACAAATAGTTTAGTTGTTTTCTTTCAAATTTAGCCATTTTTTGAACTTGCGTGCTGGCAAAAATGATATTTTTTTTATTTATCATGAGAACCTCGAGTTTAGAAGCTAGAAATATAAGGTTTGTGAATAGTAATGTATCCAGAGTCCAGGAATCCAAATTAATTCCGGCAAGTTGACCACAAAATATTATTCGTTGGTAAATTTGGTGTCGAACTCCACCAATTTCATGTATTATAAGACTGTTAAGGCCAGTGTAAGGGTTTGCCGCCTCGGATTTTCATATAATAATAATAATAATCTTTATTGCAAATAAAACCCTTGCAGGTAAAGCAATACAATACAACATTACAAAACGTATATATGACAGTACACTCGAATTTCGTCGATGAAAATGTCATGCGCAGTGTAGCGCTTTACTGGAAGCAGATTGGACAGGGCTGACGATACATTCGTGTTGAAAAATTACTGGTTTATAGATTTTAATAAAAAATACAACCATTCTGCACTTCGATTTTGTATCTTTCTGTACATAACTGAATGACCCTGACCCAACTTCCTCTACGCCACACCACTCGAATTTCGACGATGCGCAAAACATGGCATAAAAATAACAAACGGGGGAAAAAATTAACGTTGCTTAATGAAATATCCTACCGTGACATCTGCTCGGTCATGCAATAATGTCGGTCATTTGTTTTGATTTACAATTCTCGCCCAGCGCGAGACCAATGACGTCATTCTGTATATTCATAGCGTACATAAACACAGAGGGAATACTTTTCAACGTCAGAATTACAAGATGAGATTAAAACAGAGAAGTTTGAATTGAATAAATTCAATGCAAGAAAAAAAGATCCTTTTTACTAATGTCTTTTTTTCCTGATCATTATGCTTGTTAAATATGTTTCCATCGATGGTATTCCCCAAACATTTGTATTTTTCCGGTTTGTTGACACAATCGACATCACAGTTCATGACCGTTTCTGGAATGTAGGCCAAGCAAATTGTATTTTAAAATACTTTGAAAATATGATGATTGATCATTCAGATTCCACCATTTTCTAGAAAATGGCCGATTTTACCGGGAAAATACATGCAAGTGCTCTCCATTAGTCACAAAATGGCAGATTATTTTGCATTTCCACTGCTGCTTTAATAACAAATATACCCCTTACTTCTTGGGGTAATGAAATGAAATTCACAGAGAAGATAGAAAAAGAATTAATTTAACAGCAATAATCAAAATTTATAGCATAAATTGAACAGAGAATTAAATTAAACCAGACAGAAAAATGAGATTGTCTGGGTAAAAAAACCCTGTCATTATTACAAATAGCATCAACAAAACTGTAGTGTTACCACTCTGTGATAATAAATGTGATTAAAATAAATTGAAATCAGTCATTAATTGTTTTACCAAAATATGTCGGTCTAATAGATTGTATTGACAAAAGCAAAAACACCAAATTCACTGGATTAAATACTTTTTATGTGGGTAAGCAAGTTTAATATTTGCATTTTTTTTTTTGGATATGCATTTCTGGATAATATATTTCTGGATATGCAAATAAATTAAAAAAGGAGAGAAAGGAAAAAGGAAAAAGACAGACAGCAAGCAGTTACTATCGAAGAATTCAGAATGTAATATACATATCATTATTCTTAGCCTCTCGTGTCCTTTTATTTGTGAATGGAACGTTGTAATACTGAGTGGGGGGAAACAAAACAATTCTGTGGTTTACAGTTGCACTGCATTTTGCGACGTGTCGTTCATCTAATTTATATCGAGGTTGACCTAGATACTAGTAATCGTCAAATACCAGGGCTCGCGGAGGACCGAGGCGGTATCCAGACACTGTTTGACTTAAATACTAGTAATCGTCAAATACCATGGCTCGCGGAGGACCGAGGCGTTACCCAGACACTGTTTGACCTAGATATTAGTAATCGTCAAACACCAGGGCTCGCAGAGGAACGAGGCTGGTACCCAGACACTGTTTGACTTAAATACTAGTAATCGTCAAATACCAGGGCTCGCGGAGGTCCGAGGCGTTACCCAGACACTGTTTGACCTAGATATTAGTAATCGTCAAATACCACGGCTCGCAGAGGAACGAGGCTGGTACCCAGACACTGTTTGACTTAGATACTAGTAATCGTCAAATACCAGGGCTCGCGGAGGACCGATGCGTTACCCAGACACTGTTTGACTTAGATACTAGTAATCGTCAAATACCATGGCTCGCGGAGGACCGAGGCAGTACCCAGACACTGTTTGACTTAAATACTAGTAGTCGTCAAATACCAGGGCTCGCGGAGGACCGAGGCGGTATCCAGACACTGTTTGACTTAAATACTAGTAGTCGTCAAATACCAGGGCTCGCGGAGGACCGAGGCGGTACCCAGATACTGTTTGACTTAGATACTAGTAGTCGTCAAATACCAGGGCTCACGGAGAACCGAGGCGGTACCCAGACACTGTTTGACTTAGATACTAGTAGTCGTCAAATACCAGGGCTCACGGAGAACCGAGGCGGTACCCAGACACTGTTTGACTTAGATACTAGTAATCGTCAAATACCAGGGCTCGCGGAGGAACGAGGCTGGTACCCAGACACTGTTTGACTTAGATACTAGTAATCGTCAAATACCAGGGCTCGCGGAGGAACGAGGCTGGTACCCAGACACTGTTTGACTTAGATACTAGTAATCGTCAAATACCAGGGCTCACGGAGGACCGAGGCGGTACCCAGATACTGTTTGACTTAGATACTAGTAATCGTCAAATACCAGGGCTCGCGGAGGACCGAGGCGGTACCCAGACACTGTTTGACTTAGATACTAGTAATCGTCAAATACCAGGGGTCGCGGAGGACCGAGGCGGTACCCAGACACTGTTTGACTTAAATACTAGTAGTCGTCAAATACCAGGGCTCACGGAGGACCGAGGCGGTATCCAGACATTGTTTGACTTAGATACTAGTAAAAAAAAAATCGTCAAATACCAGGGCTCGCGGAGGACCGAGGCGGTATCCAGACACTGTTTGACTTAGATACTAGTAATCGTCAAATACCAGGGCTCGCGGAGGACCGAGGCGGTATCCAGACATTGTTTGACTTAGATACTAGTAAAAAAAAAATCGTCAAATACCAGGGCTCGCGGAGGACCGAGGCGGTATCCAGACACTGTTTGACTTAAATACTAGTAGTCGTCAAATACCAGGGCTCGCGGAGGACCGAGGCGGTACCCAGACACTGTTTGACCTAGATACTAGTAATCGTCAAATGCCATTTTTTACGCCATTGTAACTTAAAAACCAGGACCCCGCCCCTGGTATTGAATAACGGTATTGTATATCTTTTGTCATAATAAAAACGTTGATATCAAATTTAGTACGCATGACGCCTGCCTTTCTGGAATAACATTCATCAGGGACGCTCAAAGCAGAAGAATTGGAAAGCCAAATAATTTAAAAATCACGAGGAGCGAGAAAACCAGAGGGCATCAGCTCTTACCCAACGCTCGCTTAATGTTCTCAAAACTCATCAACACAGTCACCAAACTTGTAATTATTCAGTGAGAGAACACCATCTATAGAGCGGAACAAAAAAAATAATAGGACCCGGCTACTTTCTGTTAGTTATTTTTAAGAAGCCCTTGCATGAAGTATGTTTCATATGAATAAAGGAAAATATTGGGGAAGATGATATCGAGGACCGTCTGCTGAAAGACACGTCAACCAAATAAAAAACAAATATGTTGTCAATCAAAGCCTGGTGCATTTGTATGATTATTTCAAACTGGCACGAATATGGGGTATGGGGTTTCAAAGTATTTCAAATGCCTTTAATAGATATATTTTTTTTTAATGTTCAGCGTTATTTTTTTACACATGTACTTTAATAATTTTTTTATTATATAATTAGTTAATTCCATGATCCTGTAATTTCTGATAGTTTTATTCTTTGCCGGATATCCTAATTTGTTTATTTGACAGAAATGATAATCAAATATATCTTTTAAGCGTATTAAATAATTCCGTGAGCAGATTAAAAACGGGAACTACAAAGATTAAGAATTACAAGATTTCCTATGATTTAATTTATAACAGTTTATAAGTTCATAGAGGCAACAAGGATCAGAAACAAGTTTTACCAACTTATGACGTTTTCTCCTTTAATTTGCATAACAAATATAACAAATATACATAAATTATGGAAGAGAGCATGTAAATTAATGTATAACAAATCCCTCCTAATATCGGTGTATTTACTTAAAGACAAAGACAAAAAAAGACAAAAAATGCATCTGCTGTTTGTGTTTATCTTCTTGTATTTTGTATCTAGATCACCTTTTATTTTAGATCTCTTGTGTCTTGTGGACTGTGGATTCCTCTGTTTGTGTTTATCTTCTTGTATTTTGTATCTTTATCACCTTTTATTTTAGATCTCTTGTGTCTTGTGGACTGTGGGTTCCTCTGTTTGTGTTTATCTTCTTGTATTTTGTATCTTTATCACCTTTTATTTTAGATCTCTTGTGTCTTGTGGACTGTGGGTTCCTCTGTTTGTGTTTATCTTCTTGTATTTTGTATCTAGATCACCTTTTATTTTAGATCTCTTGTGCCTTGTGTACTGTGGGTTCCTCTGTTTGTGTTTATATTCTTGTATTTTGTATCTTTATCACCTTTTATTTTAGATCTCTTGTGTCTTGTGGACTGTGAGTTCCTCTGTTTGTGTTTGTATTCTTGTATTTTGTATCTAGATCACCTTTTTTTTTAGATCTCTTGTGTCTTGTGGACTGTGGGTTCCTCTGTTTGTGTATATATTCTTGTATTTTGTATCTTTATCACCTTTTATTTTAGATCTCTTGTGTCTTGTGTACTGTGGGTTCCTCTGTTTGTGTTTGTATTCTTGTATTTTGTATGTTTATCACCTTTTATTTTAGATCTCTTGTGTCTTGTGTACTGTGGGCTCCTCTGTTTGTGTTTATATTCTTGTATTTTGTATCTTTATCACCTTTTATTTTTGATCTCTCGTGTCTTGTGTACTGTGAGTTCCTCTGTTTGTGTTTATCTTCTTGTATTTTGTATCTTTATCACCTTTTATTTTAGATCTCTTGTGTCTTGTGTACTATGGGTTCCTCTGTTTGTGTTTATATTCTTGTATTTTGTATCTAGATCACCTTTTATTTTAGATCTCTTGTGTCTTGTGAACTATGGGTTCCTCTGTTTGTGTTTATATTCTTGTATTTTGTATCTTTATCACCTTTTATTTTAGACCTCTTGTGGCTTGTGTACTGTGGGTTCCTCTGTTTGTGTTTATATTCTTGTATTTTGTATCTTTATCACCTTTTATTTTAGATCTCTTGTGGCTTGTGTACTGTGGGTTCCTCTCTTTGTGTTTATATTCTTGTATTTTGTATCTAGATCACCTTTTATTTTAAATCTCTTGTGTCTTGTGAACTATGGGTTCCTCTGTTTTGTGTTTATATTCTTGTATTTTGTATCTGGATCACTTTTTATTTAGGATCAATTAAACAATTTACATAAAGATGTATAAAAACAAGCAAAAATGGAGAAAGAATCAAACAAAGAGACACTGTACTTATAAGTAAAAGGAAGAAATCTTTACAAAACATTTTTTTAAGTAAAGAAGAGCTGAGACCTGCATGCTTAACTTACTCTTATAGAAAGACTTGAACCGTGCAAATAATATCCCTGTTTTGATCTATTGAAAGTTCTGTATTTTCATATAAAATTATATGCAAATCTCTTTTGCTATAAACTTTTGGTATTACAAATAAAATTCCTCTTCTCATATTATCATGTAAAGGACATTGTATAAAAAAAAGTGATAATTGTTTTCACAATAAAATCCAGATGTACAGTCTTGTATAACCTTGATTTTTCACCAACAAAACTCTACCAGATTTGACAATATGAGTAACACGGCGGGCTTTACTTAGTAGGGTTTGGGGCCTCTCTTTATAGTTTTCTGTGAGGTGTTTTTGCTTTATTTATCTTCGTTTTGTTCCTATCGTTGGCTGAATACCTTACTATGATTGGGAAGTGTAGAACAGTAATAAAAGCGCTGTTAATTTACTTTAATTTGCGTCTAAGTGTAATGTTGGATTATATCTCGTGTTCATTTACATCCATATTTTGTTCTTATAAATCAATACTTTCCAAACTTATTTCAGGTTGTAACAATATAAACATCATTATCATACCTTACATAAATAACCCTTTTTTTTTTACTATATAAAAGTAATAAGACCATTAGGATGTTTACGGAAAATTTGGTGACGAGGGCGACAATCCGGACGACAACAAGGTCGACAACCCAAGCATATATAATGTGGAGGGAGATAATAGGTTGTTGGTCTACAACCTTTGACAACCGGAACTGTTTTGAAAATCCGTGATTTTTTTAGTCCTGTTCCGTTATTATATTTGTAAACCAGAAATGATTTTGTTGTCATCTACAAATCAAATCATTCCAGTTTTAAATATCTTAGAGTATTTCGCTATAATAAAACAGTTTCCCTTCATATGAGGTGAGCGTCAAGATGTCGACCCTCGAGCGTTTGTTTGTCCTTGTGCTAAAGCCTTCGGGGTAAGCAACCACACTCGTGTTGACCAACCTCAGATATATATTTATTTTCGGTACAGGGCTAAATAATTCTAACTAGGCGTATGAATACGCACGTGTTTCTCGTGGTTTAAAATCCACCTGTGATGTAAATATATTGTCAAAACTCTCCATTATTTTTAAGGAATGGAGAGTTATTGTTCTCTTTATACTTTTAAGGTCCCACAAGGGGCAAACAATTTAATACTTTGTACAAAAACTTTTTTTTGTTACAAGATTAATAATTAATCAAATTAATAAAGTACAATGGATGGATTTTAAGTTGGAGAATGTCCTCGTATCTCTCCATTCCTTAAAAACAATGGGCCTCGGCCCCTTCGGGTCCTCGGCTCCATTATATTTAAGGAATGGAGAGTTACTTGGACATTCTCCTATACAGAAAGTCTACCCGGTCGGGTACATGGTTACACCTGAACAGAAAACATCTGCCAAGTTTGCTATAAATATACACGATTTTTTCTTCGGTCTACTCGATTACCATATCCATGTCTGACCACAAAAATGGGAGTACTGTTAGTACTGCAGGAAATTTAGCTGACGCATTGCATCTCGTAGACAATTCACAACAGGAAATTGCTGCACGCAATAAAAAAGTGAAAATCGGAGATAAATATGGATGAGACACCGTCAGCGAGTATCAGGACAATCCTCTTGCTGATAATTCAGATGACGAGCGGCGACTCCGGCAAGCAGAAGCAAGAGCAATTCGAAAAAGAAAGGTCTCTTTTACCCTGTCGGACACTGGTCCCTCAACTATCCAGAAAAAAAACAGAAAAAAGGAGAACCAGCGCAAAATGAGGTATTGCCTTATATAAACAGTTTTCACTAATTAGTAATTATTGTTTAGAAACATATGAATATGATAATGAAATAGTAATAATTCATAATGTCAAGGGTAGATTGAAATAAAACATATATTTTAGAAAGACAAACAGTTGTTAGCAGACAGTTCTAGGAATTTAGTTTTACCTATTTTAAAATATGGTTATTTTTTACAATTTGACGAAGAACCGCCTTCAGTAAAAATTAAAGAATAATAAATCGGCACTTGAGCATCATAAATTTGTAAATCGTGCTATAGCTGATTTGTTGATTACAGGGGTTGTGTGAAAAATTGATAGCTTGCCAAAAGTAGTAAATCCATTGTCTGTTTCGGTCAACTCGACTGGAAAAGAAAGGTTGATTCTTGACCTTAGACATGTGAATAAGTATTTAACATTAACAAAATTTAAATATGAAGGTGTGAAAAAAGGGAAAGCGTACGCTTCAAACAAGAAGAATTGTTATAAATTCGATCTAAGGCACGGGTATCATCACATATAAATATGTATTTATCTTCTCCCCAAAAAAAAAAAGCAAAAGCAAAAAAAAAAAAAGATTTGCAATCCTCAGCCATTAACATTTTTCATTTTTGCGTACAAAATTGTATATGGATACCCAGGGAATTAAATACTATAGCAGATCAATATAGTAAAATATTCGACTTCGATGGTTTGTCAGTAGTAGATAGAATTTTTTCATTATTTTAATAAGATTTGGGGACCATGTAATTTACAATTGACAGGTTTTTTAACAGTAACAACAAAAAAGTTGCCTAGATTTAACTTTGTGATTGTTAGATCCATATTTGTATGTTGGTTTGTCCTGAAGATTTTATATTGTAAAAGACGATAAGGAGTACCAAACTCCATCTAGATTTGTTGTAAGAGGTTCAGCTGATAATTCTGTATTTTCTGAAAACAAATTTGCATTAGTGGTGCATTTATATGCCAGATATTGAATGATGCGGACGTTGCCGCTATATTGTTGAAATGCGGATGTTCCCGCTATATTGTTGAAATGCGGATGTTGCCGCTATATTGTTGAAATGCGGACGTTGCCGCTATATTGTTGTAATGCGAACGTTGCCGCTATATTGTAGAAATGCGGACGTTGCCGCTATATTGTTGAAATGCGGACGTTGCCGCTATATTGTTGAAATGCGGATGTTGCCGCTATATTGTTGAAATGTGGACGTTGCCGCTATATTGTTGAAATGCGGACGTTGCCGCTATATTGTTGAAATGCGGACGTTGCCACTATATTGTAGAAATGCAGACGTTGCCGCTATATTGTTGTAATGCGGACGTTGCCGCTATATCGTTGAAATGCAGACGTTGCCGCTATATTGTAGAAATGCGAACGTTGCCGCTATATTGTTGAAATGTGGACGTTGCCGCTATATTGTAGAAATGCAGACGTTGCCGCTATATCGTTGAAATGCAGACGTTGCCGCTATATTGTTGAAATGAGGACGTTGCCGCTATATCGTTGAAATGCGGACGTTGCCGCTATATTGTTGAAATGTGGACGTTGCCGCTATATTGTAGAAATGCAGACGTTGCCGCTATATTGTTGAAATGCGGATGTTGCCGCTATATTGTTGAAATGCGGATGTTGCCGCTATATTGTTGAAATGCGGACGTTGCCGCTATATTGTTGTAATGCGAACGTTGCCGCTATATTGTAGAAATGCGGACGTTGCCGCTATATTGTTGAAATGCGGACGTTGCCGCTATATTGTTGAAATGCGGATGTTGCCGCTATATTGTTGAAATGTGGACGTTGCCGCTATATTGTTGAAATGCGGACGTTGCCGCTATATTGTTGAAATGCGGACGTTGCCACTATATTGTAGAAATGCAGACGTTGCCGCTATATTGTTGTAATGCGGACGTTGCCGCTGTATCGTTGAAATGCAGACGTTGCCGCTATATTGTAGAAATGCGGACGTTGCCGCTATATTGTTGAAATGTGGACGTTGCCGCTATATTGTAGAAATGCAGACGTTGCCGCTATATCGTTGAAATGCAGACGTTGCCGCTATATTGTAGAAATGCGGACGTTGCCGCTATATTGTTGAAATGAGGACGTTGCCGCTATATCGTTGAAATGCGGACGTGCCGCTATATTGTTGAAATGTGGACGTTGCCGCTATATTGTAGAAATGCAGACGTTGCCGCTATATTGTTGAAATGCGGACGTTGCCGCTATATTGTAGAAATGTGGATGTTGCCGCTATATTGTAGAAATGCGGCCGTTGCCGCTATATCGTTGAAATGCGGACGTTGCCGCTATATTGATGAAATGTGGATGTTGCCGCTATATTGTAGAAATACGGACGTTGCCACTATATTGTTGAAATGCGGCCGTTGCCGCTATATCGTTGAAATGCGGACGTTGCCGCTATATTGATGAAATGTGGACGTTGCCGCTATATTGTTGAAATGTGGACGTTGCCGCTATATTGTTGTAATGCGGACGTTGCCGCTATATTGTAGAAATGCGGACGTTGCCGCTATATTGTAGAAATGCAGACGTTGCCGCTATATTGTTGAAATGCGAACGTTGCCGCTATATTGTTGAAATGCGGACGTTGCCGCTATATCGTTGAAATGCAGACGTTGCCGCTATATTGTAGAAATGCGGACGTTGCCGCTATATTGTTGAAATGTGGACGTTGCCGCTATATTGTTGAAATGCAGACGTTGCCGCTATATCGTTGAAATGCAGACGTTGCCGCTATATTGTTGAAATGCGGACGTTGCCGCTATATCGTTGAAATGCGGACGTTGCCGCTATATTGTTGAAATGCGGACGTTGCCGCTATATTGTTGAAATGTGGACGTTTCCGCTATATTGTAGAAATGCAGACGTTGCCGCTATATTGTTGAAATGCGGACGTTGCCGCTATATTGTAGAAATGTGGATGTTGCCGCAATATTGTCGAAATGCGGCCGTTGCCGCTATATCGTTGAAATGCGGACGTTGCCGCTATATTGATGAAATGTGGATGTTGCCGCTATATTGTAGAAATACGGACGTTGCCACTATATTGTTGAAATGCGGTCGTTGCCGCTATATCGTTGACATGCGGACGTTGCCGCTATTTTGATGAAATGTGGACGTTGCCGCTATATTGTTGAAATGTGGACGTTGCCGCTATATTGTAGAAATGCAGACGTTGCCGCTATATTGTTGAAATGCGGACGTTGCCGCTATATTGTAGAAATGTGGATGTTGCCGCTATATTGTAGAAATGCGGCCGTTGCCGCTATATCGTTGAAATGCGGACGTTGCCGCTATATTGATGAAATGTGGATGTTGCCGCTATATTGTAGAAATACGGACGTTGCCACTATATTGTTGAAATGCGGCCGTTGCCGCTATATCATTGAAATGCGGACGTTGCCGCTATATTGATGAAATGTGGACGTTGCCGCTATATTGATGAAATCTGGACGTTGCCGCTATATTGTTGAAAAGCGGACGTTGCCGCTATATCGTTGTAATGTGGACGTTGCCGCTATATTGATGAAATGTGGACGTTGCCGCTATATTGATGAAATGTGGACGTTGCCGCTATATTGTTGATGTGCGGACGTTGCCGCTATATTGTAGAAATGCGGACGTTGCCGCTATATTGTAGATATGCGGACGTTGCCGCTATATTGTAGAAATGCGGACGTTGCCGCTATATTGTTGAAATGCGGACGATGCCGCTATTTTGTTGAAATGTGGACGTTGCCGCTATATTGTAGAAATGCGGACGTTGCCACTATGACGTCGCGCAAGGTGTTGCGTTTTTAACGAATTTCAGAATAATTTGTAATCATAATAAAAATATACAGTACCCCTGCCTGTAAATATCTACAATTTAAATATCTACAATTTATATATCATGATATTCGTTGAATATAGCAGATTAAGTTTAATAACATTTTCTTCTAATTTGCCGCTATATTGTAGAAATGCAGACGTTGCCGCTATATCGTTGAAATGCGGACGTTGCCGCTATATCGTTGAAATGCTGACGTTGCCACTATATTGTTGAAATGCGGCCGTTGCCGCTATATCGTTGAAATGCGGACGTTGCCGCTATATTGTTGATATGCGGACGTTGCCGCTATATCGTTGTAATGTGGACGTTGCCGCTATATTGATGAAATATGGACGTTGCCGCTATATTGTAGAAATGTGGACGTTGCCGCTATATTGTAGAAATGCGGACGTTGCCGTTATATTGTTGAAATGCGGACGATGCCGCTATTTTGTTGAAATGCGGACGATGCCGCTATTTTGTTGAAATGTGGAAGTTGCCGCTATATTGTAGAAATGCGGACGTTGCCACTATATTGTAGAAATGCGGCCGTTGCCGCTATATCGTTGAAATGCGGACGTTGCCGCTATATTGTTGATATGCGGACGTTGCCGCTATATTGTTAATATGCAGATGTTGCCGCTATATTGTAGAAATGCGGACGTTGCCGCTATATCGTTGTAATGTGGACGTTGCCGCTATATTGATGAAATGTGGCCGTTGCCGCTATATTGTAGAAATGTGGACGTTGCCGCTATATTGTAGAAATGCGGACGTTGCCGCTATATTGTAGAAATGCGGACGTTGCTGCTATATTGTTGAAATGCGGCCGTTGCCGCTATATCGTTGAAATGCGGACGTTGCCGCTATATTGTTGATATGCGGATGTTGCCGCTATATTGTAGAAATGCGGACGTTGCCGCTATATCGTTGTAATGTGGACGTTGCCGCTATATTGATGAAATGTGGCCGTTGCCGCTATATTGTAGAAATGTGGACGTTGCCGCTATATTGTATAAATGCGGACGTTGCCGCTATATTGTTGAAATGCGGACGTTGCCGCTATATTGTAGAAATGCGGCCTTGCCGCTATATCGTTGAAATGCGGACGTTGCCGCTATATCGTTGAAATGCGGACGTTGCCGCTATATTGTAGAAATGCGGACGTTGCCGCTATATTGTTGAAATGCGGCCGTTGCCGCTATATTGTAGAAATGTGGACGTAGCCGCTATATTGTAGAAATGCGGACGTTGCCGCTATATTGTAGAAATGCGGACGTTGCTGCTATATTGTTGAAATGCGGCCGTTGCCGCTATATCGTTGAAATGCGGACGTTGCCGCTATATTGTTGATATGCGGATGTTGCCGCTATATTGTAGAAATGCGGACGTTGCCGCTATATCGTTGTAATGTGGACGTTGCCGCTATATTGATGAAATGTGGCCGTTGCCGCTATATTGTAGAAATGTGGACGTTGCCGCTATATTGTATAAATGCGGACGTTGCCGCTATATTGTTGAAATGCGGACGTTGCCGCTATATTGTAGAAATGCGGCCTTGCCGCTATATCGTTGAAATGCGGACGTTGCCGCTATATCGTTGAAATGCGGACGTTGCCGCTATATTGTAGAAATGCGGACGTTGCCGCTATATTGTTGAAATGCGGCCGTTGCCGCTATATCGTTGAAATGCGGACGTTGCCGCTATATTGTTGATATGCGGACGTTGCCGCTATATTGTAGAAATGCGGAAGTTGCCGCTATATCGTTGTAATGTGGACGTTGCCGCTATATTGATGAAATGTGGCCGTTGCCGCTATATTGTAGAAATGTGGACGTTGCCGCTATATTGTAGAAATGCGGACGTTGCCGCTATATTGTTGAAATGCGGACGTTGCCGCTATATTGTAGAAATGCGGCCTTGCCGCTATATCGTTGAAATGCGGACGTTGCCGCTATATCGTTGAAATGCGGACGTTGCCGCTATATTGTTGAAATGCGGACGTTGCCGCTATATTGTAGAAATGCGGCCGTTGCCGCTATATTGTTGAAATGCGGACGTTGCCGCTATATTGTTGATATGCGGACGTTGCCGCTATATTGTTGAAATGCGGACGTTGCCCGCTATATTGTAGAAATGCGGACGTTGCCGCTATATTGTAGAAATGCGGATGTTGCTGCTAAGTTGAGTGGTGGATATTTTCGTATTATGTAGATTTTTTTCTTCTTTTTTGCAAGCGGTTTGTACCGCTGTTATTATCTATATAATTGCGAGATTTTGTTGTGAATCCTGCATGCTGCGAGATTAATTATCAATAACGTTCAACATGTTTTTTCATTATGTGTAATATATTGGGTTTGCAAATTATAATATTTTTACAGGTGATTTTAAAGCCCGAGTGGTCATGTGTAATCTTAAGAAGCAAGGTTTGGAGATACCAAAACGATAATCAGAAGCCTTGAGAAGCAAGGTTTGGAGATACCAAAAACGGTAATCAGAAGCCTTGAGAAGCAAGGTTTGAAGATACCAAAGGGGTAATAAGAAGCCTTGAGAAGCAAGGTTTGAAGATACCAAAGGGGTAATCAGAAGCCTTGAGAAGCAAGGCTTGGAGATGCCAAAGGGGTAATCAGAAGCCTTGAGAAGGAAGGTTTGGAGATACCAAAGGGGTAATCAGAAGCCTTGAGAAGCAAGGTTTGAAGATACCAAAGGGGTAATCAGAAGCCTTGAGAAGCAAGGCTTGGAGATGCCAAAGGGGTAATCAGAAGCCTTGAGAAGGAAGGTTTGGAGATACCAAAGGGGTAATCAGAAGCCTTGAGAAGCAAGGTTTGAAGATACCAAAGGGATAATCAGAAGCCTTGAGAAGCAAGGCTTTGGAGATGCCAAAGGGGTAATCAGAAGCCTTGAGAAGGAAGGTTTGGAGATACCAAAGGGGTAATCAGAAGCCTTGAGAAGCAAGGTTTGAAGATACCAAAGGGGTAATCAGAAGCCTTGAGAAGCAAGGCTTGGAGATGACAAAGGGGTAATCAGAAGCCTTGAGAAGGAAGGTTTGGAGATACCAAAGGGGTAATCAGAAGCCTTGAGAAGCAAGGTTTGAAGATACCAAAGAGGTAATCAGAAGCCTTGAGAAGCAAGGTTTGGAGATACCAAAGGGGTAATCAGAAGCCTTGAGAAGCAAGGCTTGGAGATATCTATTACACCACATATGCTTTAACCATGTCATTCAAAATCATTATAAGGAGTCTGATAGAACATGGGTTATTGGTGATGATGTCAAACAACATGCGGCCATTAATTTCCTTTGTTATACATGACTAATTGATGTTAGAATCATCAGTCATGATTTTTTTCATCCTATAACCAACAGATTCTACCATCCTAGTTAGTAGTCAGTTAACTACCAGCATTCACTGAACCTGCTATCGTACTGTTCATGTTTATGTTGTCTTTCATTTTTGTGATAGTATGTGGTCTTTTTGAGTGAAAGCGAATCTGTGCAGGTTTTTTATCATTTGTTTATATATGTGTTGCCGTTTTAAGATCCAGTAATCAAGAGGGGGGAGGATTGGGATCTCATTAACTGGTCCAACCTGCCTAATGTTTGTGCCTGTACCATGCAAAGTCCTGGATTTTTTGTGTGTTCTTGGTCGTTTTGTTGATATTGGTGGAATTGATGACTATCACTGTTTAAACTTTCTTTTCATAATGGCCGGATGAGTAGCCACTCCATAAAATTCATTGAATAATAATCGTCAATCAGTGGATCAACAGTTGCTGGTTTATGAGTCATTAGCAGGTCACCACGAAATTAATTTTAAATGCTGGTCAGACCCATTACTGTCATGACTGTGTATATCAATGTTTACAATCATCATGCCAACACATAAAAAAAACTCCTACATTAGGTTCAATAATTTAATTGTAGAATAAAATTAATTTACACATCAACAATCTAATTAAAATTAGATCTTCAATTGCTCCCTCTTTTCTGATATGTCGTTACACAAGAGGAAAACGTTCTGATGACCTTTACTTGTCCAATCAAATTGCTACACAGCAAATCTTGAGGTATGATTTGGTCACTATGAACTTATCTTGATCCAGTACCGACTGAAAATTTCACATCTATAAGAAATGCATTATACATAAATACATACCAGTACTGAACCGAATAATAGAAGCATCTTGAAGTGAGGCTAAACTTCTTTAATTTTAACAATTAATTCAACAATTATATTAACGAGACAGTAATAAGGGCAAAGATTAATGGATAAGAGATACAAATTTAACATCAAAATATTTTGAACTTTTTAACTTTCTGAAAATTAAAAAAATTTGTTACCATGGATACATAAACTATCCTTGAAGTAAACCATGGATACATAAACTATCCTTGAAGTAAAGCATCAGGGGATTGGTTAAGTCTAATTTTATCGTGAAATGCCACACGAACATGAGCTCCTACGGAGCTTCGTTAGACCGCTATAAGCGAGATATCATAAAAATGAGGGGAGATTTAAAGAACTAATATTAATTAGGCTGTACATGTCAACAGATGAAACTTTGCATGATTGTAGAACACAGCCTTTTCCCTTCAAATCAAGCTACACACAAGCAAACAAAACTGATCAAGCTTTTCACAAAACAAACTTCAATGGGTATGACAAATAGTACATATGGATATCAAGTATCGTAAATACTGTGTACAGTGAAACCTGTCTAAACCTCGGAATAAACCAGGTTCCTGTGTAAACCTGTCTAAACCGACCTCGGACTAAACCAGGTTCCTGTGTAAACCTGTCTAAATCGACCTCGGAATAAACCAGGTTCCTGTGTAAACCTCTTTAAACCGACCTCAGAATAAACCAGGTTCCTGTGTAAACCTGTCTAAACCGACCTCGGAATAAACCAGGTTCCTGTGTAAACCTGTCTAAACCGACCTCGGAATAAACCAGGTTCCTGTGTAAACCTGTCTAAACCGACCTCGGAATAAACCAGGTTCCTGTGTAAACCGACCTCGAAATAAACCAGGTTCCTGTGTAAACCGACCTCGGAATAAACCAGGTTCCTGTGTAAACCGAACTTTTAATAAAGTCCCAATGTAGGAAATTTTGGTTAATTTATCTTGTATAAACGGAACACTTGTCTATTCCAAACACAATAGTTGATCCTAAGGAGGTTCTAGTTTAGACGTTGATCCTAAGGAGGTTCAGTTTAGACGTTGATCCTAAGGAGGTTCTAGTTTAGACGTTGATCCTAAGGAGGTTCAGTTTAGACATGCTTCACTGTATCCTCAACAATTCTTGATGCCTTCTGAGAAAACATCAAATTCATTACATAAGGTTATTTCAGCACATCAGACAAATTTATAATTCCTAATCATATGAAATGCCACAGTTCAAACATCTTTGCTAATTTCACTTTTGTACCTTCCCATCAGAAAATAAATGTGTTTAATTAATTGAAAATTTGACTGAATAATAAAACTAATAACAAATAAATTAAATGTGCACATATATTTTGAATTTGTTCATTGAGCAATTTATGATGACCACTAACCAAAATACAGCTTTTCTGGTAACTATAGTAACCAATAAAAGTGTATATGTGGATGTGATCAAGAACACTGTTGAGAACGATTAGAACGAGCCTCATTTCTGCTTTTGTCAGAAGATTTGTTCAATTGTTTTTGGACTTTTGACTTTGTACCATAAACACAAAATAAATATATGGAGATTGTTGGTAAAAATCAAATCAATTTGCATTAGCTGCAAAACAGACCAGAAAAGCTTTCCAAACTCATGCATCCCAACCTGTTTCTAAAGCTTGAACAAATATATTATATATTTCCCAACACTATACCTATATAGTATATATCTGAGTTTGAGATAAAGAAAGATGGAATGTATATCTAACAAATACTACAACACCATAAAATACATACAAATATAAATCATTAGAAAAGAAGAAAATATTTATCAATTCAATAAAAGAATATACAACAAAAATGACTGAAATTTTAGTCCCAGAATACACCTTTATATGCTAAAATCTTCTATGCAACTGCAATACAAAAATAATATAACCTGTTGTAGGGTAAACCAAGATATCTTAAACATTCTGCACTAGAACCAAGATATCTTAAACATTCTATACTAGAACCAAGATATCTTAAACATTCTATCCTAGAACCAAGATATCTTAAACATTCTACACTAGAACCAAGATATCTTAAACATTCTACACTAGAACCAAGATATCTTAAACATTCTATACTAGAACCAAGATATCTTAAACATTCTATACTAGAACCAAGATATCTTAAACATTCTATACTAGAACCAAGATATCTTAAACATTCTACACTAGAACAAAGATATCTTAAACATTCTATACTAGAACCAAGATATCTTAAACATTCTACACTAGAACCAAGATATCTTAAACATTCTACACTAGAACCAAGATATCTTAAACATTCTACACTAGAACCAAGATATCTTAAACATTCTACACTAGAACCAAGATATCTTAAACATTCTACACTAGAACCAAGATATCTTAAACATTCTACACTAGAACCAAGATATCTTAAACATTCTACACTAGAACCAAGATATCTTAAACATTCTACACTAGAACCAAGATATCTTAAACATTCTATCCTAGAACCAAGATATCTTAAACATTCTACACTAGAACCAAGATATCTTAAACATTCTACACTAGAACCAAGATATCTTAAACATTCTATACTAGAACCAAGATATCTTAAACATTCTATACTAGAACCAAGATATCTTAAACATTCTACACTAGAACCAAGATATCTTAAACATTCTACACTAGAACCAAGATATCTTAAACATTCTATACTAGAACCAAGATATCTTAAACATTCTACACTAGAACCAAGATATCTTAAACATTCTATACTAGAACCAAGATATCTTAAACATTCTACACTAGAACCAAGACATCTTAAACATCCTACACTAGAAGATCTCTTAAACATGAAATGTATTGCACATAAGATTTTTTTATTATTGATTGAAAAGAATACAAATCAAAATTAATTTTGATGAAATTAGAGGGGAGATAACCCATCTTTATAACAAACAAAAAATAAACAGAAAGACCTTTTAAGCAAGATAAATATTGTTCAGTTAATGCTTTATACATGCATTTCACCTCATTTCTAGGAGAAGAATCAAGTTAGACATATAAATATTATTTATTACATCAAAACAGTTTTTTTTTTATTTTGTCAATATTAACCATACAATGTCATTGTGTAATACATACAATAATATATTTGGAATGTAAATAAAAAATAAATAAGGAATTAATTGTAAAAATTAAAATGATGGAATGTTTTGTCATTTCAAGGACGGAAGATCAAAGTTAAAAGCACTTCTATATCAATGTAAAAATTTATAGGACGGAAAATTACATTTTTCTATATAAATATAACATTATATTTCTTCATACAAATATGTAAACAAATAATAACCAGAAACTGTAGAAAACCACAAAGCATGAGAATGTACCTGATAAAATGTCTTACTTAAGTACCAGCTAACATAACATTACTGTCAGCTGGGTGCAAGCTAATACATCCTTGGTAGAAGAATAATGGTCTTGGAAGTAATCAAATGTTCTGAGATCACTTGAACACCATGACTTCATGAGTGCAATAAAAAACATACTATTCAAAAGTACCATTTAAACAATGTACATAAATAATAATAGTGTAAATATGTTACTACTCTGTATCTATGATTGACAAACATAACACAAATCTTACTTTCACTGTTAACACACCTAAACATGAGTGACAATCTTATATGGTATATCATTCATCATCATCATCTATCCTAAACAAGGCATTATTTTCAATGTTCTGTCATTTATCATCAACTACACATGAGAGATTATGTTCTGTTATTTACACCAAAAAGAAAAATATGTGTGCTTCGTGTTTCCCAATTTTTACTCCGGCCCTAACTTTTTTTACTGATGAAACGAAACAGAAACATGTTTCTCCAACTTGATTTTACAACCACATCAACATGTTTGTTATGCTAGTAATCTCAACAAATGATAGTAGTTTTATCAACTTCTTCCCTTTTGAAAAAAAAACAACATTATTTCCAATAGTTCACAATAAATAAAATATAATTTTAAAAGCCCCAAAACGAACACCATAAATTGAATCTGACATGTTATGTTGTTCATCATGATCTACCCTAAACATGAGTGATTATCTTCATTCTTACCATTCTTTATCTTTCCTTCCATTATTTTACATCTATTTTATATTTCATACAAAATTCTTAATTTCATATTGAAAAAGGCTTACTTTTAATATGATCATTATATATTTTTCTAATTAATGATTAATTGCAATAAAAAAAAACACACCAATAATCTATATCAATAAAATGCAATAATTATTTTTATCGTCCCATAACTTCTAAATATTTCAAGAGAGCTTCTAGTAAGAAATTATTGTCTTGAAGCCTTGAAAAATATATAAAAAAAATATTGATTTTATAAAACTGAATCCTTGAAAAAGATAAAGAAACATTGCTTTCATAAAACTACACAACAAACGTTTTTAGGTTCAGTAATTGTTTACTAACAAACAAATATCTAATTAAAGTATATAAATTAATATATTATTTGTTTCTGTACAAAATGTGCTTCAAATAAGCTTCGTCCAATTACATTAAATCCTCAGTGTAATAATTGTTGTTGCTTAGCAACCAACGCATGCAGAAATTACATCTTTAAGATATCTTCACATTAAATTTGACTCCTTTTAAAGGTGTGAACACAATCTGAATTTTGTGGTTTTGTCTAAAGTTTACATCATCTCCATATCCGACAGGTGTTGTCTTTACTACCTAGATAACGAGAGCAAGAATAATTGAGTAATCAACTCTGACATCATCTAGCTCCAAATCCGACAATTGTTATCTTTGCTACCTAGATAACGAGAGTGAAAACTTGTCAGTATAATATTCTTAATTTTGTTATTAACTGCAGTGTGTCAAAATTAAGTGCCAGACATGTGCGCAACCATGTGCAGTGATAATTATGAATGCATTTTCTAATCTTTCAACTGAAAATCAACACATTTTGAAAATTAGTAACATTTAAAATGATAGTGAAGTTTGGATAAAGGGAAGTAATTAGATGTTTTTGTCAAGTGGCTTTACATAAAGGGAAGTAATTAGATGTTTTTGTCAAGTGGCTTTACATAAAGGGAAGTAATTAGATGTTTTTGTCAAGTGGCTTTACATAAAGGGAAGTAATTAGATGCTTTTGTCAAGTGGCTTTACATAAAGGGAAGTAATTAGATGTTTTTGTCAAGTGGCTTTACATACAGGGAAGTAAAAAGATGTTTTTGTCAAGTGGCTTTACATAAAGGGAAGTAATTAGATGTTTTTGTCAAGTGGCTTTACATAAAGGGAAGTAATTAGATGTTTTTGTCAAGTGGCTTTACATAAAGGGAAGTAATTAGATGTTTTTGTCAAGTGGCTTTACATAAAGGGAAGTAATTAGATGTTTTTGTCAAGTGGCTTTACATAAAGGGAAGTAATTAGATGTTTTTGTCAAGTGGCTTTACATAAAGGGAAGTAATTAGATGCTTTTGTCAAGTGGCTTTACATAAAGGGAAGTAATTAGATGTTTTTGTCAAGTGGCTTTACATAAAGGGAAGTAATTAGATGTTTTGGCAAGTGGCTTTACATGAAGGGAAGTAATTAGATGTTTTTATCTTGTGTTTTTACATGAAGCGAAGTAACCAAATGTCTGTTTTATGATTGTTATTAACATCCACATATGCAATCAGTGCCTATCAGCACTGATGTTGTGAGTTTGAATCTCGATCAGGGCGAGGTGTACAACATTATGTGATAAAGTTTGTCAGTGACTTGCGACAGGACAGTGGGTTTCTCCGGGTCCTCTGGTTTCCTCCCCCAATTAAACTGACTGCCACAATATAACTGAAATATTGTTGAAAATGGTGTTAAACACCATCAAAGAACAAACAAACATTTTTGTGATAGTGTCAGTGTGTGATCTTATTGAGTTGTTTATATCTGTGTTGAATTTAGTATCCATTGGGATTAATAATTAATCATGGATTCCAAAAAGTATGACTTAACAATTACTCACTAATTACCTGTAATAATTGTATTTCCTTCATAATTGAATGCACAACTAAATATTTCATCAGTATGTCCTTCTAATATTTGCTTACACATGCCAGTATCAGGATCCCATAATCTGGCTGTCTTGTCTGAACTGGCTGTTAATACTGATGTTCCTTGTGGATTAAATGTAATCTACAATAGTCAATCAAAATTCACTTTGTATATTTAATTCAGCCATTCGTTTCATATTGTTTACTATACAGCAGAGTTCCATAAGTCATTTATTTGACAATTTCAATAAAATTTCACACCTGAACAGCAAATTAAACCTTCACTTGCCTATCATTTGTTTATGAAAAAAAAAAAAGGATAGTTTGATGATACCAAAAGAGTAATACAAAAAAATTAAGGATAGACAATACATTGGCAAAAGGAAAACAGTGGAAAAGACAGAAAAAAGACAAACAATGGTCACAACACACAACACTAAATATTGAGTGACACAAACTCAATCAGTAATGGGGGGGGGGGGGGGGGGGGGGGGGGGGGGAACTCAGGTGCTCTGGAAGGGCAAGTAGTTTCTGCTTAACAAGTGGAACATGTCATGTTTCACATAATATATTTGTTGATAAATTATGAACAAGGAAAGAATGAAAGACTGATGATGGAATAGATGTTGATAATTTAGACAGAGGTTTTGTGCAGCATTGAGTATTTGACCAGTGTAAAAATACTTTCCAAGCAGCAAATTTACATCCAAGTTGGCTTCTGTAGATTGGTTTGGTAACAAAAGGATGCTTTTTTACACAAATTTCTTACACAAGAAATTGCTGTAGATATAGTCAAACCTGTATAAAGAGGTCACCATTAGGAGAAAGAAAAAGTGGCCTTATAAGACAGGTGACCTCTTAAAAGAGGTTCTATTCATATGAAATTTTCCATGACAGGACAAGAAAAAGGTGACCTTTTAATACAGGTGGCTGCTTCATAGAGGTGACCACATGGGCAGGTTTGGCTGTAATTAAATATCAGTATGAAGATTGACACAGTAAGTAAGTTTTTATACACAAATGTGCCAGCTTTATTAAATATATAATAAAGAGACAACAATTGGACAATGCTTAATAAACTAGAGGCTCAGCCCACTGAGCCTGTGTCACTCACCTTTCATTCTGCTTTGAGGAAACTTAATACAGAACCTTCCATACATGTAGATGCTTCCTACCAAGTTTCGGTTCATATGGCTAAGCAGTTTCAAAGGAGAAGATTTTTTAGAAATCGACCAATCAGAAACAAGAATTGCATGTGGTGGCCATTTTTGCTAACCGATTGGGACTAAATGAGCATTCTTCATAGAGGACATTCCATAGATGCTTCCTACCAAGTTTCGGTGGTAGCCATGTTTGTTAACCGATCGGGACGAAATGAGCAATCTTCATAGAGGACATTCTATAGATGCTTCCTACCAAGTTTCGGTTCATTTGGCCAAGCGGTTTCAGAAGAGAAGATTTTTAAAAATCGGCTAATCAGAAACAAAAATTGCCTGTGGCGGCCATGTTTGGTAATGGATCATAACAAAATGTGCACTCTTTAGAGAGGACCTTCCATATATGCTTCCTACCAAGCTTCAGTTCATTTGGTTGAGGGTTTTCAGAGGAAAAGATTAAAATGTGAAAAATAAATGGATGACAGACACCGAGTGATGACAAAAGCTCATATTGCCTTTGGCAAGGATTGCTAAAAAGAATATTAAAATGTGAATACCTACTTGTAATGTATAGAATAAACATGTTACACTATATCAGCATTAGTTAATTTCTAAGGGAGATAATGACAAGAATTATCTTTCTTTTAACAGTTTAGGCAAGAATTATCTTTCTTTTAACAGAAGAGAAGATTTTTTCGAAATCAACCAATCAGAAACAAGAATTGCCTGTGGCAGCCATGTTTGTTAACGGATCAGGATGAAATGAGCAATCTTTATAGAGGACCTTCCATAGATGCTTCCTACCAAGTTTCAGATCAATTGGCTTGGCAGTTTCAGAGGAGAAGATTAAATGTGAAAAGTTAACGGACAACAGACGACGGATGCCAAGTGATGGCAAAAGCTCACATTGCCTTTGGCAAGGTGAGCTAAAAAAACAGATATTTTTTATTACATTTAAATCCTACTATCTCAATGTTTCATATCATAAATTGTATCTGGAGATACACAGAGAATCATAACAAGGGGCTCGTCTGGGACTGTATCACTTGCCTGGCTATTCATACATAGTTTGAGCTCAATCTAGATTTTTATCAAAAATTATTTAATTCATTTTTAAAAAGGGTCCGATAATAAAGTTCAATCCATTAACATAAGACTTTAATACAAATTTAAAGTCTTAACATATTGGCCGTTGCATATCTCTGAAATGATAAAAGGGTTAGGTAAAGCTTCAAGTTTAAGGCCTAGGGTTATGATATTACTATTACAAAAAGTTTAGGAACCTTTTTACAGAGTAGAAAAATGCAATAAGCTACCTTTGATATTTCTCCTTCATGACCTTCAAATCGTGATATTAACTGATGTGTGACAGCATTATAACACCTGGCTGTTCCATCTGCCGAGGCTGTCAGTAACATTTGTCCAGTATAATCAAAAGCTACATCTAATACTTCATCGTCATGACCCCGTAATGTTCCTATACATCTTCCTGGAACAAAGATTTGTACAATAAAACAAATGATTTACCTCAATGTTCTATACATCTTCCTGGAACAAAGATTGGTACAATAAAACAAATGATTTACCTCAATGTTCTATACATCTTCCTGGAACAAAGATTGGTACAATAAAACAAATGATTTACCTCAATGTTCTATACATCTTCCTGGAACAAAGATTGGTACAATAAAACAAATGATTTACCTCAATGTTCTATACATCTTCCTGGAACAAAGATTGGTACAATAAAACAAATGATTTACCTCAATGTTCTATACATCTTCCTGGAACAAAGATTGGTACAATAAAACAAATGATTTACTACAATATGATAATAAATACAACACTCACTTGTTTATACTACATTTAATGACATCATTTTTTAGTTAACTACAGTCAAACTTGTCATAACGATCGTCTTAAAATAGTGATCACCTGCTGTCAACGATCATCTTAAAATAGAGATCACCTGCTGTCAACGATCATCTTAAAATAGTGATCACCTGCTGTCAACGATCGTCTTAAAATAGTGATCACCTGCTGTCAACGATCATCTTAAAATAGAGATCACCTGCTGTCAAGGATCATCTTAAAATAGTGATCACCTGCTGTTAACGATCATCTTAAAATAGTGATCACCTGCTGTCAACGATCATCTTAAAATAGTGATCACCTGCTGTCAACGATCATCTTAAAATAGAGATCACCTGCTGTCAACGATCATCTTAAAATAGTGATCATCTGCTGTCAACGATCATTTTAAAATAGTAATCACCTACTGTCAATGATCATTTTAAAATAGTGATCACCTGCTGTCAACGATCATCTTAAAATAGTGATCACCTGCTGTCAACGATCATCTTAAAATAGTGATCACCTGCTGTCAACGATCATCTTAAAATAGCAATCACCTGCTATCAACGATTTTCTTAAAATAGCGATCAACAGTCAAAGCTTATCCCATTATAACAGTTTACCAGTACTTAAGGGTCATTTTTCATTCTAAGACTTTACAAAATCATGATATAGCTGGAAAATTGCTGAATTGGCGTTAAACAACAATCACTCACTCACTCCAAAATCATTGAGTAATTAACTTTTGAAGTGTTCTCATTACATGATTGTACCGTGGAGTTTGTACCAATTAAACTATCAAATTGTTGAATAATTAATTAATTAACACAGCTGCATTACAAATCGACATTATGGACTAGAACTGATAATCCAGCTCGTCTGTATAAACGCCAGAACTGATAATCCAGATCATCTGTATAAACACCAGAACTGATAATCCAGATCGTCTGTATAAACACCAGAACTGATAATCCAGATCGTCTATATAAACAAAACTTACCTGAAGGTGTGTCCCAAATTTTACATGTTTTATCCATAGACCCTGTAGCTATCAAGGAACAATCCCAGTTGAACTGTGCACTACTGATTTCTGCCTTATGTCCAATTAATGTGTGAATACGTCTATAAATAGAAGTAGTTTACTCCTAAAATACCCTGTTTATTTATATAATGATATTTTTGTAACAGAATACATCTATAAATAGAAATAGTTTGTTCCAAAAATACCGTTTATTTATATGATAGTTCTGCAACAGAATATGTCTATAAATAGAAAATTTACTCCTAAAATACCCTACTTATTTATATAATATTTCTGTAACAGGATGTCTATAAATAGAAATAGCTTACTCCTTAAATACCCTGCTTATTTATATAATGATATTTGTGTAACAGAATATGTCTATAAATAAAAATAGTTTACTCCTAAAATACCCTGCTCATTTATATAATAGTTCTGTAACATATCAGTCAAAATCAATAATCAATTGATCAAAAATTCAAAAGGTTTGACTCAGATGATTGTTTCGTTGAAAAAAATGTAATCACATGTAATATCACAGTTACAAAGTATCAATAATGACCAGACATTTCAGTAAAGGAATTCTCTTTCTACTTCAAATTCGTGTATTTCTATTGCCGGTTGGCCTGTTTCACACGATTTTGTCACTCTGTTTCATATAATGCTGCATTATACTTTCATTAGAGTGCGTAAAACCAATTTTCCGAAATAAACACATTATTAAAGAGTTCCGTGATCTATCAATTGAGTGATTAAATACTTACATTTCAGTGGTTAATGACGAAAAGAAGGTCCGGTGTTAATCAAACTTACATTGTTTTTACTGGAAGGAGTCATTGTAATAACCAAAAGTAATCGAATAATGCCGATATTTACCAAAAGGAATTGATTTGATCCTACACCGTGATTGTGTAACATGTTTTTCTTTTTTGGTGTAAAGGGAGATAAATCTTACAACTTCTGAGTCTATTTTTTGAGAGAATTTTTTTTTAAATATTCCTGTTCACATGGAGTTATATGTTAACAATGTCCTATGGTGGTAGCCATCTTGGATTTCCAATAAAGAAGATGACTGAAATATGAAAAGTTTACATAGGACAGACACCAAGTGATGGAAAAACAGCTCACATGATCCTTCTTCCACTTAGGTGAGCTAGAAAGAACACTGGCACTTGTACTAAGTGAGGGTTTTAGAATGTAAATTATAATCTCAATATTAATGCACCATATAATATATGCAGTCAAACATGCACATGTGGTCACCTCTATTAAGCAGTCACCTGTATTAAAAGGTCACCCTTTTCTTATCCTGTCATAGAAAATTTCATATGAATTGAACCTCTTTTAAGAGGTCACCTGTCTTATAAGGCCACCTTTTCTTTGTCCCAAAGGTCATGACCTCTTAAGACAGGTTTGACTGTACTTACTTGCCAGATTTAACATCCCATACAGATACTGTATGATCAAATGATCCTGTTATAAGCTGTGAACCCGTAGAATTGAAAGACAAGGAGATTATTTCAGCAGAATGTCCCTGAAAAAGAAGAACAAAAACATCTTACAACAAGAGCATCAATATTGACATTTATTAACATCAAAATATTTATTATTGGTTTGATTGATTTGATTGATTTATTGTGTTTAATGCCACTTTCAGCAATATTTCGGCTATATCATGGCGACCAGTTTTAGTGGTGGAAGAAGCAGGAGTACCCGGAGACAACCACCGACCATGTGCAAGCAACTGGTAAACTTTATCACTTGCGGCTGTAATTTACAAAGTGAGCGCGAACCCACACCGTATTGGTGATAGGTTTGTTTAAGTTGTTAGGTAATCCAACTACCTAACTCATAGAGTCACCCGGGCCCTCTTTATTATTGGTAACAGATAATGTATTATTTTTAGGTTGAATTTGAACTAGCTAATGACTTTCGCTTAGATCTGTTTATTAACCAGTTAAAACAAGTCCAATGATAAATCTGACACACGACGAATTTACATTTCAAAAGTAATCTTCACCATTAATCTGGCACCTGACAAAAATCCTATAAATATATTATTACATAGATGTCAGCGAATTACAAAGATTTCCAAGATAAATTAAAACTGTTATTTCACTGTGATGTCACAGTACCAACATCTTAACAATCAAAAATATCAATGGGCATCAGACAATTAAAACATCAAAAATATCAATGGGCATCAGACAAGTAAAACATCAAAAATATCAATGGGCATCAGACAATTAAAACATCAAAAATATCAATGGGCATCAGACAAGTAAAACATCAAAAATATCAATGGGCATCAGACAATTAAAACATCAAAAATATCAATGGGCATCAGACAAGTAAAACATCAAAAATATCAATGGGCATCAGACAATTAAAACATCAAAAATATCAATGGGCATCAGACAATTAAAACATCAAAAATATCAATGGGCATCAGACAATTAAAACATCAAAAATATCAATGGGCATCAGACAATTAAAACCAAGTTCCTTTTTCAAATGTCTTACTTCCGCAAACAAAAGTGTTAAGTCTATGTAAGAAACAGTCACTACTCTTGCATTCTGAATATCAAAATAAATCACTAGTAACCAAACTACTACAATCCTGAATCCTATGTTATATTGTATTGTAAAAAAAATGTGATATGCAGTCAAGGAAATTGCCACGGACCGACGGACCGCGTCCGATAAATTTCCCGGCGGTCAGGTAGTTTTCGTTAACTCACCGGACCGACTGTCCGGTAAATTGTTTTGTCAGCCGCTGCCTTTAAGAATAGATAAATTGAGGTTCTCGGTAAATTCAACTTAAAAATATTTCTAATTCTCTTTTATTTGTTATTTTTAGATTAAGAAAAATCTAAAATAAATAATACATATCGTAATTGATAATCACGAGTTTTGCTAAAGACACTAGCTATTTACGACAGTTATTGTCGTAATATGTTGATGTCGTAAAATATTTCATGCGACTACAGTGATCGTGGTATTTGGGAAAAATATTATTCTCTAGAGTTTTCTTCATTAACAATTGTCGTTAATTCGGAACATTTTATCACTTCAAAACACGAGAGAAACAGTATGAAAAAAATCGAGAACGTAAATTTATTGATTCTTGGAAGCAGGACTGACCCTGGCTTCATCAAAACGTTGAACAAAATGTTATGGTCTGCAACTGGTGCATTGAAGCCAATGGACCAAAAGAGCTCTATATATATTCTTTTGTAATTCTAAATTCTGGTTTCTAATTATACTTTTTCTGGTAGCATAGAGCTATTATTTTATTCTATTTTTTTTTTTTTTTACATATAAGGATTCATTTGTTTAGATAGAATGAATATTTCATTTAGTAATTTTTAATGTCACAAATAGTTTTGTAATTTTAGAGTGGAAATATACTTTAATGAATATGATCATGCTGTATACAATAATATATTTATGGACATAGTGTCAAATTGTCCTCCCACTTGGACACATTATACTGATTCAGAGCCAACCAGTCTTTGCTCTTCCTTAATGCTGCGTACTTAACAGAGAAGCAAAAAGTACCAATTTTATAGTTTTTGGTCTGACCCGACCGGAGCACGAACCCATGAGCACTCACACGCTAACCTTTACGCTGCTGTCTACTCTAATTGTAGATACAATGTATTACTGTTAGTGATTGTAAGTTTAATGCAATCAATATGTGACACTTAAATAAAATTAATTTATTATCTAAAAAAAATCATTATTTTATTGTAGGTCCTGTAAAATCTAGTTCGGTCCTGTAATTCCTCACAGTTCACAGGACCGAATGTCCTGTGGATTCAAAATCCTAATTTCCTTGACTGAATATGTAATTCATCAATAAACAAGATGAACTGTGAGCATTAGCTCACTTATGATACCCCCACTCTTCGGCAAACAGGAAGTAGGAATCTGATAGGTCCAAAAACGCTATATGGGGTACCTATATGAAGCTTGTGACCAAATATCAGATCTCTGCCATCAATAGTTGCTGAGAAAAATGCGACGAAAAATTAGCATATATGGTCAATGTGTATAAAAACAACTAAGTCGGCAAACAGGAAGTAGGAATCTGACGGGTCCAAAAATTCTTCCCACAATATGGCATACCTATATGAAGCTTGTGACCAAATATCAGATTCCTGTCATCAATAGTTGCTGAGAAAAATGCAACGAAAAATGAGCATATATGTTCAATGTGTATAAAAACCAACAAAGTCGGCAAACAGGAAGTAGGAATCTGATGGGTCCAAAAATGCTTCCCACGATATGAGGTACCTATATGAAGCTTGTGACCAAATATCAGATCTCTGCCATCAATAGTTGCTGAGAAAAATGTGACGAAAAATATCTTGGACGAACGGACAGAGGTAAAACAGTATACCCCCCTCCCCCTTTGGGGAGCGGGGGTATAAAAATATGTTTAAAAAAATAAAAAAAAAATACAACAATTCACTCATGGATGTTCGTCAATTACTGCTTGGTTCAGTAATTCATCAATTATTTTCGATATTCGGTTTGCAAGAGTAATTATAATATGATAATTTTCGTCAATAGCCAAGAAACAGCAAGAACTCTTGTTTTATAACTTTTATTATATTGTTTTTGTTTGCTTGATGGTGTTTTAACACCACTTTCAACAATATTTCAGTTATATCGTGACGGTCAGTTTTATTGGTGGAGGAAACCGGAGAAAACCACTGACCTGTCGCATGTCACTGACAAACTTTATCACATAATGTTGTACACCTCGCCCTGATCGAGATTCGAACTCACAACATCAGTGTAAATCCAACTACCATACAATCATGGCCATGACAGCCCCCACTTTTATTATAGAATGTTAGTGAAATATAAGAAAATGATAAGAAATAAAAGAAAGTTGAATTGCATTCTGTTTTAACTTACACTGAGTGTTACTAATTCACTTCCTGTTTGAACATCCCACAGTTTAGCAGTTGTATCCATACTACCAGTGGCTATTATAGAACTCTGTGGATTAAAGCTTAAACAAACCTAGAAAAAATAATGTGAACATTTAAATCTGTAATTTAAACAAATAAATATCAATTTTAAAAAAACAAGGGCAACGCAAAGCATGGCGTATCCCCTCGCCTAAAAATTTGACTCTGTGACCTTGACCTTAGACCTTGAAAATCAATAGGGTTCCAGATTCTCGTAAGGACTAAGTATGTACCAAGTTTGGTCAAAATCCATTGAAGGATGTTGATTCTAGGGTGTTCACAAGGATGTTACGGAAGGATGGTAGCGTTACTATATCCCTTCACAACTTCGTTGGCGAGGGGATAATAACCAGAGGCTCTCAAGAGCCTGTATCGTTCACTTGGTTATAAAAAGAACCAATTGGTCCTATGTAAAAACTATGTCCTGCAGTGGTAGTCATCTTGGAATTACGATCAACATAAAAAACACAAAGTTTGTAAAGGACCTTCCAATGATTGATGCACAGTTTAGGTTCAATCAGTGCAATAGCTTCAGAGAAGAATATATTTCTGCATTTTCCCCATATGGTCCTGTGTTAATACTACATAGATGCCAACCCCTTTTTGGTGCAATCAGTAACAAAAAGTTGAGATGCCAGTAATTTGTGATTTTTTTCAGTAATCATAATTTTTCATAAAATTTTACCATAATCGTACTACAGACTAGGCACAAAGTAATGAGCAAATGATTTCCTTTATTTGTGACAACTAGATGCAAAATTGATGAGCAACAAAAAGAAATAAAAAGTTAAGTTTTAATACATGTATGTTCACTTACAAATGTATTCTATGTTTCAACTTACTGTCAATAGAAATGAAAATTTCCTGAAGTGGCCCTCCCTCACCCTCCCATGGAATAATTAATGTCTAATTCTGGAGTGCCTGATATGTTGTTGACTTGGCACTTTTGAACTGTTTTTTTGTATATGTGTGTTCATCCCGACCACCGTGCTGAATGGACAAGTCTTGTTTGCAATAGACATAATGTTCCATGGAATAATTAATGTCTAATTCTGGAGTGCCTGATATGTTGTTGACTTGGCACTTTTCAACTGTTTTGTTGTATATGTGTGTTCATCCCGACCACCGTGCTGAATGGACAAGTCTTGTTTGCAATAGGCATAATGTTCCCGTGTCGATTTCATAAGGCAAGAGAAGAATATTCGGGATGAAATCGTTGTCCCAATTTTCTTTTCTTCGCGGGAGAAGCTTCACTTGTTCTCTCAGACATCGCGAAATTGACAAAAACGTGCTGTGTTCATTAACTACTCGGGATCGAACAAGAAATGGATAGATCGTTTTCTACTATAGATAGTCCCGAGAATCCCTAAAGGATTAAATAATCGAAATCCCTCAAGCGCTTATCATTACGCGATTTTAACATACAATGAAGTGTCTAAATGATCACAATGATATTTAAATGGGGAACGGTTCCGGGACGACAAAAATCGGAAATCCGTAACAAGTAGACTGTTGACAGTAACACAGTAATTTTAGCCCGAAATTCGTAACAATTACGGAAAAATCGTAATGGTTGGCATCTATGATACTATGACCTGTGGTGGCAGCCATCTTGGATTTTCGATTGGCATAAAAAACAGAGGACCTTCCAATGATCATTCCTGGGCAGTTTGGTTTCAACTGTCCAAGTGGTTTCAGAGAAGAAGCGTTTTGAAACATTTTTCCCATAGGGTCCAATGTTAAACTAAGTCCTGCCGTAGTCGCCATTTTAAATTTCATATCAAAACAAAAAACGTAAAGTTTGTAGAGGACCATCCAATGAAAATTCATGTACAGTTTGGCTTTAATCATATTTGTAGTTTCTGAGAAGAAGGCATTTGAACATTTTCCCATAGGGTCCAATGTTAATCTATGTCCTGCGGTGGTGGCCATCTAGGATTTCTGATCGGCATAAAAAACACACACTTTGTAGAGAACCTTCCAATGATCATTCCTGGGCAGTTTGGTTTCAATTATCCAAGTGGTTTCAGAGAAGAAGCGTTTTGAAACATTTTTCCCATAGGGTCCAATGTTAAACTAAGTCCTGCCGTAGCCGCCATTTTGAATTTCATATCGGAACAAAAAACCTAAAGTTTATAGAGGACCATCCAATGAACATTCATGTACAGTTTGGCTTTGATCATATTTGTAGTTTCTGAGAAGAAGGCATTTGAACATTTTCCCATAGGGTCCAATGTTAATCTATGTCCTGCGGTGGTGGCCATCTTGAATTTTCGATCGGCATAAAAAACCAGAAACTTTGTAGAGGACCTTCCAATGATCATTCCTAGGCAGTTTGGTTTCAATTGTCCCAGTGGTTTCAGAGAAGAAGCGTTTTGAAACATTTTTCCCATAGGGTCCAATGTTAAACTAAGTCCTGCTGTAGCCGCCATTTTGAATTTCATATCGGAACAAAAAACGTAAAGTTTGTAGAGGACCATCCAATGAACATTCATGTACAGTTTGCCTTTGATCATATTTGTAGTTTCTGAGAAGAAGGCATTTGAACATTTTCCCATAGGGTCCAATGTTAATCTATGTCCTGTGGTGGCGGCCATCTTGAATTTTCGATCGGCATAAAAAACACACACTTTGTAGAGGACCTTCCAATGATCATTCCTGGGCAGTTTGGTTTCAATTATCCAAGTGGTTTCAGGGAAGAAGCGCTTTGAAACATTTTTCCCATAGGGTCCAATGTTAAACTAAGTCCTGCCGTAGCCGCCATTTTGAATTTTATATCGGAACAAAAAACCTAAAGTTTGTAGAGGACCATCCAATGAACATTCATGTACAGTTTGGCTTTGATCATATTTGTAATTTCTGAGAAGAAGGCATTTGAACATTTTCCCATAGGGTCCAATGTTAATCTATGTCCTGCGGTGGCGGCCATCTTGAATTTTCGATCGGCATAAAAAAACAGAGACTTTGTAGAGGACCTTCCAATGATCATTCCTGGGCAGTTTGGTTTCAATTGTCCAAGTGGTTTCAGAGAAGAAGCGTTTTGAAACATTTTTCCCATAGGGTCCAATGTTAAATTAAGTCCTGCCGTAGCCGCCATTTTGAATTTCATATCGGAACAAAAAACGTAAAGTTTGTAGAGGACCATCCAATGAACATTCATGTACAGTTTGGCTTTAATCATATTTGTAGTTTCTGAGAAGAAGGCATTTGAACATTTTCCCATAGGGTCCAATGTTAATCTATGTATTGCGGTGGTGGCCATCTTGGATTTCCGATCGGCATAAAAAACATAAAATTTGTAGAGGACCTTCCAATGATCATTCCTGGGCAGTTTGGTTTCAACTGTCCTAGTGGTTTCAGAGAAGATGCGTTTTGAAACTTTTTTCCCATAGGGTCCAATGTTAAACTAAGTCCTGCCGTAGCTGCCATTTTGAATTTCATATCGGAACAAAAAACGTAAAGTTTGTAGAGGACCATCCAATGAACATTCTTGTACAGTTTGGCTTTAATCATATTTGTAGTTTCTGAGAAGAAGGCATTTGAACATTTTCCCATAGGGTCCAATGTTAATCTATGTCCTGCGGTGGTGGCCATCTTGGATTTCCGATCGACATAAAAAACAGAACTTTGTAGAGGACCTTCCAATGATCATTCCTGGGCAGTTTGGTTTCAATTGTCCAAGTGGTTTCAGAGAAGAAGCGTTTTGAAACATTTTTCCCATAGGGTCCAATGTTAAACTAAGTCCTGCCGTAGCCGCCATTTTGAATTTCATACCGGAACAAAAAACCTAAAGTTTGTAGAGAACCATCTAATGAGCATTCATGTACAGTTTGGCTTTAATCATATTTGTAGCTTCTGAGAAGAAGGCATTTGAATATTTTCCCATAGGGTCCAATGTTAATCTATGTCCTGCGGTGGCGGCCATCTTGGATTTCCGATCGGCATAAAAAACCGAAACTTTGTAGAGGACCTTCCAATGATCATTCCTGGGCAGTTTGGTTTCAACTGTCCAAGTGGTTTCAGAGAAGAAGTATTTTGAAACATTTTTCCCATAGGGTCCAATGTTAAACTAAGTCCTGCCGTAGCTGCCATTTTGAATTTCATATCGGAACAAAAAACCTTAAGATTGTAGAGGACCATCCAATGAACATTCATGTACAGTTTGGCTTTAATCATATTTGTAGTTTCTGAGAAGAAGGCATTTGAACATTTTCCCATAGGGTCCAATGTTAATCTATGTCCTGCGATGGCGGCCATCTTGGATTTCCGATCGGCATAAAAAACAGTAACTTGGTAAAGGACATTCCAATGATCATTCATTTACAGTTTGGGTTCAGTCAGTTCATTAGTTTCAGAGAAGAAGATCTTTGAAATTTCAGCCAATCAGAGCACATTATTGGCCCTGGCAGCCATATTGAATATCCGACTAGAACGAAAAACAGTAACTTTGTAGAGGATCATCCAAGGAACATTCCTGCTAAGTTTGGTTCCAATCGGCCCAGTGGTTTCGGAGAAGAAGCTTGAAATGTGAAAAGTTTACAGACGACGGACGCCAAGTGATGGCAATAGTTCACCTGGACCTTTGGTTGGTCCAGGTGAACTAAAAATGTAGATATCAAATTGAATGAACACAATGCATTTCTGGAATAACCTTCATCAGGTACACGCACAGTCAAAATATTTGAAAGCTAAATAATTTAAAAGTCTGTGGAAGCAAGAAAATCAAAAAAATATATATTTAATAAATCATGTCAGTGCCAAAGCATAGAAATGTTTTTGTTGAATTTTTCTGGTCGAAAAACCTCTACTAAACCTCCTACTGATCATGAAGGTATGGTAACATTTTCCTATGAAGAAATGACTTACAATTTCAGACGTATGGCCTCTGAAGGTATGGTAACATTTTCCTATGAAGAAATGACTTACAATTTCAGACGTATGGCCTCTGAAGGTATGGTAACATTTTCCTATGAAGAAATGACTAACAATTTCAGATGTATGGCCTCTGAAGGTATGGTAACATTTTACTATGAAGAAATGACTAACAATTTCAGACGTATGGCCTCTGAAGGTATGGTAACATTTTCCTATGAAGAAATGACTAACAATTTCAGACGTATGGCCTCTGAAGGTATGGTAACATTTTCCTATGAAGAAATGACTAACAATTTCAGACGTATGGCCTCTGAAGGTATTGTAACATTTTCCTATGAAGAAATGACTAACAATTTCAGACATATGGCCTCTGAAGGTATGGTAACATTTTCCTATGAAGAAATGACTTACAATTTCAGCAGTATGGCCTCTGAAGGTATGGTAACATTTTCCCGTCTCTGAACTCCATAGTTTACAAGTCTTGTCAAACGATCCTGTAGCTATTTTGTCTCTGAAAATAAATGAAGAAAATGCCATAAAAATGACATTGCCTGTACTACCGTATAACCAGTAATTTCTGCTTTATTCTGAGGTCAACTTCGGACCGCAGAAATTAAAATCGCTTAATATTATGCATAAATGCTTAATGTCAAGATAAGTCCTCCATACATGTACATGTTCTGAGGTGTAGATATCTCTGTCGTAGGTTAACATTCGGCTAACTGAGTCTTTTAAACTTTTTTTATATTGGGCCCAGACCCATGGGGTTTGAAATTTTCTTCCAACAAAAATGTATATTGTAACAGCTTTTATTAAACATATTAAAGAGCTAGTTTTCTGTGGTTACTTTGTTTAAAGTTCTGTACTATCTCATCCAACTATTCTGGTGGGGAACAGGACAAAAGCCCCCTTGACAAAAAGCCCCTCATAATCATACAATCTGATTACATTTTTTATATTTATATGGAGATATTAAAGATATCTTAAAGATCAAAACTCAACTCTCTTAAAAAAAGGAGGTGTGGGGGAATTAATAAAAAGAATTTAAAAATACTTTAATTTAAGAACATATTTTTTCCACATTTTGTTCATTGTTAATTTTGTTTATAAAGTGTAATTCAAAAAAATATTGGTTTCCTTTAAACACCTTTGAAAAACAGGACGTATGAATTAACATGAGGTAAAACATACATCGCTGAAGAGACGTATGAATTAACATGAGGTAAAACATACATCGCTGAAGAAGTTTTCTGGGTCCCTGCTTGTATGACACTAAATTTCTGCCTAACTGTTCTACAATTTACATACCCGTATGGATTATTAAATGCTATGGCATAAACTACATTTTTATGTCCTTCTAAAGTATGAAGTTCTTCTCCTGATGCTGTGTCCCACACTTTACAAGTTCTGTCATAGCTACCAGTGATAAAACTACAAAGTAAATACCAATATTTACAATATTGAAATAGTATACACTGAAATTTACAATACTGAAATAGTAAACACTGAAATAGCATACAGTGAAATAGCATACAGTGAAATGTACAATACTGAAATAGTCAACATTGAAATGTACAATACTGAAATAGCATACAGTGAAATGTACAATACTGAAATAGTCAACATTGAAATGTACAATACTGAAATAGTAAACAGTGAAATGTACAATACTGAAATAGTCAACATTGAAATGTACAATACTGAAATAGTAAACAGTGAAATGTACAATACTGAAATAGTCAACATTGAAATGTACAATACTGAAATAGTAAACAGTGAAATGTACAATACTGAAATAGTCAACATTGAAATGTACAATACTGAAATAGTAAACACTGAAATGTACAATACTGAAACATGTTCCCCTACCTTTCACAAAAACGAAATGATCTTAAAAGGATGCAATTAACGAGTTTGGAGTAAAATATTGAACATCAAACCCTGTATGGGTCACATTTCAGGAACATGGGAGCTCCTTTTATGTGAATATTAAAGAAAAAGTATGATTATTGGTGAAAAAAATACGGACTTGAAAAGACTGACAGGGCGACTCAAACTTTGTTTTTTGACAGAAATTGGGCGACTTCATTGAAACCAAGGCGAAGAAGTCGCCCACTTCACCTGGTTTGGTGAGCCCTGAGAGTTATCTCACATGAACTGATACAGACTGTTGTTAGATGTTAGTGGATTACCAGGTAAAACAAGATGAACTGTGAGCTAATGCTCACTTATGACATTATCAAGGATAGCCTGGAGGGTGTTGTTAAAAAAACAGATCTTGACAAATCTCTTGCTGACATTGTAAAGAAAAGTGATTTAGAAACTGTAGTCACTTCAATTGTCACCAAATTACTTGATAGCTTCAAGAAAGAAATAAACGAAAAAATTAGTGAAAAGTCAAACAAACAGACAAAGGCTATTGAAAATTTAACTAAGGAGAATGAGGAGTTGAGAGAACAAATAGCTGGACAAAGAAAAAAAATGAGTGAGATTCAGAAACAGGTAGCTGATAATGAAATCATATCAAAAGAGGCACTACAAATGTCTAATTATAACCAGCAATACTCCAGGAAATTTAACATCAAAATCATGAACTATCCTGAGAAGAAAGACGAGAAAATAAGAGATATATTTGTCATGGATATTGTAAAGGACAAACTAAATGTAAAAGTTGATCCATCAGAGATCCAGGCTATACATAGGATACCAGGGAAGATCGGTGATGCAAGACCTGTAATTGTGAAATTAGTCAATTCTGAAGTGAAATACAGGATTATGAGGGCTAAAAAGAACTTGCCAAAGAAAGAGACTGTAAGACTGGTAGATGATGTTACAAAACACAATATGGGACTTATAACAAGACTGAGAAATTGTAAAGAACTTGAAAGTGCCTGGTACTTTAATTGTTCTGTGTATGGTAAAACTTTTGATGAAAAGAGAATAAATTTGATATTTTTGATGACAAAATTGCTAAAAGACACTAAATTAACCATTTGCTCTGGATTTATATGTACTATAAAGGAATACAGTGAACTTTTATTCAATAAACAGTAAGTTTAATTACATTTTTTTTTTTTTTAATTATATAATTTTGTTGTTTATGAATGAATGTATGTAAAAAAGGGTGATAAGTTAAATTAGTAAAATATCTTTTATTGTTAACACACCAAATGATCATCAAAAATTAAACATTTTCAAATCCATTTCTTTTATATTATATACAATACAAATATTGTGAGCATAAAATTGTAATACATGTACCTGTAAATTACAGTTATCATTTTTATAGCCAAAGGGAGATAACTCAAATCATATTACCAATCAATGAATCTCTTAAATTTTCTGTTGTACCCTAAAAATATCTTCAAATGAAACCTTTCAAAACGGTTTATTTTTTAATATTGGATATTTTCATTTATTAGTAATTTATTAATTCTATGTAAGATTAAATAAATACTTTAAAACTATGAATTTACAAAATGTATAACTCTTTTTTTGGTTTGGTTTAAAAAATCAGTGCTAATTTTCTTTTTTTCAAATGTATATGTAAAATATCAGATTGACTGCCCTCGTGTTTCAATTATTTACATGTATAAAATGTGCTATCTTAAGTGTATGAATGAGTGTAGCGGTATGTTTTGTGTATCTGTGTTCTTGGTTGTATTGACTTGTAATTTGCTCCTATTGGTATATCAACATGTTAATATAACATAATGAATAAACATATACAAATTTTGTCTATGAATGTAAATATGAATACTAAAAAGAGGTCAGATGTATTTAATTGGGTCAAGGCAAAGAAAATCTCCATAGTTTTTTTCAGGAGACACATAGTACCAAAGATGTAGCAGTCAAATGGGAGGATGAATGGGGTAGTAAATGTTTTTTTAGTCATGGTGATAGTAAAAGTGCCGGAGTAAGTGTTATGTTCAGAAATGGTTTTGATTTTAAGGTTAATGATTCTATATTAGATCAGAATGGTCGCTATATCATTTTAGATTTAACCGTTTATGAACAACGTTTAACACTAGTTTGTTTGTATGGTTACAACACTATAGTGAGTCGTGGGGGATGGGGGCCGAGGAGTTCCGAAAGGCACCCATGATGCATCACAAACTGGCCACGCTTACCATAACAAGATATACCATAGACACAACTAGACGTAATATATACCACGAGAAGAATCCAAGAATACTGAGTACTAGCAGTACAAGGTAGTTATTAGTTAAGATAGCTAATTACTATATTGGCACTGCGACTCCAAGTCGAATCCTATTCGCGAGAAAGGTTATTAAATTAACCAAAAGCGATTTTTAAATAAAATCGCAACTCCGCCATTTAAATTTTTTTAAGGGAAAAAGAATTTTTTTTCTTGGGTTTCAGTTTTGCCTTGCTGATAGGACCTGGTATTTTCAGGGGAAATTGTCCGTTAGGAAATTTCAAGGGAAGATACGCAGGTAGGATTGGCAGACAAAATTGGAAATCTTTAAATTTTTTGCCCGTGTCAAAGAAGTACCCCTTTCCCACCCACGTGTAGTCCCCACCACGTGTAGGAAATTGTTTTTTTTTTTTTCTAAAGTTGCCTGGCTGATAGGACCTGGTATTTTCAGGGGAAATTGTCCATTAGGAAATTTCAAGGGAAGATATGCAGGTATGATTGGCAGACAAAATTGGAAATCTTTAAAAAAATTTCCTGTGGTAAAGAAAATACCCCTTTTCAACTCACGTGTATACTCCACCACGTGTTTAAGCAAGCATGTGTATTCCCCAAATGTGAACCCCAAACCGGAAGCAGCTAGTTTCTAGAAGCCATCTTTAAATAAAAGCTGGTTAAAGATAAGTTGTAAGTCCGGTGTCCAAACAAATTTAATTTTTTTTTTACATTATCGATTTTAAACAAAAGTAGACAAAAGCGGCCCAGTGTAAAAATCTGGTCCGTTAAAAATTGTACATACACGCATACACAACAAAAGAAAAAGCCACGTGTTTTTGTTGTGTATTTTTTTATTAACAATGCCGCGAGTTTTCATTAACAATTGTTCCATCGAGGAGCTGATGTCAGTACCAGGGATAGGGGCGAAGGTGGCCGATAAAATTTTGGAATTGAGGGAGGCAAAGGGTGATCTGGAATTGGATGACCTAAATCAGGTTCCATATCTTAGGATAACACAACCGTTACTGGATTGTTTGGATTTTACCTCTTTTGAAAATAAAGAAGGAATGGGATCCCTGTATGATCGACATAGGGAAAGGGTTAGGAGTGTTGACAAATTAATAGGGAAGTGGGATGGGACAGGACAGGGCCAAGTTAAAGGAAGGGGGAAGGATATGGGTACATTTGATAAAGTCCCATTAACAGGGGGAGAACCATATTATAATAAACAGGAAGGGGATTGGTGGCAACAGGCCAATTTACCCGAGAGATTAGATGATGATTATAGTGAGATGGAAAGTACTTTCATGGAAAGACAAACCCCAAGGGGAGTTAAATATACATCAGCTCCGGGACAATATCCGCTGCCATCAGTTCGTCGAACGCGACGGGACGATTGGGATTCGAGCAGCGAGGAGCGGGATCAGACGTATATGCAAAACGTGCATATATGAGACTCGGATATTCGTGCGGGTTATGCATTTCCTAGAGAACCAGGCCTTTTTCATAGTGGGGTTTTAGCAAGTGGGGGGGCTGAAGTAAGAGTGCCAAAAATACGAACAGTGGCCTCGTCTGATAGGGAAAGTATTTGGCATGACAGGGGGGGCCGCTATTCCCCTCCGAGGAATACCGGAGGGAGGTGGAGTAGGGAAAATACTAACCCCAAGATGAGGGAGAGTATAGGTAGAACAAGACATACCCTAGGAAGGGAAAATGAAGTCCCTAGAATAGTTCAATGTAGAGATGAGTATGATAGGGAAAGGGGACATTACCGCCCAAGTGGGGGAGACATTGAAAACCAAGGAGGAAGAAACCCATCTGTTCCTAGATTACAGAGTAGTGGGAACAGGCCTGGGGGTTCCCCCAGAAGAGAACGATTATGCAAGAAAGGAGGAGTATGAGGGAGAGAGAGGTCAAAGGGGAAGGGGGAAGAGTGTTAGTTTGCCAATGTCCTTAAAGTTTGATGATAAATCAAATTGGAAAGCATTCTACGCTAAATTTTCCCGTTATGCGGAAGTTAGTGAGTGGACGGAAGGAGAATGCAGGGACCAGTTATGCTGGTGCCTGGATGGGAAAGCAAGTGAGGGTATGATTGATTCTCCGGGCCGTACGGTCCGGAGAAAGAAGAATAAAGGAAGGAGCCGATATGGGCCTGGCTGGCAAGAGCGCCGTAAGCCGCAGGCCTTAAATCGTCAGTCCCAAGGGGGGTCTGTACAAGGGGAAGCCGGAGGGGAACCAAAGTCATCAGGGAGCTCCTCCGGTGAGAGGTGTCCTATGGAGGGGTGTGGGGAGTGGGTCAATGACCTCAGGGGGCATTGTGTACAGACACATATTCCTGGGGTGTTCAGGGATTTGGGGTGCACGGGGGAGGATATTGGGAGGGTCAGGGCGTATGCATTGCAGACAATCCTGAGAGTCCTTGGGGGATCAGGGGGGGACCTATTTGGTTATGTGGGGGGGCTACTGAGAACTATCGGATGCCTGGAGGGCCATAATGTGAAGCCGGTGGAGGTGGCGGCTATGAGGGAGGTGTGTAGGGTAAGGGGATGGGAGATTCCTTCGGAATTCTCCTTGAACCCCCCTAACTCTCCAGCTGTTTTGATACACTGGAGAGCCCTAATAGAGCTGTTGGGGCTCATGCCTGCCCCAAGAAGAGAAGCATTGTGTAGCCTTCGGTTCCCGGTGGTCAGTAGTCGGGGGTCTGGGAGTTCAGGGGAACCTCCGGCTGTAAAGCCGGAGGAACCCATGGACTGGTCCCGTGAGGGGATGGGCAGTGGAGGCTCAATGGGGAGGGTATCCGCTGAGGTGCAGAGAGGACCATCGCCAGTCTCGGCGACGAGGGCTGGTGGGTTTCCTGTACCTCGGCCAGTGCCTCTCTTCAGCTTGAAGCCAGTGCCGTCTCCTCATCTGGTCGGTTGGAGTAGGGGTAGCCGTCAGCCAGTGGCTGGAGGGTGTAGGGAAGAGGACAGCCAGGTTAGGAGAGAGTCACATATGCATCTGGACAGGTCTCTCCGGAGGCTGAGAATGGACCCCCATATGGGGATCCAGGAACTCCTGGCTGTGCGTCCAAGGCCCGCCCCTAAGCAGGAGATCAACGTGGTGGGGGGGGGGGGGGGGGGGGTGTTGGTCTACTGTGACCCTAAGGCGTGGCCGGAGGATCCAGAGAGGCTAAATCTCCCCGAGGGATGGTTTATAGCAGTGGGAGTTCACCCCAAGCACGCTTTTGATTTTGGTGATTATTATTTTGATCGCCTATCTAAGCTGTTGGACTCCCCGGCTGTGACCGCCTTGGGGGAGGTGGGGATTGATTGTAGTGAAGGAGCAAAGCCCTTCGGAATACAATCAAGTACTTTGAAGTGGGTGTTGGAGCTGGCTCGGCCGTATATGCCTCTGGTGTTTCACATCCGGGCCTCGGGGGATAGCCCCCAGGCAATGGATGCATTATACCGGGAGGTATTGGGCCTGACGTTGGACAAAGTCCCCAATACCCTGCAAAGTATTCATCTCCATTGTTTCAATGGGGATGAGGCCACAGTTAAACTCTGGGCGGACGCCTACCCCGGAACCTACTTTGGGTTCTCGAGTATGATGAAGGGGTTTGGCGACCGACAGAGACGGGGGCTCAAAGCCGTACCAGGGAACAGGCTCCTCTTGGAGTCTGACTCTCCTCATCTCCCCGATGCGGCCCGTTCCATCAACCACCCGGCTCATTTGTTCAGGGTGGCGGAGGAGGTCGCTCGGGTGAGGGGTCAGTCTCCTTTGGATATCCTTCGGGCAGGTATTGCCAATGGGCAGGCTTTGTACCAGAGGAAGTAGTGAGATTAGCCCAAAAGGGGAGAGTTTCAGATGACAGAGAGGAGTAAGTGTTCGAGGGTGACAGGTGGTGTGTGGGGGAAATTGGATATATATTGTTGGGGAATCCTTGGGGTTTACGGTTGAATTCAAGTGTTCGATGGCGACAGGTGGTGTGTGGGGGAACATGGATATATATTGTTGGGGACTCCTGGGGGTTGATGGTTGTATTCAGGTGTTGGAGGTGTGAGAGCATGACTGCTGCGTTGTGTTTTTCCATTGTTGGCATATCAATAATTAGAAGCATAAATAAACTCTCGTGAGATGTTTAAATAGATTAATCACCGATGCTTACATTTAAGCTTTTCATTTTCTATTTTTTTATTCATTCATCCACCTGTACCATTATGCGTTACATGTCATCCAAAAAGAAAGGTTAAATTTAAAGATTAAATAAATATTGGTATGATTTGCAATTTCAGCCCAACTGAACTTCCGGTCACAAGTGAACCACATGTAATGGAAGCGTGAACATCTATACAATTTTTTTATGATAATATTATAACTCCGATGGTGCTTACGGTTTCTTGTGGTATCCTGTCGTGGTAAAAAATAATTTATTCTACTTTAATATTTAAAATGGTATATAAATGCATTAAATAACCAAGAATAAACCCAAATGGTCTTAGATGGTGCCGTTTCATACACATTATTACCATAACTTGTAATAAACATTTGATTTCCTGTCACGATAATTTTTTTTAAAAAGATGGGTAACTATTTTTTCCTGATATCACTTGTTTCTCTTCTACAGTATTGATATAAACATATTCCACGTGTGAAATATTTAAGTTTTAGTATTTAACAATTTGGATACCAAAAGAAATCATAGTTTGAATACCATATTCTTGTTCATATACTGATACAGACTATTGTGTGATGACAGTTAGTGGATTACCAGGTAAAAAAAATTACAAGATCCAACAAATATATGATTTTATTGACCTTACCTTGACCCTGATTTGTTGAAGCCTACGTTAGTTAATGGTAAGATATGAGCTCTAAGCACCTGTAAAATAAATAGGTCATTAAAACAGTGTTTGATCTCATTGTTTTTTTATTTTGTACAATAAAATAGGTTTAAATTATTTAAGACATTTGAACAGTTTTATGTTAGTCTTAGAAAGCATAATTATGATCCATTCACAACATAACTCATTAACTGTAGTTAAAACAAATACTTGAAATATCTGTAACTAGAGGCTGAGTCGCTCACCTTTCATTCTGTTTTGAGGAAACTTAATACAGAACCTTCCATAGGTGCTTCCCACCAAATTTCGGTTCATTTTGCCAAAGCAGTTTCAGAGAAGAAGATTTTTAGAAATCGACCAGCCGTGTTTGTTAATGGATCTATAGAGGATCTTCCATAGATGCTTCTTACCAAGTTTCATATCATTTGGCCAAGCAGCTTCAGAGGAAAAGCTGTTTTAGAAAATCGACCAATAAGAAACAAGAATTGCCTATGACGGCCATGTTTGTTAACGGGTCAAAACGGAATGTGCATTTCCCATAGAGGACCTTCCATAGATGCTTCCTACCACGTTTCGGTCCATTTGGCCATACTGTTTCAGAGTAGAAGATTTTTAGAAATCGACCAATCAGAAACAAGAATTGCCTGTGACGGCCATGTTTGTTAATGGATCGGGATAAAATGAGCAATCTTTATAGAGAACCTTCCATAGATGCTCCCTACCAAGTTTTGGTTCATTTGGCCAAGCGGTTTCAGAGGAGAAGATTTTTAGAAATCGACCAATTAGAAACAAGAATTGCCTGTGGCAGCCATATTTGTTAATGGATCGGGACGAAATGAGCAATCTTTATAGAGGACCTCCCATAGATGCATCCTATCAAGTTTCGGTTCATTTGGCAAAGTGGTTTCAGAGGAGAAGATTTTTTAGAAATCGACCAATCAGAAACAAGAATTGTCTGTGGCGGCCATATTTGTTAACGGATCGGGACAAAATGAGCAATCGTAACAGAGGACTTTCCATAGATGCTTTCTGCCAAGTTTCGGTTCATTTGGCCAAATGGTTTCAAAGGAGAAGAATCTAAAAAATCAGCCAATCAGAAACAAGATTCGTCTGTGGTGGCCATCTCGGTTAACGGATCGGGACGGAATGAGCAATCTTTATAGAGGACCTTCCATAGATGCTTTCTACCAAGTTTCGGTTCATTTGGCCAAGCGGTTTCAGAGGAGAAGGTTTTTAAAAATCAGCCAATCAGAAACAAGAATTGCCTGTGGTGGCCATGTTTGTAAATGGATTGGGACAAAATGAGCAATCTTTATAGAGGACCTTCCATAGATGCTTCCTACCAAGTTTCAGTTCATTTGGCTGAGGGTATTCAGAGGAGAAGATTAAAATGTGAAAAGTTAATGGACGACAGACGCCAAGTGATGGCAAAAGCTCACATTGCCTTTGGCAAGGTGAGTTAAAAATATGGTGACATGTAGATCGGCCGAAAACATTATAACAATTAAAGAGACAAAGTTTATAGTGATGATATAAGGAACCATTCTTTTATTCCATTTTGGAAAAGAACATTTGCTTGCCCCAAATATGACAAACCAAATGATAAATGTTTTGATCATACTACAAAGGTTACCCAACATTAGCTGTACACACCAGGTTTGTTACTGGATCAATTGCCTTTCATTTTAAGTAACATCAAAATGAATTAATTAGAGAAAGTAAATTTGGTCTGTGGTAAAGTGAGCTTTTGGTTTGTACTTCCCTGTGGAACATTCTGTTGCATAAAAATGATAGAACACTGAGATATAACCAGTGTGAACCATAACATGACTATAAAAGATGAACATTTCAGTAATTTATAGTGAGATAAAACTGCTTACCTTAAATAAGTAGAAATGATGATCATCTTTCTGAGCTAGTTTTTCTTGTAGTCCTGTGATTAGTGTTAAGGTAATTTATTAATGTTTAAAGTCCTACTACAACATTCTTTCTTTTAGTAAATTATTAATATCTGAATTTAAAGTACAAATGACTAGATAGAAGTTTTAGAGTATATCAATGTTATAATCTTGTTTCTGAACAAGTGAAGCTACATTTTGATGTTGTATATTTATGGGTGAAAATCTCAAATTCTGCAACTGCCAGCGCCATTAATGACATCGAAATTGAGGAAGAAGAGATCAACGCAGCTCTTAAGAGAGTGTTGATCCTTCTTGAAGAAGTTAATGACTTGTCAAAATCTGCAAAATAAATTGTTGAACATTACTGTATTGTTTATTTGGTATTTGTTGGCGAGTTTAAAAAAAATGTCACTCTCCAAACATGGCGAGCTCTATTTCACTTTGGCGAGTACTTGTTTCAGTCCACTCGCCATTTTGGCGAGTGTTTGAAAAAAATGGTTTCCCACACTGCCATACTTCAATTTCAAGCACTTCTTTTGAATTTTTATAATTCTCATTAATGTATTTCTTGCACACCGTATGTTTGCAGTATCTTATTGCAACTTTCAGCAGAACTTCATACAGCTTCAGTGCTCACAATACAGGGCGATTCAGACAATGAAGTCGCATTGTGATGGTTGACTTCGCTTTCTTGTTGGTTAAAAGCAAATTTCAAGTTGCCGTATAATTTTGAATAATCGCCATCATATTTTGGCCATGCGTCACTGAAATCTGTTGTGTTCATTAGATATTTTGAAAGTGATTTTCTTGAAAAGTAATCCATTTCGGCTTAAAGAAATAAAAATGGTGCCATCAAGAGGGACGCAATCATGCACGGTGCTACGGGATATGTTGACCAAAGCTACTTTTAACTTTGTGTGGTGCTACGGGATATGTTGACCAAAGCTACTTTTAACTTTGTGTGGTATTAAATCAAAACACAATAATATTTCAAAAAGGGGATGGGGATTACATAAGGTTTTCTCTCTTCGCTAGTTACAAAACTTCTTTTCCAAAATTTCCAATCATGGTGACACCGCCATTTTTGTTTGTTTACAATTTATTGTCAAATTCACTAAGAGTTGCTTCCCTTTAACAAAACATTGAAGGCGACTTCATTTCTCCAGGAAATTAACAACCTAGCGAAAAATTGTGATTTAAAAATTTTTTTGACAACTTAAATGCCCTGATATTTATGACTTAGTAGCAGCTATAAGGATACTTTGTATAAGTTTCCGTACTTGATCTGCTTTAGAAGCTGTTATTAGTGGTTCTTTTCTAGATATTTCATCCACTACTGCATCTACATCAGTTCTATAAAAATAAGAAATTATCATTATAAACCATGTTATATCATAAATCCATGTTATTTCCCTTTATCTATTAGGGGCCATCATGGTCGTGATCGCATGGTAGTTGTTTTTACAACTACATGTTTTTGTACCTGTGGAATCAGTGCCTAAAGTTGTGAGTTTGAATCCTGCTCACTTTATGTGATCATGTTTGTCAGTGACTTGCGATTGGTCGGTGGTTTTCTCACAGTACTCCGGATTCCTCCATCAATAAACAGAGTTTTTGAAATTCGTCGGACCTATCGGACCTAAGGGGCAGAAAATCATGAGGTCCGCCAATAACGTCTGTAATGCCGGTCCCCATGTCCGCCAAACATTTTTGAATGATGTGTTTACTTTTTTTAAAGGAAGTCGGAAACGCAGGTCGTATTGTACATACCGGAACAAGTTCAGTCAACTCGGAATTCGTAACCGCATTGAATACGTGATATTTTATCTGTTTTTGGTAAATATTAATTATTATTGGTAACTGTCATGAAAATAAATATATTTGAATATATTGTGATGCGTAAGATGATCTTTTTGAGTGAAAAGCCCCCAAAAAATTAATAAAATAAAAAAACACGACATACCTGATTTCGTTCCCTCCACCGAATCAGTTTCTATTTAGAATTTTGTTTACAGTTCCGGCAACATGTCGATCATAAAAATGTGGTCGTTCCTGAAGCATTACGACGGAGCTCAGCCGGGCAAACGTAAAATGGCCAGTGCCACCCCAACTGGAGATTGAGAGAGTGTAATGACTTTTAGAATATTGTTATTGTAATCTCAATAAAATATTTAAAAATTCTGTTTTAAATCTGGTAAATTTTTCAAAGTTTGAGGGTATCCCTAGCTGGATTTCGCTACTCTTTTTTGGTGCATGGTTTCAACTTTTTGGTTTATTCTGGATGGTGACTGGTCTTCCTATTTTTAGGCCTCTATCAGTACTAATGAAGTTAAATACAGAAAGCGCTCTGCTAGACTAAAATAATAATAACGGTATGACATTGCAGGGGTTAAAAAATCTTGAACCACCTCACTAGCCAGGGCTAGCATACTCCCAAATACTACTAGCCCGAATCTATGAACCACTAGTCCTGGTCAATACCGTGATTTCATGAATCCGACTTGCAGACTTGAACCCTTGTACAACATGTACAATGTATATTAGTTTAACTATCTTTCTTTTCAGATCTGGTATTGCGTTTTATTTTCACTTATTTTCCAGTTCAGGTCACTGTAAGGCCCCAAAAAATATGTGTGTTTATGGTCACATGTCAAAAAAATCTAGGGTCGGTCGGCATTAATTTTTTTTTTTTTTTACTATCGGCAAAACTGGAAATAGTCAATCCCAGTTCCGGTATTTCATTTTCGAAATTTTCGGTAAGCTGTTTTATGACGAGAATACGCAGTTTGTCAACCTTCTTTGCTCTCAATTTCGACAAAAAGCTAGCGGTTGAATAAATAAATCATTGCTGCTGATTAAACAACATATAACATATCTGAATATAAGTGGAGATGCGAATATTGACAAGTTTGGCAAAAATTCAGAGGGTCCAGCAGAAAATTCCTGGGTGCTGGACCTATGTCCAGCAGAATGAAAACAAATTTCAAAAAAAAGTCTGAATAAAACTGATCGCTATGATGTAACTAAAACATTGCTGATAGTGACATTAACCACCATAACTCTTTATCTCACTCCAATACATTTATGCATCCTTTACTTTTTTCATCATCATATTCAATAACTATACATTTGTTAATTGGGACTTCTATACTTTAAATACCTCTTAAGAATCAATCAATCAATCAACCTTTCATCAAAATAATTACATTGGTTGAAAACACTGTAGATAAAATTATTTCAGATTTTAGTGCTAGAAAATTATGACATTGTTTATTAGTTTTAAATGATGAATTATAGATACATACTCTGGTTTCAAATCCAACAGATCAATTGATTTGGTTTTCAAATTTCCTCCTTGTTCATATTCTAATATTATACCTGTAATGACAAAGACATAGATATAGATTAGAACAATGTCAAGTATACTACTGTCAAAGTTCCACCATTGGATGTGTGTTTGATGGTGCTTAACGCCACTTTCAACAATATTTCAGTTATATCGTGGCGGTCAGTTTTATTGGTGGAGGAAACTTGAGGACCCGGAAAAAACCACTGACCTATCACAAGTCACTGACAAACTTTATCACATGATGTTTTACACCTTGCCCTGAATAAAAGGCCCCTGATCGAGACTTTGCAATCACATCAGTGGTGATAGGCACTGATTGTATAGGTAGCTGTAAATCCAACCACCATATGATCACAGCCACGACGGCCCCTCCCCAATGAGAGACCTGAAACAACTTACAAATGTAATCATATGAATGTTTGAAATTATTGCTTCCAGCACACATCTATTTGTCTCATTAAATAAAGGACTATGGAAGGTGCAGCATAATAGGACTGCAGCAAGTCGACAAAAGGCTTCATTCTGTACTGCTTTTACTGCAATCAAGTTTAACTCAAAATCCATAACTATTATAAGAATTTCGCTTGTATAATACCAGATGCTCTTAAACAAATTTCAAAATTTTGGTCCCATTTAGCCCTTTTTCTATAAAAAGTAGCTCATTTTTTTATTGACGTATATAAAACAACTCATAAAGATTACCATTTTGCAAAAGAAATGCATTTAAATTAGATGAAATTATATCTCCCAAATATGAGAAATTTGGAAATTAGGGCCATTTTTAGCCTCTTTTCCATAAAAATAGCTCATTTTGTTTATCGAGTCATAATGAGCATTTTGCAAATAAAAAACTTTAAAATTGGATGAAAAATCAATTTTGAATTTTTCTGCTCCTTTTGGTTGAGTTTATCTCAAAAACCGTGAGACAGAGGAAATCATTGCTATATTACTGCAAGGACATATGTAAATCAGAGAGATGATATGCTAACAAAAACAAGGAATTAAACAACTACTGAATATACCTTAATGCATAACAAGTATATTATAACATACGAATGCCACGATAATGCCCTGCGAATGTGAAAAGTGGTACAATTAGAGAAATATTTTGACTTCTCCCTGCAGGACTCACCACACTTGCAAAAAACAGGGAGACTTGACTTCTCCCTCAGAGACCCTGAGGGAGAAGTGAAGGCATGACAGGGAGACTTCCAACAGCGTCATAGAGACATGCTTTCGCAAAAATAACTTTTTTTACACATTTTTTTTATATTTGCATATGAAGTGTATCTTTGCTAATATCTTGTTAATATCCTTCATCATACCTGTTAACCCTCCCCCTTTTCGCGGGAGTCTCCCGCGTAAGAGCCTTATCTCCCGCATGGACTGGGTCTCATGCGCGGGAGACATTAATCTCCCGCATACACCTTTTCCTCCCGCACGATATCCCCCCAACAAAAAAATCAAGTACAATAAATAAAAAATCTTGACCTACATTTTGCGATCAATATTTCTGGAAATCCCCCATTTGGAACTCCCGCGCTGATGAAAAACGGCGAGAGATACGAATGGTAAAGGTGTTTAAATGATATCCGGTTATTGATCTGTTTGACACCTTTACAGGTAAATTGGGTCATGGAGATTAATTAAGGTATTGATGATTATACAACAATTATCCACTGATTGACAGTTAATTGGGGATAAGGAAGTGGGTTTGTGGCACACGCTTAGATGATTAGAAGTGTGATAGCGGCAATTAAAAATAGTTATAAACCGTTGTGCAAACAGGAGTCGAGACAACCTTTGATGCCGAGGAAAACTTCTTATTTCGATCAAACGTGCAATGAATTCATCTCGGATTGAGTTATTATGGCTTGTTTGGGACCAAAGCCGATCAAAGTATTATTTAAGGACTAAGTTCCAGGATGGAATTGATAAACCACAAAATGCCAAAACGTATGCTATCACCCAACGCACCAGCAGCAAAGTGACTTTTTAATTTTAGTGCTCTATGACTTTATTGTTCAGAGCATTATGTCTTCATTGCTATTGCTTTGTTATAACCTTATGATTATGAATGATTATGAATAAATTATAAATACAGTTTGTATCCTTCATTCATCATATGAAACACTACTAATAAGACAGAAATGTAAACAATATATATTGAAATGGGATGCAGTTGGTTCAATACTGAAACAAACAAAAAGAAAACATCAATTAACAATAAAAACATGCATCAAATACGTCGATAAAAAATCTCCAGTTATGAGACCAAATCTCCAGCCAAAAATTTACAAATCTCCAGTTGTAGCATAGCAACTCTATCACATGTATGCAACTACAAGGTACAATTTTGTGCGCTTAAAGGCGACACACAAAATCTCTCCCTTAGAAGAGTTGGTGGGGGGGAGATCTCCCCCCTAGCAGTTCCCAGAGGTTAACAGGTATGCTTCATATTTAACAAAAATTCATGTTTTGTATTTGTTTTATTATTATTATTGATCTTATATTTGTTGATTTTAGATTTTATTCATTTTTGCCTTGAAATCTGTAAAGATATGAATGACATCTAAATGTTTGTTTCCTTCCCCCGATTTTATACATCCCCATGATTGCGGTGTTTAAAATTTGACAAGTTGATTGTTTAGCTTTTAAAAAGCTACAAATAACTCAAGTTTTGTTAAAATAATTAGAATACAACACAATTCAATGGCCAATTTGGAACAGGAAGCGTATGTTTGTATATTTCTAGATTTGGGATCTAATTTTCACCTGGAATTTCGTCAGTACAAATTTACAGAAGTTTGCCGCAATTCTTTTCAACTTTTGTATCAACAAATTAAACCTTCTTTATTACTTGAATAAAACCTTTTTCTCTCATTCTTATGTATTTTCACATTGTCATTGATTACAATTGCTTTGTCAATCAGCTTTACCATAAAACGAAGATAATTTGCAAGAAAAGAGTGACTTGCAAAAAGAAACAAGGCGACTTTAATTTCGCTCTGTAGTCGAGGGAGAGCGACTTCAGCCGGTATAGGGCGAGAATTTCGCCCACTTCGCCTGGTTTGGTGAGCCCTGCCCTGTACTCTCACCACTTCTCTCTGTTGTCTCTCACTTCTCTTTTGTCAGCACCTGAAAGAGAAGTCACTTCTCCCTCTGATTTCAAAGTAGTGGGAGCCCTGTTACAATACCTGTTTCTACCTTCACGATCGATTTCATATTCAAAAATTGTTTCTTGTCTGCCATGACACCTTACGTAGACTCTCGTATATGGATCTGAATGCCAAAAATGGAAAACTTTTACTACGATGTTTACGGCAATCGATCCAAATAAGGATATCTCCAAAATGAGGCAAGTGCACGTGAAATAGTAACTTGTAAACAAAATGGCGAACAGAAAGAAGATTTCATGCATTAAAATTTTCAGATGGATATAAGTCTACCATGGATTGATGCAGCGTTTACTTAGCACCTCAAGGTTTACCTAAATATATTTATCTTTCACCCCCGTTAATTTTTCCAACCACTTCAACGGAATTAGGACAAAAAACCGCCCAGTGTGAATCACTCTGGGCACTGCTCCATTATGCTAAATGGGACCGAATCGTAACCCTTGCTGGAGCAAAAGTGGACTGAGGGTTACGTTATCGTATCTAATATAGATAAAGAAGGTTAATCTCCTTTTCTAATCGAGGAATCTTTTCGTTATTGATTCCTGTCAAACATGCTTGTTCGAGATCTACCGTCATTTGCCTAATATAAGATATTTTCTGGTATGCAATTCCAGCCTGGAGATACATAGTCCGAGATTTCTCTGTCGTTTAACGGCTTTTATAAAGTTGCTGTAGCCGTTCAACGTCAGAGTGTGATACATACGGAAAACAGCGGATTTGCTTCTCCAACTCTGGGTCAGCACATTTCCACGTTTCGTGGCTATCGGATTTTATTTTCTATCAGAAACCCTTATATAAATCGCTTCACCAATCATTTTTCTATTCATTCATAAACATCTTACCCTCAGAAAGTGGTGTTACACTCCATTACAGCACGATTTTGCCTTAGAACCTATGATTTCGGCATTTGTCTTCCATTTTTCAAACATTTGTCACGTGACTACGAGAAAACTACGATTACCGCAATGTATCATGGGAAATGATTTGCATATAAACAAACAAACAAATATTTTTATTGCCAATCGACATAGGTGTCTGTTAAGGCAGAACACTTAACATAAAATTTAATAGTTGATTATATTGATTGGTAATGATTTTAACAGCAAATTTAGTGAATTACAGATAACCATAAGAAAAAAAAATGTTGTAGTACCTTGTCCAAAAAGGGGGAACGTAACACATGCTCTTTCCGAAGCCCGTTGGTAACACTCTGCCATTGAATTCTGTATTATTTCCTTCTGCTCTGCTTTGATCTGTAGATGGACTGTTTGTCCTGCAGAATACGCTTAAATGTATCGTCTTCCATGTGATTTGAATGTTGTTTACGTATGCAAATAATGCTCCAAATAATTTGGCACGCTGCATTAATTAGCTCCCATCATGCAATGCGTTGCTGTCATCATTCAGTTAGTATCGCGAGATCACGTGTGTAGATTCGAAAATGGAAGTCAAATGGCGGAATAATAGGATCTAAGGCAAAATCGAGCTGTAATGGAGTGTAACACCACTTTCTGAGGGTAAGATGGTTATGAATGAATAGAAAAATGATTGGTGAAGCGATTTATATAAGGGTTTCTGATAGAAAATAAAATCTGATAGCCACGAAACGTGGAAATGTGCCGATCCAGAGCTGGAGAGGCAAACCCGCTGTAATCCGTATATATCATGCTCTGACGTTGAACGGCTACAGCAACTTTATAAAAGCCGTTAAACGACAGAGGAATCTCGGACTAGGAGATACAGAGCAGAACATATCTTTGCAAGTCCTCAACGAGATTATTATTTGCACATGGCATTGGCATTGCCTGTTCCACAGGTCTCTGAACAATTATTTGTAGGGATTAGGGTCAATATGGGGCCATTGCCAGGCGGGTTCCATATTGACCCTAATCCCTACAAATAAATGTTCAGAGACCTGTGCCTGTTCACAAGCTCAAGACGGCACATTCTTAGTTTGATTGAACACATGTATCATTAACCATTTTTCTTTATTGTTTTGTGAATAATAAGTTAATGTATTGGTCTTTTGACTACATTTTCGTATTTACCTGGTGGATAATAACGTAAAAGAAATCTTTTCAACTTCATTTTCGATTTGTGTACGGTATCCAAAAAGAATCAAGATGGAGAAAAACAGTGCATTGTGGGATATTTTTTCCAAGGGGAACAATCCAGAATTATTTTGGCGGGAGTTTATGAAAAATCTGAACTGGAAAAAAAACACATGGTCATTCTCCGACAACTTTCACAATTGTGATGATAAATACTGCAAATATGTCCTGTTAATATTACAGAAAACCAACACAAACTTAAATTACAGTAAAAATTGACATGTCGGTTGCTCATGTTAAATTGTATTTATTTCATCAAAAGGTTGATAAATTACATGAAGTGATACATCGAATAATGTATAAATTACAAATTATATTTTTTATCGTCATATAGAATAATACATGTGACGTTAATGTCCCATAGCAGGGATGATTATCACAGAAAAGAATTAAAACTTCAAAAATGTTGTTTCATAATGCTTTAAAGGTTTAATCATTACAGTAAGCATTAAAGAATAATATACTAAAAGATTTTAATATTTTCTATGTAAAATATTTCCTTTATTTACTCTGAAATGCTTGTCCCATGAATTTCTATCTTTACCGTAACGAAAATTTAATGTTACAGAACGTTTAATATACAAACGACACCGAGGTCGACGTCACGTTGGTGTTTTCCTTTTTACGTCATCAATGTAAGATCGATTCTTAGCAGGATTCAAAGAAGCAGACCACTAAATCTGTTAAAATGCATTCATACCTTTATTCAACGTCTTTACCAAACATAATTCCTCAGTTCACCTGCTACAACGATAGCAATGCACATATTTAACCTTTAGAAATATCTTCTGTGATACACGGAATCAATTCCGAAATGCGGAATTGTCTCTACCGTAACAGTCTTTATCGTCACAATTTCATATCACGACCGTGACGGTGAAGACAATCACACTTTTGATCACTTTTACTTAGCATCAGGAATGATTTTAAACACGGTTAAAAACGTTATATTCAACCTCGTGCATTGGCATACAGGCTGTCAGAATTGAATGTTTTTGTTTATATTAAAAGTTGCCAATATTCGATGTTTTATACTAATAAAATGTTCTGAACAAGAAGCCAGGTATAAAAAATATGCTATAATGTCGTAATTAGTGAAAAGAATTCGAATGTCTGCCGGTGGAATCACCATTAACACACCTAATTATAAGTCGGCTTCTTATTTCCGAAGTTTGCCGAATACTGATAACTGCTTAGAAATTCTGAGAATTCCGAGTATCATACATACTTTAAAAATTTATTTATAGATCTTGGCTTAGATCATTATGTACAAAGTGCTATAGATATAGAAGTGTTTAGAGCTTTTTATGGTCAATCAGTAAGGCAGAGTGAATTTGGAAAAGTATTATCCAAAAGCAGCCTGTCTATGTATAATAATTGTCGTGTTTCTATGGGTAAACAATTATACTTGTCTGAGGACTTCGATTTTGAAGCCTCTCGTTTAAAGCTCCTTGCCAGAACAAATTGTTTAAGCTTAAATGCTACCCTATTTAGGATGTCACTTTCGGATAATAATAGGTGTTCTGTATGTCCTCTTCACAGCGTCGAGGACTTACAGCACTTTGCACTAGAATGCCCATTATATGAAGATATACGGGCAGATATTTTTAGTCAAATCGATTATGTGTTCTCCAGTAATCATATGAGTGTCAAGTTTAAGGAGCTTTCGTCATACTATAAGTTTTTATTTATGTTTGGAGACTATGGATATGACATCAGTGCAGAAATGGGTAAAGAACTGGATTATTTAACTAAACTGTATCTTGTAAAAGCTTTTAATGTGAGAACAATTGTTTTAGAGAACCAGAAGTTATACTAAAGATGATTTAAACAGTGTGTTGTAATTTATGAATTTATAAATGTAGAATGTAGCCGAGAAACATATGATTCTGATGTTTGATTGAATATTTTTACTTTTTAATGGTAAAATACTGTTATATTTTCTTCAATTCAGTTCATCAAACTAATGGCAAATTGCACCTTTAATATTACATTATTCTATAGTACTATAATGCAGTGCAGTATACTGTTTTATGATACAGTGCTTGTATTTTTACATTTTAATGGAGACAATATTTCTTAAGTAGTGCTTGTTATATGAATTGTTTTAATACAGTGGACAGTAACTCTTATTCAGTATTATTGTACTTATTAATGTATCAATTATATTTTTATATTGCATTGTACATAGCTTTATGGACGTAGCCACTGTTACCCCGATAGTGGTTGCCCCCGTTGTAAAGGGGTAGTATCCAAATAAAATATATATATATACTATGAATAACCAGGTACATGTAGCATTTTGCATGTAAATTCGTTAGAATTAATATAATTTAAGAAATATATCCATGAAATTGAATCCCGGGGTAATCAGTTAATATTATATGCATGTATTTTGTAAGAATGACACTTAACATCGGAAATACGTGATGAATATCAATAAAAACAAACCCAAACTCTGCAAAGGGGCCCGACAAAGGGAAAATTGTAAACAAATTGTATTGCATATTATTGACAACACTTGAGTTGACATGATTATATTTTTTTCGAAAAAAACCAGACATGACGTTCATTATTTTAGTCTCTAATTTAAAAGAGATATCAACTAGCATTTTCTCCTGAAAAAAAAAGAATTATAAAAAACTACGATGCAATTCTACTGTCAAAATATGATTTGGCCGAAAAAAGATACTAAATTATGCTTATGTGTTGAAAAATGGAGTAGGTCGGTATAACATCCACAAAGCTTGCTGAATCCTCCTTTTTGTGTCGTTTTCGTGTAGAATCCGTCAATGTTTTGGTTTATGCCATGTGCATTTTTTTCAACAAACAATTTCGCACATGCGCAAACGCTTTACCGAATGAGGTCATTGTGTAGGTCGTATGAATATTGTGCGGGTAAACATTGGATTCTTTATTGGATTCAAGAAAATAAAACAGCGACGTATTTCCTTCGTTCTACTATTTACGTAAGATATTATGAAAAATGTCAACTGCAATTAGTATAAAACATCGAATATTGGCAACTTTTAATATAAAAAACAACTCAATTCTGACAGCCTGTATGCCTTTAAATGTTATAGTTGTTATCATAAATCAAAATGTCTTTACCGTCACACGTGTTTTCTTTAATGTCACAAGTTATCTTTTCCGTCGCGAATTCAAAAATGTGTAATGCATTCATGTGCGGTGCAGCTTTTGATTAGAAAGTGTTGTTTTTGTCATATTATTGTCTGTGGATTAAATGTATAATGTCGTTGATTTGGGTGATTTTTTTGTCCAGATATTTTTACAAGGAGTACATTAAAAACATAAATTAACACTTATAATCGAGTTTTAAAGTAAAAAGTCCATCAATTCTCTTTAATTTTCATGAAAACACACCTCTAACATAAATTCCAGTCTGTAGGACAATATACGCTCAAATTCATATAATCTTAGCGATTACTAGACTTTTACTACGCATGTATGAAGTCTGTTATTGCCGAAAAAAAATTCTTCTACCAACGCGGTCGTACGAGAATGTTAGCTGGTTCTGCTAGAAAAGGAAACGGGAACGACGTTTAGGCCAATTATAATACAAGACTTAAGAGTAAAGAAGGAAGCGTTGAGAGTTCAAACTCATGCTGTTCAAGTGCCATAGCGCTTGTATGCACTTCAGAAATTTGGACATACATAATTAATGATGCTGGGAGAGACGTAGCTGCAATAATGTAGCTCCTGTGACAAACTTGTGTCTCGGCAGAGCTACAACGCGGTCCCATTCGTCACAATGGAGCAAAAAAAAAGTTGCAGTTGAAACATAAAAACTCACTATTTACGCTTCAAACATTTCATTATAACTATTACTGATGATCCCAGTCCTTGTTAAATCGGTTTGGCTGAGAAATATATGCTTTTCAAAGTTAGCAACAACCTTGTTCAAATTTATCGATCGTTTTCCATAACCGGAAACTACGGAAGGCGGAGCTTTTCTAAATATGGTATTTCTTACTACAAGCTGATGTAACATTCCAATCGTAACTACTCGGCCATTCTCGCTACCCTGCAAATAACAGGGTAGCGAGAATGGCCGAGTAGTTACGATTGGTAAACATTCACGCCTAAATCGCTAAATATGGTATCGACATCCAAATAGTGAGGCCGAAATGACGAAATTCAAAATGTAAACATGGATTTTTATTTTGTGGAAATTACATTCTAAAATACTGGTAGGTGATAAAAACTTGTTATAATAATGGACAAAAGGAAAGGTTATGTCTTATTATTGATAAATGCAGGCGTCAGAAGCTCTGTAAGCGAGCGCAAAAAATCTCGGCGGCTGCTCCATTACGTGTAATGGCATCCCGTTATAACCCTTGCGAGTAAGCGAGCATTTAGGGTTTTATTATTAGAACTAGGAGAGACGCTGCACACAAAAAGCAACGAAAATACACATTTTTGTGGGGTCGAATCTCGCTAAGCGACGTTTTATACTCATGTTTTGAAGGTATTAACCTTAAACTAAAAAAGAAAAATTAAAAAACAAATCACCAAAATCAACGACTTCATACCTTTAATGAATAATTTTAAATATATCGTGGGTTTTTTTATGCATCATTTCCAGACACTCCTATTCAGTCTAGACGCAAAATCAGTCTAGTGGTATATCTCAAAATCAAGGATGTTGCACCATGAAATGCTTAGCTTCTGGGGGCATGGGCGACCGTGAACCCTGCTTGAATAACTGCCTCCTCCATAACTAAGGTTAATATAAATAGTGATCATGGATTAATTCGACCTTATGTGCTCCATTATTGGAGGACGATTTTTATACAAATTCAGAGGATAGGAAAGTGCATGGGGGCAAGCTTTTTGAGGGGGCCTGGCAGTGGAGGGCAAACTTTTTGAGGGGATCTAAAAATGAGAGGGAAACGTCGTAAGTAGACTGGAAATTTGGTTTCAAAGCTGACAAGCCAAAAAAGAGGTTCATTTGGCTTCAAACATACCTTAAACTTCCTAATTTATTGGTAATTTTTGGCTTCCATGCTAAAAATTCATTTTTTTTTATTTTGCCAAAAAGGGGACAAAAACACCACCACCAACACACACATACTTTTGAAACTGGGGACGTATGCCCTCCTTTTGTCCGTCCCGGCTCCTACGCCCCTGAAATTACAGAATTGCCATACAATGAATACAATTATCTGTAGAGTCGGAAACATATACTACCAGGTACAAAAATATATATCAAAATTTACGGTTTCTGATTACTCCTTTGGCTTTGGTATATACATTATAATGGTTCATTGAATTTTAAAATCCAATCAACATACAATTCGTAACGCTAACAACAAATATTCGGTACAATAGTTTAGAGTTTGTGCTGCACATGCTAGGTTTTTTTGTGCAAATTTAAATCACGTGATAGTGGCATACATTTTGAAATAGACTATAATTTAGAGCATTCCGGAAGTGCTTGTAGATCATATGGTTGAATTGTCCAATCAAATGTCTTGTTACAATAAATTTTAGCAGCAACTGACCTGAAAGTCGAGGCAAATACGACTCCAAATTTGTTGACTATTTTCGTGATATTCCACTCTTAACCTAAACAACTTGCATAACAGTATTAAGGATCTTGTGAATATTTGGTTGTAGTGTGTTATAAGAGGTAACAATATCCATTTTCTCATTTGTTGTGGTAGGTGTTCTAAACAACAAGTCAACATAAGACATTCTCGAATGCTAAAATTCTGATTATTTGAAAACATTGTTTGATTTAATGTTGAAACAGACTTTGTCAGTCTGAGTTTGACGCCCTGTGGTATTGATATTTCATCAGACACATTTTAACTTGTGTATGCCTAGTGTAGGATGGCGGTGTTTTAGAGAGTTGTCAATTTTATGAATTGAAGGGCCCATCTCAAAATGTAAATCTTAGAGCAAAAATAGAATGAATCTCAGTACCTTGTTCACTACCCATGCATATGCACAAACACTAATTGTAATTGTGTTGATAAATCCGTATGTCAACATTCCTGTATGGCTCAACTCCCAGCACATTGTACTTTAAAAAAATATAATGATCCCCTTCCGATGATGGTTTTTCTTTTTGCTGCAGTCGTTTTCATCACAAAATTGCCATTAACCGTTTCTACAGTCTACACTAACCAGAAGTGACAGTACAAAGCACAAAATACCTGTGACTCGTCAAAATTTTATCTTGCCTGTCACTTTCTACCTGAACTGGACTGTGTTGCACAAACCTTACTTAAATATAAGTGTGAATTAAAACTTAATTGACACTTAAATTTACTTGAAATGTACACAGAATTAATTTACACTTAAGGTTTAATTGAGACTTAAATTTAATTGACGTTTGTGCAACCCAATCTCATTAAACATGTATTTCACACATTTATCATGTTGTCTATTCTGTAGTATAATAATAAGGTTTTATTTTGCTCTGTATCCAGTTGGAAACATCCGTCAAAAAGTGACAAAAGTGACTTACTGACTTAATTTTCCTATACATGTAGATACATACCCATTACATACATAGTGTGGTGGTGCAAGACTATAATATATCAGGTCGAGCCTGTTGTGTGAACCAGTATCACTATTAGTTGTGATAGCAACGAGTTGTGATGCGGTTTGTTCACGCAACAGGCAAGACCTGATACATAATTTTGTACCAACACACTATGTATGTAATAAGTTTATCTAACATTTCAATAAAAACGAATTTTAAACAAATAACAAGGGTTGAATCAAAATTTATTCAATACTCTCAGGGAGACTACATTTTGTGCATGACGTCACCTTATTTTTTCCGTTCATTCACCAATATCAGGTTACTGTGTTTTGTCTCGCATTGTAATGATATGACGTCATGTCAAAGTAGTTCGGCAGAGAACGTCTCGTGCAACGTCGCGCTATTTTATTACCACAGTGTGGTGATACAACATCTTGTATCAGACAGGCGACTTTCGTTAATTTCAAAGGAAAACGTACATATAAGGCCCCAAAAAAATATGTGGGTTTACTGTCACCCGACCTACCCTAATTTTTGCTAGCGACCCTATGAATTTTTACACAGAATTCGGATAACCATTTTTGTTGTTTAACCAGCAGCAATGTTTTATTTATTCAACTGCTAGCTTTTTGTCGAAATTGAGAACAAAGAAGGTAGAAAAACTGTATAATTCGTCATTTTACCGGAAATTTTGAAACTGAAATACCGGAATCGGGAACGACTATTTCTGGTTTTGTCGATAATATAAAAAAAAAATTAATCCTGACCGACCGACCCTAGATTTTTTTGACATGTAACAGTAAACACACATGTATATATTTTTTGTTGGCCTAATATCTATTATCACAGAGCAATATATTTTTTGTCAGATAGCAAGGAAGGTCAGACTGCACATGTTATTCTACAAGATGACAGACGACCACCAACCGTAAACACGCTTGTCATTTAAGTATTTTAATCCTGATTTTTTTTTATTCTTAAAGACAACAATATCAACAACTTTTAATTGCAGCACAGAATGAGTAGTCAAAGTAGTGGGGGAAAACCACCAGATGAACCAGGGAAAGACAATCCACAACGTCTACTGTCTGTACCCTCAAGTAAATCTTCAACCCCTAGTACACCACGAAGTAATGCCCCATATCAAGTAAGTAAAAAGTGTGAACAGTGATGATCAATGACTCCTACCTCTCAGTTCGGGGGCCGTCAGGATTGTATGATAGTTGGATTTATAACTACCTGTGCAGTTAGTGCTTATCATCACTAAAGTTATGAGTTTGAATCCCACTCGTGGCGAGGTGTACTTGATGTGATCAATTTCGTCAATGACTTTCTACAGGTCTGTGGTTTTTCTCTACCAGACTGGGTACTCCGGTTTCCTCCACCAATAAAACTGACTGCCACGATATAACTGAAATATTGTTAAATGGCGTTAAACACCATAACCCTAACCTCTCGCTTCAAATCATTGAAATTAAAAAGATCAATTGCAGATCCAGTTCCTGGTTTGTGACAGACACAAAAAATTGCAGGGTGAAACCAGATAATGTGATTCAATAATCCTCCTCTTTGTAATTAGATTGATTTATTGATTGTTGTTGAATATACAGTGGCAAAAATTTCATGCATATTCAGACATGTCAGGAAGAGAACAAATTTACCAATTATGAATATGTAAAAAAGATATATAGAAATGAGGGAGGAATGGGATAAAAGGGGCAACAATTTTTGATTGCTACTGAAGAAGTATAGAGAGATGTGTAGCCTGTATCAATGAAATATAATAATTTTTGTAACTCCTATAATGCGCCTATTCTTTTTCAAAATCTATAAAAGTGGTCTTTTATGTGCACTCTCAAAACACTGCCTTTATGGTCCTGTCTGGTTTTTATTAGCTCACCTTGCCAAAGGCAATGTGAGCTTTTGCCATCACTTGTCATCTGTTAACTTTTCACATTTTAATCTTCTCCTCTGAAACCCCTCAGCCAAATGAACTGAAACTAGGTAGGAAGCATCTATGGAAGGTCCTTTATTAAAAATGCTCATTTGTTCCGATCCATTATCAAACATGGCCACCACAGGCAATTCTTGTTTCTGATAGACCGATTTTTTAAAATCTTCTCCTCTGAAACTGCTTGGCCAAATGAACGGAAACTTGGTAGGAAGCATCTATGGAAGGTCCTCTATAAAGATTGCTCATTTCGTCCCGATCCATTAACAAACATGGCCGCCACAGGCAATTCTTGTTTCTGATTGGTTGATTTCTAAAATATCTTCTGTGAAAAGAAAGATAACTCTTGTTAGTTCACCTGGACCAAAAGGTCCAGGTGAACTATTGCCATCACTTGGCGTCCGTCGTCTGTCGTCTGTAAACTTTTCACATTTCAAGCTTCTTCTCCGAAACCACTGGGCCAATTGGAACCAAACTTAGAAGGAATGTTCCTTGGATGGTCCTCTACAAAGTTACTGTTTTTCGTTCCAGTCGGATATTCAACATGGCTGCCAGGACCAATAATATGCTCTGATTGGCTGAAATTTCAAAGATCTTCTTCTCTGAAACTAATGAACTGACTGAACCCAAACTGTAAATGAATGATCATTGGAATGTCCTTTACCAAGTTACTGTTTTTTATGCCGATCGGAAATCCAAGATGGCCGCCACCGCAATACATAGATTAACATTGGACCCTATGGGAAAATGTTCAAATGCCTTCTTCTCAGAAACTACAAATATGATTAAAGCCAAACTGTACATGAATGTTCATTGGATGGTCCTCTACAATCTTAAGGTTTTTTGTTCCGATATGAAATTCAAAATGGCGGCTACGGCAGGACTTAGTTTAACATTGGACCCTATGGGAAAAATGTTTCAAAATGCTTCTTCTCTGAAACCACTTGGACCATTGAAACCAAACTGCCCAGGAATGATCATTGGAAGGTCCTCTACAAAATTTGTGTTTTATATGCCGATTGGAAATCCAAGATGGCTGCCACCGCAATACATAGATTAACATTGGACCCTATGGAAAAATGTTCAAATGCCTTCTTCTCAGAAACTACAAATATGATTAAAGCCAAACTGTACATGAATGTTCATTGGATGGTCCTCTACAAACTTTACATTTTTTGTTCCGATATAAAATTCAAAATGGCGGCTACGACAGGACTTAGTTTAACATTGGACCCTATGGGAAAAATGTTTCAAAACGCTTCTTCTCTGAAACCACTTGGACAGTTGAAACCAAACTGCCCAGGAATGATCATTGGAAGGTCCTCTACAAATTTTATGTTTTTGTATGCCGATCGGAAATCCAAGATGTTCGCCACCGCAATACATAGATTAACATTGGACCCTATGGGAAAATGTTCAAATGCCTTCTTCTCAGAAACTACAAATATGATTAAAGCCAAACTGTACATGAATGTTCATTGGATGGTCCTCTACAATCTTAAGGTTTTTTGTTCTGATATGAAATTCAAAATGGCGGCTACGGCAGGACTTAGTTTAACATTGGACCCTATGGGAAAAATGTTTCAAAACGCTTCTTCTCTGAAACCACTTGGACAGTTGAAACCAAACTGCCCAGGAATGATCATTGGAAGGTCCTCTACAAAGTTTCTGGTTTTTTATGCCGATCGGAAATCCAAGATGGCTGCCACCGCAATACATAGATTAACATTGGACCCTATGGGAAAATGTTCAAATGCCTTCTTCTCAGAAACTACAAATATGATTAAAGCCAAACTGTACATGAATGTTCATTGGATGGTCCTCTACAAACTTTACGTTTTTTGTTCCGATATAAAATTCAAAATGGCGGCTACGACAGGACTTAGTTTAACATTGGACCCTATGGGAAAAATGTTTCAAAACGCTTCTTCTCTGAAACCACTAGGACAGTTGAAACCAAACTGCCCAGGAATGATCATTGGAAGGTCCTCTACAAATTTTGTGTTTTTTATGCCGATCGGAAATCCAAGATGTTCGCCACCGCAATACATAGATTAACATTGGACCCTATGGGAAAATGTTCAAATGCCTTCTTCTCAGAAACTACAAATATGATTAAAGCCAAACTGTACATGAATGTTCATTGGATGGTCCTCTACAATCTTAAGGTTTTTGTTCCGATATGAAATTCAAAATGGCGGCTACGGCTGGACTTAGTTTAACATTGGACCCTATGGGAAAAATGTTTCAAAACGCTTCTTCTCTGAAACCACTTGGACAGTTGAAACCAAACTGCCCAGGAATGATCATTGGAAGGTCCTCTACAAATTTTATGTTTTTTATGCCGATCGGAAATCCAAGATGGCCACCACCGCAATACATAGATTAACATTGGACCCTATGGGAAAATGTTCAAATGCCTTCTTCTCAGAAACTACAAATATGATTAAAGCCAAACTGTACATGGATGGTCCTCTGCTGCAAACTTTACGTTTTTTGTTCCGATATGAAATTCAAAATGGCTGCTAAGGCAGGACTTAGTTTAACATTGGACCCTATGGGAAAAATGTTTCAAGATGCTTCTTCTCTGAAACCACTTGGACCATTGAAACCAAACTGCCCAGGAATGATCATTGGAAGGTCCTCTACAAATTTTATGTTTTTGTATGCTGATCGGAAATCCAAGATGGCCTCCACCGCAATACATAGATTAACATTGGACCCTATGGGAAAATGTTCAAATGCCTTCTTCTCAGAAACTACAAATATGATTAAAGCCAAACTGTAGATGAATGTTCATTGGATGGTCCTCTACAAACTTTACGTTTTTTGTTCTGATATGAAATTCAAAATGGCGGCTACGGCAGGACTTAGTTTAATATTGGATCCTATGGGAAAAATGTTTCAAAACGCTTCTTCTCTGAAACCACTTGGACAGTTGAAACCAAACTGCACAGGAATGATCATTGGAAGGTCCTCTGTTTTTTATGCCGATCGGAAATCCAAGATGGCTGCCACCACAGGTCATAGTATTAACACAGGACCATATTGGGAAAATACAGAAATATATTCTTCTCTGAAGCTATTGCACTGATTGAACCTAAACTGTGCATCAATCATTGGAAGGTCCTTTACAAACTGTGTTTTTTATGTAGATCGTAATTCCAAGATGACTACCACTGCAGGACATAGTTTTTGCATAGGACCAATTGGTTCTTTTTATAACCAAGTAAACGATACAGGTTCTTGAGAGCCTCTGGTTTAAATATAGATATCTGTATTCAAAATGCATTTATCTCTTCAGATTTTTAAAAATCTTCTCCTCTGAAACCGCTTGGCCAAATGAATCGAAACTTTGTAGGAAGCATCTATGGGCGGTCCTCTATAAAGATTGTTGGATAATATGCAGCAGCCGGCCGCGATACTGGTATTACCAGTTTTGTAATATTTACAATACTGGTATTACCAGTATTAAAATATTTACAATACTGGAAATACCAGTATTGTAAATATTACAATACTGGTAATACCAGTATCGTAACACTGTACAATACTAGAAATACCAGTATTGTAATGTTACAATACCCGAAATCCAGTATCGTATATATACAATACTGGATGTACCAGTATCGTCCATTTACAATACTGGAATACCAGAATCGTTGATCTATACACAATACCGGAAGCTCCAGTATAATACCGGAAGCTCCAGTATTCTTCATCCAACAATACTGGTAATACTAGTATTGTAAAACACACGATACTGGAAGCTCCAGTATTCTTCATCCACCAATATTGGTAATACTAGTATTGTAAAGCACACAATACTGGAAACTAGTATTCTTCATCCAGCAATACTGGTAATACTAGTATTGTAAAACACACAATACTGGAAGCTCCAGTATTCTTCATCCAGCAATACTGGTAATACTAGTATTGTAAAACACACAATACTGGAAACTTTAGTATCCTGAATTTATTCTGAACAAAAACAAGACAATAACGATATAAAACATACTAGTTAAAACATAAATAATTACAATTTTATCAAAATACTAGAAATGGGTGGGACATTCGTTAATTTAAAATTATGAATTCAACTTTCAGAAATATTACGCTACATGTCTTGTTTTATCAGTGGTGAATTTATTCTCCCACCTCGCTTCACCTTTCTCCCCCTTCTTCTCCTTTCTCCCTGTCTCCCTATAAACTGTCCGTCCTCTCATAACAGACGCACAGACAGGACAAAAAAAAAACAATATACAAGTACATTCCGCAACTTCGTACCTAATCTTCCAGTATCTGCAATACTGGTATTACCAGTATTTTCCAGAATCTTCCAGTATCTGCAATACTGGTATAACCAGTATCTCCCAGAATCTTTCGGTATCTGCAATACTCATATTTTATTTCGGCAATGACTAGTATCTTCTGGAAGATACTGGGATACTAGTATTTACCCGTATCTGTACCAGTATTGCAGATACTGGAAGATTCTGGTAAAATACTGGTAATACCAGTATTGTGTACAATACTGGTAATACCAGTATCATGGCCGGCTGCTTCATATTATCCAGATTGTTCATTCCGTCCCGATCCGTTACAAACATGGCCACGACAGGCGATTCTTGTTTCTGATTGGCTGATTTTTTAGATTCTTATCCTCTGAAACCGTTTGGTCGAATGAACCGAAACTTGGTAGAAAGCATCTATGGAAAGTCCTCTGTTACGATTGCTCATTTCGTCCCGATCCATTAACAAACATGGCCACCACAGACAATTCTTATTTCTGATTGGTTGATTTCTAAAAAATCTTCTCCTTTGAAACCGCTTTGCCCAGAGTTTTTGAAATTCATCGGACCTTGGGGGCAGAAAATCATGAGGTCCTCCAATAACGTCGGTAATGCCGATCCCCATGTCCGCCAAACATTTTTGAATGATGTGTTTACTTTTTTAGCGGAAGTCGGAAACGTAGGTCGTATTGTAAATACTGGAACAAGTTCGGTCAACTCGGAATTCGTAACCGCATTGAATACATTTTTTTTTTGTAAATTTTGAATTTTCGTATAATTTGGAAGGCATACTTAACACTTGAAATAGTAAAACAAGACAAATATCCAAAATACAGTTGCTCATTTACCAGTACCAGCCAAGTTGATAATTGTGTATCCAACAGCAATATATATAAACAAACAATACAAATCTGTACAAATTCATCCGAACTCAAAAAGAATCCCACACTGTAACAAAAATGAATGACGGTTTAAGCATATACAGTAAAACAGCAGGGTCATTGAATGTTTGTAATTAACTGACTGTTAGCTACTGGAGGGTGCTGGAATCGGCTTGTTAAATACGTCCTTTACTCAAAGGACAAAAAAATCATAACTGATATTTAATATCAATTTTGCATTCGCCGATTCGGTATTAGCTGTTTCAGCATAGATCTATTACATTAAATTATAGATCTTCTCATTTCATAAGAAAACTCTTCAATAGAATCTATATCAGAGATGAAAGTTTTCCTCTGATCAGCTGATTTCCTCTTTTTGTAACTTTTAGTATTTTGGAACTACAGTGTATATAGGGGATTTCCTCATTTTTTCCCATTAAAGTACACTTGATTCTTAATATTTAGTGCCTCTTGTCACCATCATTTATCTATCTTTTTGTAAACATGATCGCCATTGTTCTTATTCACTTCAGGAAACCAAACAGATAACATGTATAATAATTCATGTTAACTATAAAAATGTGGGAAATATAATTATTTCAATCCCAGTATACCGCACATTATGTCACAATCATAAAACTGAATTTGTACTTGTAGTGGAAAAATTAGTCAACCAGAACGCTTAGTCAACCAGAACGCTGTATCAAACAAATACTTTGTTCTGGTTGGACAATTTTGGAGTACTGTATGAGTATGAAAATCGTACTTGAATGTTTTATTACTAAAATGACCAGGACCTCTAAAGGCGAAGGAGTTTAATTATCGTTTGATAGTGTGTGTTAAAAAAATCTGATGTCAGTAAAAGTTGATTGATAGAGCACTGGATATTGATAATTTTCCCTGTTCATATATTTCAGACATTATCTAAGACCTTGAACAGACCTGTTGTACAATTACAAAATGTAGGAGGAGTTATTCCACCAGCACACTGTTCGGCACAAGCATTACAGGCCATTTTACCTGCTGCTGGAATTGCTCCAGGTAAGTAAAATTATCTTAATTTAAGTAGAGTATGGTGCAATTATTACAACTTAGATTTGTTAATTTTAAGTCTACATAACCATCATGGGGCATGGTTCAATTCTATAACTGATTTAAATGGTCTCGCTGTTGGAGGTGTAAGGGTTAGCAGGCTTACCTCAAATATGATAGATCGCTCACTCAAGACAAATTTTTTCATCAATAGAATTCTTGGCCAGATAACTGGTGACGTCATGAATACCTGTACTGTTGACCATGTGAATATACCCAAAAAAAATTACAACAAAACAAGACTGATACATATGGTGAGGTGTGATAAAATTTACCAGTTACCTGCAAATGGTCTCTGTTTTTTTCATCAGCCATCAAGTACATCAATTTGCTCCTACATGTCTAATAAAACTTATTAACAAATGAAATGTTGTTCAAAATGTTTGTTAAAAACAGTTTTTGCTTAGTACAGTAGACAGATACTCTGTGTTTATTAGTGTATTAAGGTAAACAAATCATTCATTGATAGCTGACTCTTTTGTTTATTATGTAGGTTTATTAGCAGGAAGTATTGATGTAAATAAATCATCCTTGACAGCTAACCCTTTAAACTTTTCAACTTTGACCCCATCATCAACTACCAGTGCTCCAACTCAGATTGTGAGAGTAGCCACACCAGGAGTATCACAACCCAGCATTGTACAAATCAGTGCACCAACATCAGTGACATCTCAACATGTAGTGGACGGTTCTATGCTGAAACCTCATATATCATCACAATTTCCTTCTCATCTACCAAGAGGTAATATTCTTTTTTATTTGAAATCTTGTTTATCTTGAAAATGTTGGAGAATCAGTTGTTATGGAATGATTGATCTAAAGTATAGATATTACAAATGTACATAGTTTATATATTTGATCTTCTCTATACTAGTTTGAAAACAACCAATGATCTTTGTCCTACTCCTGGACTGAAACATGATTGCAAAAGATATAGTTAAATTACACAAGTGCAGCAGTGTTTATCATGATTACAAAAGATAATTTAAATTACACATGTGCAGCAGTGTTTATCATGATTACAAAAGATAATTTATATTACACAGGTGAAATAGTGTTTATCATGATTACATAAGATAATTTATATTACACAGGTGAAGTAGTGTTTATCATGATTACAAAAGATAATTTATATTACACAGGTGGAGTAGTGTTTATCATAATTACAAAAGATAATTTATATTACACAGGTGAAACAGTGTTTATCATGATTACATAAGATAATTTGTATTACACAGGTGAAGCAGTATTTATCATGATTACATAAGATAATTTATATTACACATGACATGTGTATCAGTGTTTATCATGATTACATAAGATAATTTGTATTACACAGGTGCAGCAGTGTTTATCATGATTACATAAGATAATTTATATTACACAGATGAAGCAGTGTTTATCATGATTACATAAGATAATTTGTATTACACAAGTGAAGCAGTATTTATCATGATTACATAAGATAATTTATATTACACAGGTGCCGCAGCAGCTGCCTCAGTATTAGCAGCACCAAAGTCTAATACAGCTGTACCTAGACCAAGTCATCATGCCCTACCTATGTCAAGTTCTGCTACTGGGATCCATGTTCCTAGGACTTCATTGATTACTTCTGCTCCTGTCAGGACTACTACCCCACCGTCAACAAGAGCCATTTCACCTGCTGTTTCAGTAGCAACGACATTGTCAGATGTTCACAGGTAGACCGATTTAATTATTAAGTAAATAATTTAAAATTTTATTATGTAAGATTTATACAAACAAAACTGGTATAAAACCATTGTTATTGTGTCCATGGTGATTTGATTACTTGATATTGTACAAATTACCAAATGAAGTTACTAGTAGTGGTAGGCACAGATTGTCACTGTGTTTGTAGATTTAGTTATATTATTTAAACCTCCCAACAGGCTGGAATCGCACTTAATCTTCGGTAGTGGTAGGCACAGATTGTCACTGTGTTTGTAGATTTAGTTATATTATTTAAACCTCCCAACAGGCTGGAATCGCACTTAATCTTCGGTAGCGGTAGGCACAGATTGTCAGTGTTTGTAGATTTAGTTATATTATGTAAACCTCCCAACAGGCTGGAATCACACTTGATCTTCGGTAGCGGTAGGCACAGATTGTCACTGTGTTTATAGATTTAGTTATATCAGGTAAATTTCCCAACAGGCTGGAATCGCACTTAATCTTCGGTAGCGGTAGGCACAGATTGTCACTGTGTTTGTAGATTTAGTTATATTATGTAAACCTCCCAACAGGCTAGAATCACATTTAATCTTCGGTAGTGGTAGGCACAGATTGTGTTTGGAGATTTAGTTATATTTCCAAGGGAAAGTAATGACTCAAAATTGACTTTCCCTGACCAGAGGATAAAAAATAGCAGTCTATATTTATGGATCAATAGATGCATGATTTATTGAAATCATTGACATATAATTATGTATTCAACTTTTATTGGTTCTAAGTAACACAATTTTCAAAATGTTTATTTGTCCTCAGGTTCTCAGTTCTCTGTTTCTAGTCTTCCGTGGAAGTGATAAGGCTGGGCTTATCTTGTGACCTTTAACATGTTTGGTGCCAGCAGTAGACAGCCAATGTTCTATATCCCTGGATGGCTCATAGTTTTCTACAGAGGACCCAAACATATTGATCCTGATGAGACATTTTAACGTATCCTGCTCCATACACGACCTCTGTGCACTTTTGATTCTTTTCATGACGGAAAACCCTCTCTCGCATTCAGCTGTCGAAGGGCTGATGACACTCATGATTTCTAGTAATTTTATGATACTTCAACAAAATTTTGAATATAATTTTTGAACCGTTTCAGGAGAGACAAAAACAAACTTGAGCTTCCATTCAATCTGCAAAATCCAGATGCAACTCTCACAATTAGCCATAAAATATTGCAATAATTGCAGAAATTATAACTTTCAGATACCATATGATAATACCAACACATTTTTATTGAAGTCATTGTAAGTTTCAGTGAAGTTATTGTAAGTTTCCGAAGCCGTTTTTGCGACTTTCATAATCAAAAGTTTGTTTTGTTGAAAGTAGCTTCGGACAAAAAATTCGGTCAACATTACCGGTAGCACAGTACCGCATTGCGTCCCCTTTCCAAAATGGCGTCAATGTTGTTTGTTTACGAAAAACAAATACAAATAGTTTTATTTTAAGTTGGGCACATATAAACATAAGCTCTAATGAACGAAATTAAAGTTTCTATAAACCATAATGGATTACTTTCTAAGAAAATCACTTTCAAAATACTTAACGGATAGACTTCAATAAACACGTGCATGATATCAACATTTTCATAAATGACAAGTGGAGAAAATACGTGTGTGGCGACATAGAGCGACTTCAAAATTACAAGGCGACTTGAACTTCACTTTTGACCAACGAGAAAACGAAGTCAACCTTCACAAGGTGACTTCTTCACCCGAATCACCCTCCAGGGACAGAAATTAACTTTTACAGGCAGTAGCCATCTGGGCTCCTGAATTAAAAAAACCTGTAGCCCAGGTCTAAAAGTAGGGGCCCAGGTATCACCGGTGAGGACCGCAAAGCGGTCCGAACATGCTTAGCTAGGGGGGGGGGGGGGGAATCCCCCCCATGAATATTTTGAATTTTTTAAAGGCAAATCCTGCATTCTGAGCATATTTGAAGAAGGTAGAACTAGCTAAAAAAGAGAGCATTTTTTTTTACTCTTATTTTTATAAAAAATGGTTTGAATCTGAATGACCTACATCTAATCCTTTTGACAAAGTTTGATCTTTCAATCAGTAATTCATTAAATCAAATACACAATGAAAAAATCTCATTTAGAAGACATGAACTACACACTGATGCTTCTGAATACTGTTTAATTTATAAGAGACACAACCACTGATAAATTGGTTCATGACAGTCTTGTCGCTGTGAGCTTGACAAGTCAGGCATGCCATACCATCGTCAGTGAGTTTAAGCCACGGTCTATCTTTTTCCCATTCTGTATAATAACTCCTCACCCTTTTAGAAGACTCATATTCACTGTAGTATAGAGTTTTATCTTCAGTTTTTCTTTTTTTAATAGGAGGTTTCACACCTTTTATAAAGTTCCACATTTTGATGAAACTTTCCAGAAATTCATAAATTTTATTAATTGTCCGTTAACGGAGAAGGTATGGAAAAATTCTGTATATGGTACATTTAATTTATACTTACCATACGCTTTTTTCAGTGCTTGTGTCTTATTTATATAAATTTGACAATATTTAGAGGAGGAAAATCCAGAAGAGACTAGAAAAAAGCTAGCCGCAGTTACGAATTTCATCGATGCAATGTGCCGTTAGGGCTTTGAATAACCTTGATCAAAGTACATATAACGCATTCAATTACCTAGAGTATAATACGTAGTGACAATATTCCATACAAGAGATAGTTTAACAGCACCAAAAGACAAATTTGTGCCATAGGCCATTGATTGAGGATTGAGGAGAAGTACCTATTTTGTAAAACACCCAAAATTAAAGACCTTATTTCAATGAAATTGGGAAAAATTGGTCAAGAAATTTAAGAAATGAAATCATCACTTTACTATTTTTCATACTGGTTCCCGGGAATTATTACGCAAATTAACAGTAGACAAGAAGTTGAAAGAACCAGTGAAATGTTTATGTTATATTTTTCACGTGGTCGTATTGTAAGCAACTCGCGTCAAACTTGCGACAGGGAAATATAAAATTATTAATCGCCAGCTGGGCTCCTTTGAGGTATTATTTTAATCGCCCAGCTGAAGTTTCAGTCATCTTGGGCGACCATTAATTTCTGTCCCTGCCCTCCAACGTGAGCCCTGAATGATAATGAGTTATCGTATAACAGTGGATGTCGTCCGAGTGTAAAGAATCAACACCAAAAGGAAAACAAACTTTCAGAAATACACCATATATTCTAAATTGCATTACCGATGGCAGAATCGATAACATTCCATGATGGTCACCAGTTTTGTTCAATGCTATTTTTTTTACTTCCCCATGGACAATTAACCCTTGAATATGTACTTTCTCGTCATCAAAATTCACTTTCCACGGGTGACGGGAGATGGGAATTCTAGAGCCCTGCTGTCTTTGCTCTGTCATATTTGGACCTACTAATACTATTGTAGGGGCTTTCCTCTGGTACTGTTGGTTGTTTGTCAGTATTGTCCTTTTGCAGTTTGATTCTCAGTCTCCACCTCTGTGTTCTAATGACAGCTTTTCTTTTCTCATTTTCTTTTTTAATTACTTTGATTTTTTCATTCATTTATTTTATAGGATGCACTGGTTTTCTTTGTTTTTTTTTTGTTTTTTTTGCTCTGTATCTTCTTTGTTGTTCTCGATTTTGTCTCCTCATCTCCTTCAGCATTACTATGTCATTCTTTTTTTTTCTTTGATTTTCACATTCTTTTTGTTTCCTTTCTTTTTCATTTTCTCATGTTTGTCTGTATCTGGTTTCATTTTGTCTCTATCTTTTGATTTTGGCTACTATATTGGTCCCTTTTTGTGTTTTCTTCTTCTGTTTCTATTTCACGCAGTTTATTGTTGTGGAAAAGGTTAATGGTTCATTATCATATACAATGTGATTTGTGTAGTGTCCGTAGACCATACATGAATTTATTTAATTTCATTGTTTATTATCATAATAGCAAAATATTTTTTATAAAGATTTATGGTAACAATGTATACTAAGCTTTAATCATTCATTTGTCTACCATAAGAAATTTGATAATTTACTCATATTTTACACAAGAGAATGAGTATGTAGCAAATTACTCTAATATAAAGATGGAAGCATCATTTTATGATTGTAAGATACATAATTTGAATTCTAAAGGTTAAAATATGAACATTAAAATATTGGTCTACAGACAATGTTTTCCTCAATTCAGAGGAAATATAGGGTCTAACACCGGGAGAGGTGCAAGATAGTAAAATCTGTGACACCCGAGGGTAAGATTTAAATCGTATTGGACAAGGCTTGTCAGAGTCGGATATGATTTAAATCTTACCCGATGGTGTCACAGATTTTACTATCTTGCACCTTTCACAGTGTTTGACTCTTTTTCTCACCCCTTTCTAGCGTGTCAATGTTTGATTACTTTTTGTGTAGTTTGGCGTATTAATTTGTGAATCATATCACAGGACCAAAATGCTACATAATAAAATAAAACAAGATTTTGATTTTACTACTTTGAAGGTGTTCAAAATAATAAAATTAACAACTTGTGATAGATTCTACAATAAAAAAAAATCTTGCACATTTTACAGTGTTTGACTCTTTTTCTCATCTCTTTCTATCGTGTCAATATTTGTTTATGTTGAGAAAATAGAGTGCTCTCCCTTGTTAGTAACTAATGTAAATAAAGAAAAGTTACCTCCCTTTGACCAACATCAAATAACTTTTTATAGTTTATATTAGTATTTATCACTGTTGTGGTACCATTTAAAGATACTGTCTATATATTATATTATGAAATACATTTAAAATACTGTCAAGACAAGGATGTATATCGATAAATCGACAATTTACTTCAATAATGGAAAACAATTTTGCGGGAAAAGGCATGTGTAGCTTGTCTTTACCCAGGTGCCAGGGTAAGATAAAAAAATCTTTTTCACCTAAATTAACGGACTACTTTATCCAAGGGGTGAGAAAGCCTTGTCACATCTATCAAAAACTTTATTGCTTTCTACAATCTATGCCTTGGTCTGATATAGAAAATAATAAAATATTAAACTGAAGTGCAATATGTTGTAGTCAGGTGATCTCAAAACTATGATATACGGACACTACGTAAAAACATGCATCTTTAAAATTTCCTTTTTTTTAAAGGTTATGGTCTGTGGATTTAATTTCATTATAAAAATGATTTAGTGTAGAACTTATATGTTTAAAATAGTTTCAGATATATCTTACTTTATCACTATTTTATCATACCTTGTCATTATGTGATCAGATATGTCTTACTTTATTACTATTTTATCATACCTTGTCATTATGTGATCAGATATGTCTTACTTTATCACTATTTTATCATACCTTGTCATTATGTGATCAGATATGTCTTACTTTATCACTATTTTATCATACCTTGTCATTATGTGATCAGATATGTCTTACTTTATCACTATTTTATCATACCTTGTCATTATGTGATCAGATATGTCTTACTTTATTACTATTTTATCATACCTTGTCATTATGTGATCAGATATATCTTACTTTATCACTATTTTATCATACCTTGTCATTATGTGATCAGATATGTCTTACTTTATCACTATTTTATCATACCTTGTTATTATGTGATCAGATATGTCTTACTTTATCACTATTTTATCATACCTTGTCATTATGTGATCAGATATGTCTTACTTTATCACTATTTTATCATACCTTGTCATTATGTGATCAGATATGTCTTACTTTATCACTATTTTATCATACCTTGTCATTTTGTGATCAGATATGTCTTACTTTATCACTATTTTATCATACCTTGTCATTATGTGATCAGATATGTCTTACTTTATCACTATTTTATCATACCTTGTCATTATGTGATCAGATATGTCTTACTTTATCACTATTTTATCATACCTTGTCATTATGTGATCAGATATGTCTTACTTAATCACTATTTTATCATACCTTGTCATTATGTGATCAGATATGTCTTACTTTATCACTATTTTATCATACCTTGTCATTATGTGATCAGATATGTCTTACTTTATCACTATTTTATCATACCTTGTCATTATGTGATCAGATATGTCTTACTTTATCACTATTTTATCATACCTTGTCATTTTGTGATCAGATATATCTTACTTTATCACTATTTTATCATACCTTGTCATTTTGTGATCAGATATGGCTTACTTTATTACTATTTTATCATACCTTGTCATTATGTGATCAGATATGTCTTACTTTATCACTATTTTATCATACCTTGTCATTATGTGATCAGATATGTCTTACTTTATCACTATTTTATCATACCTTGTCATTATGTGATCAGATATGTCTTACTTTATCACTATTTTATCATACCTTGTCATTATGTGATCAGATATGTCTTACTTTATCACTATTTTATCATACCTTGTCATTATGTGATCAGATATGTCTTACTTTATCACTATTTTATCATACCTTGTCATTATGTGATCAGATATATCTTACTTTATCACTATTTTATCATACCTTGTCATTATGTGATCAGATATGTCTTACTTTATCACTATTTTATCATACCTTGTCATTATGTGATCAGATATGTCTTACTTTATCACTATTTTATCATACCTTGTCATTATGTGATCAGATATGTCTTACTTTATCACTATTTTATCATACCTTGTCATTATGTGATCAGATATATCTTACTTTATCACTATTTTATCATACCTTGTCATTATGTGATCAGATATATCTTACTTTATCACTATTTTATCATACCTTGTCATTATGTGATCAGATATGTCTTACTTTATCACTATTTTATCATACCTTGTCATTATGTGATCAGATATGTCTTACTTTATCACTATTTTATCATACCTTGTCATTATGTGATCAGATATGTCTTACTTTATCACTATTTTATCATACCTTGTCATTATGTGATCAGATATGTCTTACTTTATCACTATTTTATCATACCTTGTCATTATGTGATCAGATATGTCTTACTTTATCACTATTTTATCATACCTTGTCATTTTGTGATCAGATATATCTTACTTTATCACTATTTTATCATACCTTGTCATTTTGTGATCAGATATGGCTTACTTTATTACTATTTTATCATACCTTGTCATTATGTGATCAGATATGTCTTACTTTATCACTATTTTATCATACCTTGTCATTATGTGATCAGATATGTCTTACTTTATCACTATTTTATCATACCTTGTCATTATGTGATCAGATATGTCTTACTTTATCACTATTTTATCATACCTTGTCATTATGTGATCAGATATATCTTACTTTATCACTATTTTATCATACCTTGTCATTATGTGATCAGATATGTCTTACTTTATCACTATTTTATTATACCTTGTCATTATGTGATCAGATATGTCTTACTTTATCACTATTTTATCATACCTTGTCATTATGTGATCAGATATGTCTTACTTTATCACTATTTTATCATACCTTGTCATTATGTGATCAGATATGTCTTACTTTATCACTATTTTATCATACCTTGTCATTATGTGATCAGATATGTCTTACTTTATCACTATTTTATCATACCTTGTCATTATGTGATCAGATATGTCTTACTTTATCACTATTTTATCATACCTTGTCATTATGTGATCAGATATGTCTTACTTTATCACTATTTTATCATACCTTGTCATTATGTGATCAGATATGTCTTACTTTATCACTATTTTATCATACCTTGTCATTATGTGATCAGATATATCTTACTTTATCACTATTTTATCATACCTTGTCATTATGTGATCAGATATATCTTACTTTATCACTATTTTATCATACCTTGTCATTATGTGATCAGATATGTCTTACTTTATCACTATTTTATCATACCTTGTCATTATGTGATCAGATATATCTTACTTTATCACTATTTTATCATACCTTGTCATTATGTGAATACCTCTAGAAATTTTAAAAACCATAACAAATGCCACTTTTGTAGTTTTTACCATTAAATCACTATTTGTTCTTCAATTTTTATTTTGTAAAGGCGAGCAGATGACTAAATTCTCACTTAAATGTTTATAAAGTCACAAAAGACATATTTTTATAATACAGTTGCATTTCTAATTTACAAAGTTGAGAACCTATAGCAAAATAAAAATGATGACTAAATTCTCACTTAAATGTTTATAAAGTCACAAAAGACATATTTTTATAATACAGTTGCATTTCTAATTTACAAAGTTGAGAACCTATAGCAAAATAAAAATGACAACATAATGCAGGAAATGCAGCAATTTCTCAGCTTTGAAATGCATTATGAACTTCCATGAAAGCACTAACCCCCATGGTATGATATCAGTCTTCACACTTAACTTTCTACCTTACAAGCCCACCGGGCCTGTAAGTTCAATTATTTACAGGCCCACCATCAATTCTACAGGCCCGAATTTGAAAACTACATTAATGACCATTAATTAAAACCACCAAAACTCAAAACATGATGATGTACCAAATATTATGTGGACATGTCAATTATGCATTAGGTAAGACCAGAATGCAAGTATAAAAAAAACCAAAAAGACACTTTATAATTTATTTTGGATTCATGTTAATATTAATCTCCTGAAAATTCTAAAATCATATTGTCAATAGCATCCTCAGTATATTCCATATCATCACTGTCCACCTCCTCCTCATCACAACCAATATTGTTATAAGATTCTTATAACAAAAACTTGTGGTATCATCCTTGTGTGTGACATACAATGTATAATTTAATGATAATTTTTAATATGTAACCCCCTTTTTTTTAAATATCACTATGCTTTGAATTAATACCACACAACATGCAAAAAGTCATATTTGTGTAGCCTTCAGCAGAAGAAATATGTATATGCCAATTTGCTCAACGGTCCAACTATATATAGATAGCTAGGGAATGCAAATATAGCACGAACGTATATTGACACTGACAGTCATAAACTGAAGCAAGTAAAGATTGTAATTATTATTTGTCAGACCTCAAATCAGAGTGCAACAATGAAACAAAACTACTGTATTTCAAATTCTATTTTCTAACTGCAGAGGTATTAACGTAGACACAGATCTATCAGCAACAGTTCTATAAATAGATCGCAATTAATAAAAAATAGCGATCAGATTTGGAAGCGGATCGGAAAAAAATCTGAAGTGTCTCCGTGCATTTCAACGAATTTTTAATGACCAACTTTCTCAAATATGAACATATTATATATGAGAACTCAGACTTTATGTCACAGGATTGAGAAAAAAATTAATCAAAAGTTTGTTTGTTAGTTTCGCTCAACATTTCCCGTAGCACAGTGTGCGCCCTCTTTCTCGTGGTGCCTTTTTTATTTGATATTGAACGAAATTAAAGTTTCTTTAAACCGAAATGGATTACTTTTCAAGAAAGTCACTTTCATAGAATTCCATAAACACGATGTCGATATTTTCATAAATGGCACGTGGCAAAAATACGCGGGCAACATAGGGTGACTCTTCAAAATTACAAGGCTACTTGAACTTCGCTTTTGACCAATGAGAAATCAAAGTCAACCTTCACAAGGCAACTACTTCGCCCTCTAACGTGAGCCCTGCTTCTCGTCCTTTTTTAAAACCTATATGATGGTAAAAATATCAACCAATCAAATTGCAGAAAACAGACAAACCTAAATCTATTTCGAATATGGGAAATTCTTAAAAGGACTTGTTTGCGACCTTGTTTGCCTACCCATTTTTTGCATTGACTCAGCAGCAACTGAAAACGGAGAACAATAAACTAAATATCTACACACAATATCTTATGAAATCAACTTTTGAAACTATGACTTTTTTTTCACAGGCCCGTCGGACTTGTGGAACTACTCATTGTATACGCCCGTGTACAATTTTACATGCCACGGGCTTGGACTACCGCTTAATTTCGAAGACTGTGATATACCATTACAAAGAGAAAATTATCAGCTACCCCAATATGTAGATTACAATTGTTTCCTCTTAATATTTATGAATACCAGCTCCATAACACTGTGTTTGTAGATTTAGTTATATTAGGTAAACCTCCCAACAGGCTGGAACACACTTAAACATTTTTGGTGGTAGGCACAGATTGTATATGTAGATTTAGCTGTTTCTTCTTGTAGAGGCCCTGATTAAATAATATACTTTGATGTACTTCAATTTCAGACAAGTTAAACCAGTACAATCAACAACTGCTTTAAGTAGTGCTCCCAGCATTCAGATTACACTTCAGACAAACAGAGCAGCACCAGACATGTCACAGAAACAGATCATCACCCACCAGCAACCAGTCCAGAAACCAGTTCACTTGTCACATGGCATGGCATTATCAACATCCAAAATGTTAATGTCACAAACACCTATTTCACAACATTCTGTTTTGAGTAACCTAACTAATAAAACAAATAAATGTAAGTAGGCATCAATACAGGAACTAGTTAGTAACCATGGTAACCTAACTAATAAAACAAATAAATGTAAGTAGGCATCAATACAGGAACTAGTTAGTAACCATGGTAACATAGCTAATAAATCAAATAAATGTAAGTAAGCATCAATACAGGAACTAGTTAGTAACCATGGTAACCTAACTAATAAAGCAAAAAATGTAAGTAGGCATCAATACAGGAACTAGTTAGTAACCATGGTAACATAGCTAATAAAACAAATAAATGTAAGTAGGCATCAATACAGGAACTAGTTAGTAACCATGGTAACCTAACTAATAAAACAAATAAAAGTAAGTAGGCATCAATACAGGAACTAGTTAGTAACCATGGTAACATAACTAATAAATCAAATAAATGTAAATAGGAATCAATACAGGAACTAGTTAGTAACCATGGTAACATAACTAATAAAACAAATAAATGTAAGTAGGAATCAATACAGCAACTAGTTAGTAACCATGGTAACATAACTAATAAAACAAATAAATGATTTGATTTGATTTTTTGGTGTTGAACACCACTTTCAGCAATATTTCAGCTATTTCATGGCGACCAGTTTTAGTGGTGGAACTGGAAGAAGCCGGAGAGAACCACAGACCATGGGCAAGCAACTGGTGAACTTTATCACTTGCAGCTGCGAGTCGAGTGCACCCTTTTTGGTAATTTACAAAGCCAGGCACGGACCCACACCGTATTGGTGATAGGTAGTTGAGTTGTTAGGTAATCCAACTACCTAACTCATTGAGCCACCCGGGCCCTACAAATAAATTTCAGTAGAAATCAATACAGGGACTAGTTAGTAACCATGGTAGCATAGCTAATAAAACCAATAAATGTCAAGTAGTAATCAATACAGGAACTAGTTAGTAACCATGGTAACATAACTAATAAAACATATAAAAGTGTTTGTAATATCTACCCAAAACGATGACATTTAAATGGAAATTCCTGTTCAACACAACATATACATTTGAGCCAACTATTCCGTTTCAAGTTAATTAAACTGTATTCCAATATGTACTTGCTAACAAATACTAATAGCTATATATTACATCGTTTTTACTAATGTTAATGAGGCCGAGATAAGGTACCGGTATTCAATGGTTTTTTTAACTAATAAATGTATGGATTTCAATGAAAATATTAAGAATTAAAAAACAATTTATTCCAATATTTTGAAATGTGTTAATTTGGTATGTATATTTTTATACAATATTTTACCTTGTACTGTGACATAAAATGTTTGACACCACTGCGCAGATACCGGAAGTTGAATTCGGAGGCCAATATGGATATTTGAGGACAAAATCGATATTGACCCAATGGGCAAATAACCAATACTGATTTCTGGCTATTACTGGACATGCAAAAACAAACATATTACAACAAGATATGTGATAATAAACTGTATCAACCTTATAGTCTTTTTCTTAAAACTTGACAAGAAGCTTTTTGATAGGTACAAATATTATATTTAAGTAGGTGAATTACAGAGAGTCAAGGAATTCCTTGTAGAGTTTTTTTATTAACAACTATATCAGCAATTTGATTCTTCTTGATATTTCAGCAACAGTCCCACCATCTTCAATAGCTTCTTATCCATCCGTATCCCTTGGCAACCTGACATCTGCTCCCATCTCATCAGTAAATTCATTAACTGCTGCTTCTTCTATAATACCAGTTGGTAAGTCATTTAAGTTATTCCATGAAAATGTGTATCATAGGGGTGGGATAATATACACTTACGGCCTTGTTAGGAGGTGAATATCCAGAATTATCAACCCATCTTAAGGTTATTTCCCTGAGGGATTTATCCCGAGGAGAAATAATCTTGGGTTGATAATTCTGGATATTCACCTCCTAAGCAGACCGTAAATGTTTTATAATACCGAAACAAACTTTTGAAACTCCACATGAACCAAACCTGATATTATGCCAATTTCATCTGATTCCAGCCGGCCCAGTGTAGACAACGTTTAGCAAACTTCCTTTTAATATTTGCTTTATTTACCTTGCTAACTTGATTGATTTGATTGTTGGAGTTTTAATGCCACTTTCTACACATTTGTATAATATCATGGCAGACAGTTTTATTGGAGGAAACATATTACCCAGAGGAAGCACCATCCTTCGACGAGTTACGAGGAACTTTCTGCAGCAATTTTTTGGCAAACGACTAATGATGTTCTCATTATCTCCCCTTGATGGAACGGATAGAGTTATCTCCTGAGTAATAACGGGTTATCCCACAGCAGTGGAGATTTTGAAAAAAAATATCTGAATAAAAAAATGTCATGTGGTGCTATCCAAACCAATCGTACTAATTTATAATAAGCGAGGTATTATAATGTACAATTATTGCCTTTATATGAGGTGAACATCGAAAACTGTCAACCCGAGAGAGGTTGTTTTCCCCCAGGGTTTTAGCTCATGGAAAAACAACCTCTCGAGGGTTGACAACTTGATGTCATATGAAGGCAATAACTGTGTTATTGTACCGAAATTACTCTAATTGGGACTTGGGACTTTATAACTTGAATGTTTTGTTTTGCAAGACAACAAAATAATTTCAAATATTGAAAATGCAAAAGATTATTAAAAATAAATAGAGTGTCAAGTGATCCTATATTCCTATATTTTCAAGATTTTGCTATATTTCCTATATTTGCCTAAAATTTCCTATATTACATCCCAAAATCCTATATTTTTCCAAAACTATGAGAGAAAAAAGTTGAATCTTTTATTTTGAATGGAAATTTCATAAAGGTTTAAATTCACATGATTGCATATTTATTTCAGTATTGTAATCTTTTGTGGTACATGTCTATTTTTATAGTGGTCTGCTACTTAGTACTGATTCCTTGGCTTAGGATAATTCAATTATGAATACAATGTTTAATGGTCTATAACATAAATAAAATTCCAAGTTAATTCTCAGGGCTTTTGGACAAGCCCAGTTTATTACTACGTGTATTTTTTGAAAGAGTCATTGAAAAAAATGTAAATCCTAAGTCTTGCTAGTGCTACAGAGCATCATGATGCCAAAATCAAAGACTAAGTTTCAGGAGAAATGGCTGTCTGAGAGAGATCCATCAGGACATCAGTATTCCCTGTGGTGTAGGAAGGGTTCTGATGAGTATCATGCCTATTGCTTTATCTGTAGAAGGGAATTTAGATGTGACAATAGTGGTCAGTTACAGTTGAAACAACACTCAGAAACACAAACACATAAAAAGAACTCCAAATCAGCTTTGTCATCTAGTCAGTCAAAATTGGTTGTAACTAAATGCCAAGCAACACAGTTAGGTATCAGATGAGATAACTACAGCAGAGAAACACAGTTAGGTATCAGATGAGATAACTACAGCAGAGAAACACAGTTAGGTATCAGATGAGATAACTACAGCAGAGAAACACAGTTAGGTATCAGATGAGATAACTACAGCAGAGAAACACAGTTAGGTATCAGATGAGATAACTACAGCAGAGAAACACAGTTAGGTATCAGATGAGATAACTGCAGCAAAGATTATTTAGGCTGGAAAAGTCGTTGCATCAAACTTTAGCATTTAAGAGGCCATGATAGGATCTGTTACAGGTAGAAATGTAAGCATTTAAGAGACCATGATAGGATCTGTTACAGGTAGAAATGTAAGCATTTAAGAGACCATGATAGGATCTGTTACAGGTAGAAATGTAAGCATTTAAGAGACCATGATAGGATCTGTTACAGATGTAACCTTAGTACAGCTTAATTTTATTGATAATGTTTGTCAAATATTTGAGGACTTCTTGAAATCGTTCCAGTCAGATGAGCAACATATTCACAGGCTATGATGAGATGGGTAATTTGATGATCAAATTGTTACTGAGAATTATAAAAAAGTAAAAGATACAAACCCTTCATGTCACAGATTTACCAGATGTTGATTTGTCATGATCTAATCAACTACAAGATAGTGGAATCTCTATTGGAGAAGGTACTAGAAAATGTCTGAAGAAATGCTCAGAGTCAGAACAAAAAAAAAGTCTTCTAGGAATGCGATAAGCTTTTGGTGCCATAGCTTTCTATCTTCAAAGGAAATTGCCATTCAGAAACAAGCTTCTTGCAAGTTTATGATGTTTAAATCTTCAGAAAATAGCTGCATCCAAACCATTAGTCCGAGATTCCTCTGTCGTTTAACGGCTTTTATAAAGTTGCTGTAGCCGTTCAACGTCAGAGCGTGATATATACGGATTACAGCGGGTTTGCCTCTCCAGCTCTGGATCGGCACATTTCCACGTTTCGTGGCTATCGGATTTTATTTTCTATCAGAAACCCTTATATAAATCGCTTCACCAATCATTTTTCTATTCATTCATAACCATCTTACCCTCAGAAAGTGGTGTTACACTCCATTACAGCTCGATTTTGCCTTAGATCCTATTATTCCGCCATTTGACTTCCATTTTCGAATCTACACACGTGATCTCGCGATACTAACTGAATGATGACAGCAACGCATTGCATGATGGGAGCTAATTAATGCAGCGTGCCAAATTATTTGGAGCATTATTTGCATACGTAAACAACATTCAAATCACATGGAAGACGATACATTTAAGCGTATTCTGCAGGACAAACAGTCCATCTACAGATCAAAGCAGAGCAGAAGGAAATAATACAGAATTCAATGGCAGAGTGTTACCAACGGGCTTCGGAAAGAGCATGTGTTACGTTCCCCCTTTTTGGACAAGGTACTACAACATTTTTTTTTCTTATGGTTATCTGTAATTCACTAAATTTGCTGTTAAAATCATTACCAATCAATATAATCAACTGTATTAAATTTTATGTTAATTGTTCTGCCTTAACAGACACCTATGATTGGCAATAAAAATATTTGTTTGTTTGTTTATATGCAAATCATCTCCCATGATACATTGCGGTAATCGTAGTTTTCTCATAGTCACGTGACAAATGTTTGAAAAATGGAATACAAATGTCGAAATCATAGGTTCTAAGGCAAAATCGTGCTGTAATGGAGTGTAACACCACTTTCTGAGGGTAAGATGTTTATGAATGAATAGAAAAATGATTGGTGAAGCGATTTATATAAGGGTTTCTGATAGAAAATAAAATCCGATAGCCACGAAACGTGGAAATGTGCTGACCCAGAGTTGGAGAAGCAAATCCGCTGTTTTCCGTATGTATCACGCTCTGACGTTGAACGGCTACAGCAACTTTATAAAAGCCGTTAAACGACAGAGGAATCTCGGACTACCAAACCATCAGACATCATAATGATTGCAAAGAAACTGTTTGTATCAGATGACAATATTGTGAAGGTAACTGATGAGTGGACAGTGTTTTCTATGGATCAATCTATCCATTCCATTTCTTACAAAAGAGTGGGTCATATCTACGTCTAATGACACGAAGAAGTATCCTACAGTAACAGATGTACTTAAGATGGCTTTGAGCTTCCCTCATGGAAATGCAGATATAGAAAACAGACTGTCCGTAAATAATTCCATTATCACTAAAGAAAGAAACCAGTTAAGTAAGGCTGCCATTAATGGTTTGAGAGCTAAGGATGTAGTGAAGTTTTATGACCTTGAACTGATGAGACCAGAGAAGTTCCTTATGACTAAGCATTTCTTGTCATCAGCAAGAAATGCCCATTTTGATTATCAGAGAAGAGGTGAACTTCAGAAGGAGAAAGAGGAAAAGGAAAGAAGAGAGCTTAACCAGAGAAGAGAAGCTGATGAAATGAAACAAAAAGAAAGAGAACAATTGATTGAACAAAATGCTCATTAACAGAGAAAGAGAAATCTCTGGACGACAAAGAAAAAAAGGTAAACAATTCCTTGACAGTAGTTCTTGATTTACTGATGGAAGGGCATGAAAAGATTAAATCAGTTGTTGAGAAGGGTGATGTAAGTAAGGTTCCAACTGCTCAATTGATTATAGACAACCAAAACAGAGAAGTATAATAAGAACTTAATTAGAAAGAAACAGAAGGACTTGGATCACAGAAAAAGATAATTATTAGAAAGTTGTCTTGATGTAAACAGCAAAAAAAAAGGAAGACATCCAAAGAACAAAAATGAAGAAGTTACAGTGAGCGATAAACTATGATTAAATTTTTTGTACTTCAGTAAACTATGAAAACAAAATATTATAATTTGATTTCCATATTTTCTTTATAATGTTTTATTTTTTTATGTCACAATATTTATTTTGTAAAAAGAGCAATAGGAGACTAGAGGTTAATGATACTGTGTTTTTTTTTCATTTGTCAGTGGAAAGGAGGTGAGGCAAGCGTTCAAGAGAAGGGAGAGGCCGTGTGTGTTTTTGCTATATCATACCTTAAATTTATCCTATATTTTCATCCAACAAAATCCTATATTCCTATATAATTTTTGTCAAAAGTGGCTTGACCCTGTAAGTAGTGTATGTAAAATAATGATAACTACTGAGGACATGTTATCAGAGTGTAAAAAACTGTTTTAGTATTTTACTCATTTCTTAAAAATTTATTACAGATGCATGGCTGCAAAAAAAAAATATAATAATGCAATATTTGCACTGCTATAATGCTAATATAAAGTTTAAAAAAATCATCATTTAAGACAAATTTGAGGTCATGCTTGTTTAATGTGGTTGTTTGTGGAGTCAGGACGACTGTTATGATTCAGTGATTTTTTACTTTGCAGCTAAAGTAAATCCAGTTCGGCAACAACAACCAGCATCAGTATCATCTTATCTACCTCCCCGTCCATCAATACCAACAACAACACACGATCATCTGAGAACAGAGGCTTCTAGTCACCCAACATCATATACCACGCCCACCCCTGCCCACAGTATACCTCACAGTCAGGTCCCATCAACAGGCATGTTTTTATCCCAACCTCACAGACCTATGACTTCTGCAATGACACTTCCAGGTTCAGTAACAGCCATTGATGCTAGATCTGACAGGTACAATATAATTTTTTTTTTTTTTTGTAATTTGTTTATTTTTGAAGAAGGAATAAATATGTAATGTATACATTCAATTACATTAATCAATTATATATTCTTTTGACACCCATCACACATATATACTAAGTTCATTTTCATTGATAAATACATCTCTATTTTAACCATGCACATTTGCTAATGCTACTTCAAGAGGCTGCCATTTCATGTTGAAGCAATCACCAACTACAGAGTGTGATAAGAGTCGTGCAGAGTACTTTTCCATTTTTATTTTGGAATTAAGATATTGTAACCCTGCACTCAAGTTTGGTAGCAAGAATGTAAATCTTGATATAACCAGATCACTTCATATGTTTAAACTTGTTTCATTATTTTGTCAGTTACCTACATAGTATAAAGTAAGCTTACAAATTACTCATGTGACATTAAACTACAATTAATCAATTACCAAGTATAGAACAATGGGTTTAGAAGAAACACTTGTTAAAATAGTAAGAAGTGAAACATCTTCTCCTTGGAAAGAGTTTGTGAAAAAGGCAGGCTTGGTGTGCTTGTCATTTAATAGTTTTATGAAACCAGTTAAGTTTTTAAAGCTGATGTCAGAATTTAAGTGGTTGCTCAATATTTTATTTAGACCTCAATTTTCTTGTAAACTATGAAAAAATTGGACAAATTGTCAAATTTTGTTGAAATTAATTCTACATTATTTTGTGATTCGTTATTTCACAGTATTGTACATAAAACATACTAATTATAAATTTATTGTAGGACTGCCACTCCATTGAACACAATGACACAGTTACAGCTTCAGTACATGATCTCCCCTGAATATCAACAGTTAATGTACCAACAGATGGCAGCAGCTGCTCAAGGGCTACCTACATGTATGTCTACAGCCTCATCAATAAGACCTGGGCTAAGTTAGTATTATTTTTTTGAATATCAACAGGCGCCCATTTTTTTTTTTTTTTTTCATCACCAACATTTTTTTTGCATGTCTTGTACATAAAAATGACAATATTATGTTCGCAAAGAATTTTTTTGTATATTTGACTACATAGGATTCGATGTATAAATAATGTGCATCTGTTTGTCGCAGAATTTTTTTTGTATGGATCTGGTGAAAAACATGGCCACCATGAGAAATTAATTTTTTTATAATTAGCAGAAATTAACAGTCTTCGAAATTAGACTTTCGAATTTACTGGCCCGAAAACTTCAAAATAAGAATATTTATACAGATTCTATTGAACAAATTTGGCAAAAGTCACTAGTCCGAATCAATTTTCACTGGCCGTGGGCCACCGGACCACTGCTAAAGTCGACGACTGAATTTAAAAAAAGATCTCTGAAATTACTAGCCAAAATGTTTTGTAACCAAGTACAAATGATGTGTGTGAGTTCCTCTAAAGAGATAACTCATTTTGCCTGGATTTGGCAAAAGCAGGGCTGCAATGGGCAATTCTTGTTTCTGATTTACTGAAACTATAAAAGCTAAATATTCTCTTGTGAGACTATAATTCTAAATGATTTGTTACATAGGATGTACATTTGATCTTGTTCTGATGAAACTCATGATGGTGATATGTGATTCTTTTCTCTGATACTGCAGACTAGGTTGACCCCAAACATATCTTGAATAATCAGGTGAAACTCCACTTCCTATTATTGAAGGGCCCAGGTGGCTCAATGAGTTAGGTAGTTGGATTACCTAACAACTCATACAAGCCTATCACCAATATGGAGTGGGTTAGTGCCCGACTTTGTAAATTACAAAAAAGGGTGCACTCGTGATAGTGATAAAGTTTACCAGTTGCTTGCCCATGGTCAGTGGTTCTCTCTGGGTACTCCCGTTTCTTCCGCCACTAAAACTGGTCGCCATGATATATCTGAAATATTGCTGAAAGTGGCGTTAAACTAAAACACAATAAATCAAAATTAAATCAAATCCACTTCCTATTGTCTCTCGTTTCTCACCTTCAGCCATTTAAAAGAGAAGACACTTCTCCTAATACTATTGTAATTAGTACAGTGACATCAACAACACACAAAACATTTTTTATGTAATAGAAACCTATCGATCTTTCATCAGTTTCATTTTTTAGCTCACCTTGCCAAAGGCAATGTGAGCTTTTGCCATCACTTGGCGTCCGTTAACTTTTCACATTTTAATCTTCTCCTCTGAAACCTCTCAGCCAAATGAACTGAAACTTGGTAGGAAACATCTATGGAAGGTCCTCTCTAAAGATTGCTAATTTTGTCCCGATCTATTAACAAACATGGCCACCACAGGCAATTCTTGTTTCTGATTGGCGATTTTTTAAAATCTTCTCCTCCTCCGAAACCGCTTGGTCAAATGAACCGAAACTTGGTAGGAAGCATCTATGGAAGGTCCTCTATAAAGATTGCTCATTTCATCCCGATCCGTTAACAAACATGGCCACCACAGACAATTCTTGTTTCTGATTGGTTGATTTCTAAAAATCTTCTCCTCCGAAACTTGTAGTAAACTGTTAAAAGGGAGATAACTCTTGCATTAAATTGTTAAAAGAAAGATAACTTGCCATTATCTCCCTTAGAAATTAACTAATGCTGATATAGTGTAACATGTTTATACTATACATTAAATGTAGGTATTCACATTTTAATATTCTTTTTAGCTCACCGTGCCAAAGGCAATGTGAGCTTTTGGCATCACTTGGCATACGTCGTTTGTTGTCTGTCATCTGTTAACTTTAAGTTTTCACATTTTAACCTTCTCCTCTGAAACCCATCAGCCAAATGAACTGAAACTTAGTAGGAAGCATCTATGGAAGATCCTCTATAAAGAATGCTCATTTTGTCTCGATCCGTTAACAAACATGGCCCTCCACAGGCAATTCATGTTTCTGATTGGCCAATTTTTTTAAATCTCCTCCCCTGAAACCGCTTGACCAAATTAACCGAAACATGACAGGAAGCATTTATGGAATGTCCTCTATGAAGATTGCTCATTTCGTCTCGATCGGTTAACAAACATGGCCACGACAGGCAATTCTTGTTTCTGATTGGTCGATATCTAAAAAATCTTCTCCTCTGAAACTGCCTAGCCAAATGAACCGAAACTTGGTAGGAAGCATCTACATGTATGGAAGGTTGTGTATAAAGTTTCCTCAAGGCAGAATGAAAGGTGAGTGACACAGGCTCAGCCCACTGAGCCTCTAGTTTAAATGTAAGAAAAATGTTTTAATTTGATTGGGATGATTAAGTGAAGAAGGGAAAAATTATTTATTTGGTACCTTGTTTATGTATTTATCATAGAAATTGCCTGCTTTGGAAATTTGAAATAACCAAGATATTTCTTGTAGACCCATAAATTGCATGTTTATTTATTGCAGTAAACCAGACACCTAATTTATCTGCTACATTACAAGCAGCTGTACATGGCTTGGTATCAACTACACAGTCTATACATGTAGATCCTAGTACCTTACTGATGAGACAGGCTCCACTGTCATTGTACACTCCACACAGTGTTAATAGTTCATTTACAACATCATCAGAAGGTATTGAGATTTGTTCAAATGAAGTTGATCCTCAATGGGATGGGGCCTCAAATGTGGAAATTGAGAAAATCTTTCTTTAAAAAAAGGGAAAAATCAGAAGAAATAGAAACGCAACATTTTTTGTTGTCCACCATCAGTGTGAAATTTATATTTAGATTTATACAACAAAGGTCCTGGGATCTATAATTTAACACATACTCCATAGGGAACAATTTTTAAAAGTATTCTCAAGAACTGGCAATGAACATTTCATTGTATTCTAAAAATCTTCTTAAAAACCAGGAAGGAAAATACAATAGACTATTTGCTGGTTTTTGGTATTTAAATAAATCCCAATGTTCATTAATTCTGAAATTTATATTTAATCTTTCACATTAGGTCAAGTGAATTATCTTATTAGCACAAACAAAAAATAATATTAAAAATAAATCGGGTAAAGCTGAACAGCAATGATGATTGATTGGTGTTTAACACCACCTTAAACAGTATTTATAATGATAATTCACTTGTGAGCTAACAAACATTCATGAATTACTGCATTGTTCAGTCACTAGTGATTTATTTTCGATATTGAAAGCAAGGGCAGTAATACTATAAGTATTTCTGAAGCTTGAGCTAGGAACTAAATAATCATAAATTAAAATCACCTATAGATCGACATGGAAACAAGATAATAGAGAGTCAGATCTGTTGTAAAATAAACAAAAATATTGCTTATTTTATGATTTTTTTTTTTTTTTTTTCAATTACAGGAAACCTCAGACCTACAACTCCTAAAGACGCTTCATCAGCCTCTGTCTCAACTACATCTGTTGTTATGACAACGGTCTCACTTCCTGTTCCTATACCTGCCCTGTCAGCCATTGCCATGGCGAGCAGTAATATGAGTAATTTGTCAACAGCTTCTGGTAATTTGTATATCAATGCAGGGCAATCTCCAGGGATAACAATGCCTCATTTCCAGACCAACCAATCAAATACCCCGGTGACTAATGCAAATTCATCACCACGACCAAGCATTTTGAGGAAACGAACAAATGAAGGGTATGTTTTTTGCATTTATCTTTCAGTTTTATGTTTATTTCCCTATTTAGAGTGATTAAATTGTCTAGTTGACTAGATGCTTTCCTATTGGTCAAAAGTGAAGTTTAGGTTGACCTATGTTGTCCATATATTTTTGCCATGTGTCCTACTATTAAGTGGCTATGAAAGAATGTTATGATTGACTCCAATTAATTGTTTCAAGAAGTCTGGCTACTTGTCTCTCCAGTTTCCTATTTCTACCTGGCATTTCTCTTGGAACAGAAGTTACTTCACCTAACTTTAGAGTAGGGAGATCAATTTGCAGGAATGATGTATCGATTTTTCTATGAGAATAAAAAAAAGTAGGGTATACACAGGTTTATGGAGTTTTCAGATTTAGTTCTTTACATGTATATTTCTAAATATCAGAAGAAACGTTTTTTACAGAGTACATTTTTATTGCAAAATAGGTTATGTCCTGTATGATGCCATCCATATACCTATAATAATTGCAGTTTTCATTTTTCAGTATGACAGTTGTGAAAAAACCAGTTTGTGCTTTGAATACCGGTACATTACAAGAAAAATTACCAGACCACAGCAGTCCTCGTCCAGATTCTAGAACAGATTCTGCCCCACAATCTAATACCAGTTCTCCTAAAACACCAGCAACTCCAGCAGGGTACGTCTTACAATAGTACAATAGCTTTTGTCATCACTTTGCATCCGTCGTCCGTCCACAATTACTAAAAAATCTTCTCCTCTAAGATCACTTGGCCACTTAAGACCAAACTTTGGTGAAATGATCCGTGGGTGATTCACTTCCAAAATCGTGTCTGGCAGTCCCGACCTCCAACCAACATGGCCACTGATACTAATAATAAAAAAACGGGAGGTTGAATTTAAAAAAATCTTCATCTCTGAAACTACTGGGCCAATTGGAACTAAACTTTGCTTAAATAGCACTTGGATGATCCCCTTTCAAAATTGTGTCTGGCAATCCAGACTTCCAACCAACATGGCCACTGTTGCTAAAAATAGAAAAAAGGGGGATGAAATTTTAATTTTTTTTCCCTCTGAAACTACGGGCCAATTGGATCCTAGCTTTGCTAAAATAATCCTTTGGTGATCCCCTTCCAAAATTTTGTCTGGTAGTCCTGTCCTTGGACCAAGATGGACGCTGTTACTAAGAATTAACAATTCCTTGCACATTAAGTAGGATGCAAGGTTTTACATGTCTTATCAAATCCTATAAAACCAATATGTTTAGGTCATTTCAGTGAAATACTGTTCGTAGAAGAATATAATATTTGTGCTTCATCGTGCATCTTTTTTTAAAGATAGTTCTTGTTTTAGTTTTTACTTTCAGAAATATTAGTTTTGTAATTGATGATATCATTCCCTCCAACCAATATACAAATGTATTAGAATAAGAATAAGAATATTTATTATTCCAATCAATGGGCCCACAATAGGGGCAAACAAATTGCATACATTGATTATTGTCATTGGAGGCAATTATACATATATATATAAAAAATATATATAAATACAATGTTTGTATATGATTTTTACGTTCATGCCGCTAGGCGTTGAGGGCATTCAGTTTTAGACATGTCTGTACTGCCCACATTTTGGTTTGTCAGGAATGTCAAAATTTGAACTTTGTCACTTTTTCCCGTTCAGGAGAGGCATCAGTGTCCAATTGACACATTCTTCCATCTGTTTTATATATTGATGCCTGTTATCTCTAAAACATTCGTCCATAGGTTTATCTGTATCTGTCATGACTTTTCATGTACATTTCATAAAGTGGTATTTGTTTTTAAACATAATACAGGGATACTTTGGGGCCGTCATGGACGTGATCGTATGGTAGTTGGATTTAAGACTACCTATGCAATCAGTGCCTATCACCACTAACGTTGTGAGTTCGAATCCAGCACAGGTGAGATGTGCTCGATATAACATTATGTGATCAAGTTTGTCAGTGACATGCGACAGGTTGGTGGTTTTCTACGGGTACTCTGGTTTCCGCCACGATATAACTGAAATATTGTTGAAAGTGGCATTAAACAGCATCAAGCAAACGAACTTCTCTCTTTTTTTTACATGTATATATTTATATAAGCATATATGTAGCAAAGATTTGTAAAATGTCATGGTTGTAATCATGTACATTTTATATAGTGGTATTTGTTTTTTAACATAATACAGAGATACTTGCAATTCTGTCTAGGTGAGACCTGGACATGTCACTTGTGTGTGCCAGTATGGGACTCACCACATTTGGCCAAAAGTAACAAAGAATGAGTGGGACTCATATGACATTTTGATTTAGCCTCATTCTAATTTTATCCTACAAGGATCTATGGTAATATTGTGACATTATAAAACAAATAAAACTACCCGACAGTTATTGAAGTAATTAACTAATATTTGATGAACATTAATTACAGGGAGAGCCAGTCATCAACAGATACAGCTTTATCCAGTGAAGCCACTACACCAACACAGAATGTTCTGTCTGATTTAAGGATAAAACAAGAACCTCCTGATACAATAGAAAATGGTCAATATTTACAATGTTTATACTATTAAGATGTAATAACTTGGTGTACTAAACTCAAGTAAGAATTACACAGAACAAGATCATCAGAGAGTATATGAGATGTAAACTTTAAAGGTTTGGGAGTTGGTGGTTGTTGGTTTTAAAATCTCCTATGGGATGGGTAGGGTTTATTAATGTTTTATATTGCCAACTGATGGTGTGTCATCAGATTCATTTCAAATGGAGTTTAATAAGTATCATATATAAGAATACTTTTGTAGTTACGGAATTTTGATATTATCCATAATATATGTAAGTCGCCTTGATAAACAAGTGAAAGGAAGCGTGGTATGAATTTAGCATTCAAGAAAATTTCACAATTTTAATATATGACAATATTTAAATGAAAATTTAGATTAAATTTAAATGCAACATTGATAGAATCAGATTTGTAACTTTTTTTACTTGTTCAACAGGTTTTTCAAACAACAGTTCATTACCTAATAGTACAGAAACATCGCCAAGGAAAAAACCACGGAAACAATTATTGTAAGTACAAAATAAATATAAAATAATCTTACATTTGTGTTTACATTAAAAAAAACAATTGTCAACATTTCATCTGAAGGCAGTTAAAAACAATTTTTTAAAACAAAGGAAAAAGCAAAATATAACTGTGTACAATATAATATAGTGAGTGGATGACTTATAACAAGAAATCGGATCGTAACAAATAAAGTTGTTCCTTTGACTGTTGTGTTATAGGGGCCGTCGTGATCGTATGGTATTTACAATATACCTGTGCAATCAGTGCTATCTATCACCACTGAAGTGAGTTCGAATCTCACTCAGACTAGGTGTACCAGGGCTCTCAAATTAGAGGGAGAAGTGACTTATCTTTCAGAGAGCTCACAGGGAGAAGTGGGAGACAACAGAAAGAAGTAGAGACTTCTGGGAGAAGTTAATTGCGATTAATCGGAACATTGTTTCGTGACCCCTCTGAAATTACCCTTCCCAAATTTAGTAAATAGTTAAAAAGCTGTCTGAACTGATTTGTTCTGGGTTTTGTTTTTTTCATAATTACCTTAAGGACATCTATTCAATGTCAAATTTTTATTTCTGTCTACATTGACTATTGGAGTCTTGCATACCAGTGTTTTTTTATATTTACCCCATCCCATTCTTTTGAAATATTACTGTGCTGTGATCCAATACCACACAAATTGTAATAACTCATATTTGTGTAATCTTCAGCAGAAGAACGATGTCTCTGTCAATTTGCTCAATGATCCAACTATATATAACTAGCTAGGGAATGAAAATATAGCACAAACGTAAATTGACAGTCAGTCAAAAACAGAGGAAATTAAAGGCTGTAATTATTATTTGCCAGACCTCAAATCAGATTACAACAATGGAGTAAAGCTACTGTAGTTCAAAGTTTATTTTTTTTTATTGCATATGCATTAACGTTTACACATGTCTGTATATAAATAAACAGTTTGATAGATCGTTATATTAACCCGGTGTCGAGTATAAAATACCAATGCGGATCGATAAAAATCTGAAGCATCTCCGTGCATTTCAACGAATTTTGAATTGCCAACCTTCGTATATATGAACATATTAGATATGAGAACTATGATTTTATGTCACAGAAATGAGGAAAAAATTAATCAAATGTTCGTTTTGTTGAAAGTAGATTCGGACAAAAGGTTCAGTCAACATTTCCCATAGCACAGTACCGCATTGCGTCCCCTTTCAAAATACCGTTAGTGGCACCATTGTTGTTTGTTTACAAAAACCAAATACAAATAGTTTTATTTTAAGTCGGGCATATATAAACAATAAACAGAAGCTCTAATGAATGAAATTATAGTTTCTATAAACTGCAATGGATTACTTTCCAAGAAAATCACTTTCAAAATACTTAGCGGATACGATAGATTTCAATAAACACGATATCAACATTTTTCATAAATGACAAGTGGAGAAAATACGCGGGCAGCGACATAGGGTGACTCTTCAAAATTACAAGGCAACTTGAACTTCGCTTTTGACCAACGAGAAAGCGAAGTCAACCTTCACAAGGCGACTTCTTCGCCCGAATCTCCCTCCAACGTGAGCGCTGGTGTACTTGATACAACATTATGTGATTAAAGTTTGTCAGTGCAAAGCTGAGATCTAGTATTTTGGTTGTGACAGACCGGTCCATAAACTGCCATTTGGCCCAAAGTGCCATGAACTATTTGTTATATTATACACAATTGACCAAAGCTACTTCAATCAGAACACAATTGGATGGACATTCTTAATACATATACTAAAATAATCACTAAAATGACAGATACATGTACATAGAAGGAAACCTAAGTATCACCATTGAAATTTAATTTCATACAAACACATCCTTTAAGGACTAAACAAAGAACCAAAATACACCATACATGTTTGTTTATGAAATGTAAAACCGGAACTAATGTCGGTCGATTTCTGAGTTTTATATTATATTGGACCGGACCCGGTCTAATATACTATATATTGGGCCGTCTTGCTTACAAAGACAAATAAAGTAAAGTATATATCATAATAATCTTTATTCACCATTGTCATATCAACTATAGGTATGCAGCCTGAAATTTATGCACACTCAAAATATGGTAAGCACAGGAATTCTCAGGTAATAATGAAATGTTTTTGTTTTTTTTTTTCATTCTAACACAGACATGTAAATGAAGAATTAAAAGACAGTACGTCATCAGAAGACGATGATTTTGATGATGAAAAAATTGATATTAAAGACGAAGATTTTGAATTTAAAGATGGTAAGTTTTATTTATTTATTGTATCCATGGTGAGTTTTATTTATGTATTGTATCCATGGTGAGTTTTATTTATTTATTGTATCCATGGCGAGTTTTATTATCCCCTCGCCAATAAAGGTGATATAGTAATGCTACCGTCCGTCCTTCGGTAACATCCTTGTGAACACTCTAGAATCAACATCCTTCAATGGATTTTGACCAAACTTGGTACATACTTAGTCCTTAAGAGAATCTGGAAAACTTGATTTTCAAGGTCATAGGTCAAATTTTTAGGGGAGGGGATATGCCACGCTTTGCATTGCCCTTGTTTATTTATTGTATCCATGGCGAGTTTTATTTATTTAAAGGTGGTGAGTTTAATTTAGTTATTGTATCTCTACATAAACCAGAAAGTACATTTAGTATAATCACATAACACAGGTATTTAAATGAGTTAAACTTAAATTGTTGTGATGTAGAATGTTGAGGTTTCTCTCTGTCTCTGCCTAACATCTGACAGAACTTGATTAAAGGTCATTTCCAGATGAACTTTTGTATTTGAATACTTGTTTTTGTTTAAATCAACCATCCTGCGTTTCATTGGCTGATCATGAAAATATAAGGGTTCTGTCAGATGTGAAGAGGAGGTTAGATTAGATTTGTGGTGTTTAATGCCACTTTCAACAATATTTCAGTTATATCCTGGCAGTCAGTTTTATTGATGAAGGCAGCCTTAGTACCCAGAGAAAACCACAGACATATCACAAGTCAGTGTTGAGGGGAAAGGTAACATATTAATAACAGCTGATTTTAATCCGATTGTAATTTTGAGCATTTTATAATTCCAGAATATGTGGATGATGACGGTGTTCGGTGGACATTAGAAAAAAATAGACCAAATGTATCATTATTGAACTTTTATAACATTTCGTGGAAATCACGTAATAATCATTTCCAAAGATACACTGATGTTAAACCAAAAGGTGAGTCATTTGTATGATAAAAGTTTTATAATAGTATCCTGATTTTTTTTCTTTTCTTTCATTTTCACCTCACCTGGTCCAAAGGACCATGTGATCTTTTAAGATGTTGCCCACATTATCCATGGGTAACTAAGTCTTCAGAATTTGTGATTTTGGTGCCTAACCAAAATTCTACATGGACACAAAAACCAATAATGTGATTTGATGAGCAAATCTCAAAGCTCTCTTGTTCAATAAGTACTCTAATGTTTGGAGTTTGATATTGCGTAAATGATCTCTTTACAATGTGTGTTTGTGTGCAGATTCAAAATTCAAAATGACCACCATCACAGGACATAGTTTGACATAGGACCCTTTTGGTAAGGGCTATTCCAGAAATAAATGTATAGGGGAGTCGGATGGCAGTGCAATTAAAATTTGATGCCCGGTGGGGGTCAAGTCAATTTGAAAATTATCCATGGTGGGTCATGAATTAATTTAGATTTTATGCATTGTGGGTTTCTCGTATCCTGAAAATTTATAAGAACGTAAAATCAACGTGTCAATGGAATAAAACCTCGTGTAAATGGGGAAAAATCACGATTTTTGTGTCTTTTAATCGTGACCACGGCGGTTTCCTACTAACCGGAAGTGTAGTTCTTCTAGAGTTATCTCCCATTTCGCTCAATTAAATCACTTCCGGTAACATGGCCAGAATGGAAAACAACATTAACAAATACTGTGTTCGACCTAATAAGCACCCAGGGCACTTAAAAAACAGAAAAAGATAGCACTTATTAGGAATGTGAAAAATGGAGCTGAAAAGGGTGAAAATAGGAAAATACAGAAAAAGAAATGACTGTGCTCAAGAATTAGAACTTCTGTGTAAAAATTCTACCAGGAAAAATCAACTAAACCTATTTTGTTTTTTGAAAAACCTTCCCATGAACCAAACACATGTAGAAAGGGGGCACCTAAAGGAATATTGGTAGGGGACGCTTATAGAGGCACGGATGCTTATTAGGTCGAATACAGTATTTGAAAAGCAAAACATTTTCAATCAAAATGTTTTTCACATTTTTGGTTATCAATTCAATTTGATGCATGGTGGGTATAGTAATAATTTATATTTTGTGTAGGGTGGGGTTATGATTTTGAAAATTTGATGCATGGTGGATAAAAAATAAAAGTGCCTTCCGACCCCCCCATACATTTATTTCTGAAAAAGCCCTAAATGAATAAAAAAAAAATCTTGAAACTGCAAAATTGATTTGATGGGAAAATGAAGGGGAACAAATGTCAGAAACCAGAAATTGGTTTAAATCCAACAAACTGTACATGAATAATCATTGGGTATTTATTATCATACAAAGTTTTCTATGTTGTATTAATCTCAGAAATCAAAGTTGCCCAAGACCATAGTAGTGTTCCAGCTAGACCAAAATAGAGGGGTGTAATAATGTGAATATCATAAAAAAGCTTCCTTTAAACAGTGCATGAATAACAATGGCCAGGTGACCCTCTAGTTTTTATATGGACGGGACGTATTATGGTATACCACTGTCCGTCCGTTTCACATGTCGCACTCTAACTTAAGAACCCCTTGACCAATTCACTTCAAATTTCACAGAGTTATTGGAATTGATGGTCTTACGGTCTGTATACTTTATGGTGAAATTTCGAATTTTCATTCCAGAGTTAAAATGGGACTTTATTCATCAAATTGTAGGCGATTTTTCGTATGTCGTGCTGTAAATTGAGAACCCCTCGGCCAATTCACTTCAAACTTTGCATAGTTATTGGAATTGATAGTCTTACGGTCTGTATACTTTTTGGTGAAATTTCGATTTTTCATTCCAGAGTTATGGGACTTTATTCATCAAATTGTCGGTGATTTTTCGTATGTCGTGCTGTAAATTGAGAACCCCTTCACCAATTCACTTCAAACTTCGTACTGTTATTGGAATTGATAGTCTTTACTGATTTCTCAAAAAATGTTGTTTTCAATTGTATAAATGTTCCAATTCATGTTTATGGTGCAGTTGTTGGTGAAATTTTAATTTTTCATTCAAGTCTTTACAAATATTGTATGAATGTTGACGACGGGCGTATCATGCACTCTTGGCGCAGCTGTTTATTAAGTTCTGTCACTGTGAAAAAAAAAGGCTTTTAAATTACAAAAAAGTAAATGATTGAGCATTAAAATTGGTTCATATAAATAGATTTTTTTTTTCACTAGGTGATGGAAAATACTTTTTCTTTTAAAACCCTTTCCGTCAAAAGCTGATGAGTAATTTTGTTATAGAATAAAAGTTATAGACACAACTGAAACCCCATGAATTATTTGAAATTTGGAGAAAAAAAAATGAATGCTTAGATTATATAATGCTGTCAGATTGTAATAACTAATTATATCTCCCCTTCTAACGAAGGGAGACATTGTTTTAGTCTGACCATAACTTTTTTGTCTTTCCAGATAGGTCAATTATATTTGGTATGTGTGTGCATGACCATAAGGCGGTGTGTCGCATACCATAATGACCTTCGTGGGACCTTGACTTTTTACCTCAAGGTCAAATAATTGTTTTTTAAATAGTATTTTCTTGTCCGGGCCATAACATTTTTGTCTTTCGAGATAGGTCAATGATATTTGGTATGTGGGTGCATGACCATAAGGCGGTGTGTTGCGTACCATAATGACCTTCGTGGGACCTTGACCTTTGACCTCAAGGTCAAATAATTGTTTTTTAAATAGTATCATTCAACTCATAATGTGTAACTTATTAGTTCACCTGGACCAAAGGTCCAGGTGAACTATTGCCATCACTTGGCGTCCGTCGTCTGTAAACTTTTCACATTTCAAGCTTCTCCGAAACCACTGGGCCGATTGGAACCAAACTTAGCAGGAATGTTCCTTGGATGGTCCTCTACAAAGTTACTGTTTTTCGTTCCAGTCGGATATTCAATATGGCTGCCAGGGCCAATAATATGCTCTGATTGGCTGAAATTTCAAAGATCTTCTTCTCTGAAACTAATGAACTGACTGAACCCAAACTGTAAATGAATGATCATTGGAATGTCCTTTACCAAGTTACTGTTTTTTATGCCGATCGGAAATCCAAAATGGCCGCCATCGCAGGACATAGATTAACATTGAACCCTATGGGAAAATGTTCAAATGCCTTCTTCTCAGAAACTACAAATATGATTAAAGCCAAACTGTACATGAATGTTTATTGGATGGTCCTCTACAATCTTAAGGTTTTTTGTTCCGATATGAAATTCAAAATGGCGGCTACGGCAGGACTTAGTTTAACATTGGACCCTATGGGAAAAATGTTTCAAAACGCTTCTTCTCTGAAACCACTAGGACAGTTGAAACCAAACTGCCCAGGAATGATCATTGGAAGGTCCTCTACAAATTTTATGTTTTATATGCCGATCGGAAATCCAAGATGGCCACCACCGCAATACATAGATTAACATTGGACCCTATGGGAAAATGTTCAAATGCCTTCTTCTCAGAAACTACAAATATGATTAAAGCCAAACTGTACATGAATGTTCATTGGATGGTCCTCTACAAACTTTAGGTTTTTTGTTCCGATATGAAATTCAAAATGGTGGCTACGGCAGGACTTAGTTTAACATTGAACCCTATGGGAAAAATGTTTCAAAACGCTTCTTCTCTGAAACCACTTGGACAATTGAAACCAAACTGCCCAGGAATGATCATTGGAAGGTCCTCTACAAGGTGTGTGTTTTTTATGCTGATCGGAAATCCAAGATGGCCACCACCACAGGACATAGAATGGGAAAATGTTCAAATGCCTTCTTTTCAGAAACTACAAATATGATTAAAGCCAAACTGTACATGAATGTTCATTGGATGGTCCTCTACAAATTTAACGTTTTTTGTTCCGATATGAAATTCAAAATGGTGGCTACGGCAGGACTTAGTTTAACATTGGACCCTATGGGGAAAATGTTTCAAAACGCTTCTTCTCTGAAACCACTTGGACAGTTGAAACCAAACTGCCCAGGAATGATCATTGAAAGGTCCTCTGTTTTTTATGCCGATCGGAAATCCAAGATGGCTGCCACCACAGGTCATAGTATTAACACAGGACCATATGGGGAAAATACAGAAATATATTCTTCTCTGAAGCTATTGCACTGATTGAACCTAAACTGTGCATCAATCATTGGAAGGTCCTTTACAAACTTTGTGTTTTTTATGTTGATCGTAATTGCAAGATGACTACCACTGCAGGACATAGTTTTTACATAGGTCCAATTGGTTTTTTTTATAACCAGGTGAACGATACAGGCTCTTGAGAGCCTCTGGTTGTTGTAGAGATGGCCGCATTAAGGGGAGACATAAGTTTTAGGTATCTGAGACAGTTCTTCCTAGTTATTACTATGATCTTATTATCTTGTTCAATGATCATATATATTTTTACAGATGAAAGAAGGCCCACGGTCAATGAATTATCTAATCAAAGGGGGGTAATACAGAAAGCCAGTGGGTGGAAGTTATATCATATGGCAGCACAAATGGAGGATTTGGTAAGTTTTATATATTAAAAACCTGCTAATATTAAAATATATTTCTTTTAACCTGACATATTTATCCCACTGCAGGTAGATATTTCTTTTAACCTGACATATTTATCCCACTGCAGGTAGATATTTCTTTTAACCTGACATATTTATCCCACTGCAGGTAGATATTTCTTTTAACCTGACATATTTATCCCACTGCAGATAGATATTTCTTTTAACCTGACATTTATCCCACTGCAGGTAGATATTTCTTTTAACCTGACATATTTATCCCACTGCAGGCAGATTATATTAGAAAGAAAGAAGTATGTGAGATTATTTTCGTACCTTTTCGAAATTAAGTTTTTGGTACAGACCAAGAAAATATAGTACAAAAAAAAAGGATCGAGGGGAAGGAGGATGTTCAAATTATTACAATCTGAGGATGGAGGGGAAAGGGGATGTTCAAATGATTACAATCTGAGATTGGAGGGGAAGGGGGATGTTCAAATGATTACAATCTGAGGATGGAGGGGAAGGGGGATGTTCAAATGATTACAATCTGAGGATGGAGGGGAAGGGGGATGTTCAAATGATTACAATCTGAGGATGGAGGGGAAGGGGGATGTTCAAATGATTACAATCTGAGATTGGAGGGGAAGGGGGATGTTCAAATGATTACAATCTGAGGATGGAGGGGAAGGGGGATGTTCAAATGATTACAATCTGAGATTGGAGGGGAAGGGGGATGTTCAAATGATTACAATCTGAGGATGGAGGGGAAGGGGGATGTTCAAATGATTACAATCTGAGGATGGAGGGGAAGGGGGATGTTCAAATGATTACAATCTGAGATTGGAGGGGAAGGGGGATGTTCAAATGATTACAATCTGAGGATGGAGAGGAAGGGGGATGTTCAAATGATTACAATCTGAGGATGGAGGGGAAGGGGGATGTTCAAATGATTACAGTCTGAGGATGGAGGGGAAGGGGGATGTTCAAATGATTACAATCTGAGGATGGAGGGGAAGGGGGATGTTCAAATGATTACAATCTGAGGATGGAGGGGAAGGGAGATGTTCAAATGATTACAATCTGAGGATGGAGGGGAAGGGGGATGTTCAAATGATTACAATCTGAGGATGGAGGGGAAGGGGGATGTTCAAATGATTACAATCTGAGGATGGAGGGGAAGGGAGATGTTCAAATTATTACAATCTGAGGATGGAGGGGAAGGGGGATGTTCAAATGATTACAATCTGAGATTGGAGGGGAAGGAGAAGTTCAAATTATTACAATCTGAGGATGGAGGGGAAGAGGGATGTTCAAATGATTGCAATCTGAGGATGAAGGGGAAGGGGGGTGTTCAAATGATTACAATCTGATATTGGAGGGGAAGGGAGATGTTCAAATGATTACAGTCTGAGGATGAAGGGGAAGGGGGATGTTCAAATGATTGCAATCTGAGGATGGAGGGGAAGGGGGATGTTCAAATGATTACAATCTGAGGATGGAGGGGAAGGGGATGTTCAAATGATTACAGTCTGAGGATGGAGGGGAAGGGGGATGTTCAAATGATTACAATCTGAGGATGGAGGGGAAGGGGGATGTTCAAATGATTACAATCTGAGGATGAAGGGGAAGGGGGGTGTTCAAATGATTACAATCTGAGATTGGAGGGGAAGGGGGATGTTCAAATGATTACAATCTGAGGATGGAGGGGAAGGGGGATGTTCAAATGATTACAATCTGAGGATGGAGGGGAAGGGGATGTTCAAATGATTGCAATCTGAGGATGAAGGGGAAGGGGGGTGTTCAAATGATTACAATCTGAGATTGGAGGGGAAGGGAGATGTTCAAATGATTACAATCTGAGGATGGAGGGTAAGGGGATGTTCAAATGATTACAATCTGAGGATGGAGGGGAAGGGGAGTGTTCAAATGATTACAATCTGAGGATGGAGGGGAAGGGGAATGTTCAAATGATTACAATCTGAGATTGGAGGGGAAGAGAGATGTTCAAATGATTACAATCTGAGGATGGAGGGGAAGGGGGATGTTCAAATGATTACAATCTGAGATTGGAGGGGAAGGGGGATGTTCAAATGATTACAATCTTGAGGATGGAGAGGAAGGGAGATGTTCAAATGATTACAATCTGAGGATGGAGGGGAAGGGGGATGTTCAAATGATTACAATCTTGAGGATGGAGGGGAAGGGGGATGTTCAAATGATTACAATCTGAGGATGGAGGGGAAGGGGGATGTTCAAATTATTACAATCTGAGGATGGAGGGGAAAGGGGATGTTCAAATGATTACAATCTGAGATTGGAGGGGAAGGGGGATGTTCAAATGATTACAATCTGAGGATGGAGGGGAAGGGGGATGTTCAAATGATTACAATCTGAGGATGGAGGGGAAGGGGGATGTTCAAATGATTACAATCTGAGGATGGAGGGGAAGGGGGATGTTCAAATGATTACAATCTGAGATTGGAGGGGAAGGGGGATGTTCAAATGATTACAATCTGAGGATGGAGGGGAAGGGGGATGTTCAAATGATTACAATCTGAGATTGGAGGGGAAGGGGGATGTTCAAATGATTACAATCTGAGGATGGAGGGGAAGGGGGATGTTCAAATGATTACAATCTGAGGATGGAGGGGAAGGGGGATGTTCAAATGATTACAATCTGAGATTGGAGGGGAAGGGGGATGTTCAAATGATTACAATCTGAGGATGGAGAGGAAGGGGGATGTTCAAATGATTACAATCTGAGGATGGAGGGGAAGGGGGATGTTCAAATGATTACAGTCTGAGGATGGAGGGGAAGGGGGATGTTCAAATGATTACAATCTGAGGATGGAGGGGAAGGGGGATGTTCAAATGATTACAATCTGAGGATGGAGGGGAAGGGAGATGTTCAAATGATTACAATCTGAGGATGGAGGGGAAGGGGGATGTTCAAATGATTACAATCTGAGGATGGAGGGGAAGGGGGATGTTCAAATGATTACAATCTGAGGATGGAGGGGAAGGGAGATGTTCAAATTATTACAATCTGAGGATGGAGGGGAAGGGGGATGTTCAAATGATTACAATCTGAGATTGGAGGGGAAGGAGAAGTTCAAATTATTACAATCTGAGGATGGAGGGGAAGAGGGATGTTCAAATGATTGCAATCTGAGGATGAAGGGGAAGGGGGGTGTTCAAATGATTACAATCTGATATTGGAGGGGAAGGGAGATGTTCAAATGATTACAGTCTGAGGATGAAGGGGAAGGGGGATGTTCAAATGATTGCAATCTGAGGATGGAGGGGAAGGGGGATGTTCAAATGATTACAATCTGAGGATGGAGGGGAAGGGGATGTTCAAATGATTACAGTCTGAGGATGGAGGGGAAGGGGGATGTTCAAATGATTACAATCTGAGGATGGAGGGGAAGGGGGATGTTCAAATGATTACAATCTGAGGATGAAGGGGAAGGGGGGTGTTCAAATGATTACAATCTGAGATTGGAGGGGAAGGGGGATGTTCAAATGATTACAATCTGAGGATGGAGGGGAAGGGGGATGTTCAAATGATTACAATCTGAGGATGGAGGGGAAGGGGATGTTCAAATGATTGCAATCTGAGGATGAAGGGGAAGGGGGGTGTTCAAATGATTACAATCTGAGATTGGAGGGGAAGGGAGATGTTCAAATGATTACAATCTGAGGATGGAGGGTAAGGGGATGTTCAAATGATTACAATCTGAGGATGGAGGGGAAGGGGAGTGTTCAAATGATTACAATCTGAGGATGGAGGGGAAGGGGAATGTTCAAATGATTACAATCTGAGATTGGAGGGGAAGAGAGATGTTCAAATGATTACAATCTGAGGATGGAGGGGAAGGGGGATGTTCAAATGATTACAATCTGAGATTGGAGGGGAAGGGGGATGTTCAAATGATTACAATCTTGAGGATGGAGAGGAAGGGAGATGTTCAAATGATTACAATCTGAGGATGGAGGGGAAGGGGGATGTTCAAATGATTACAATCTTGAGGATGGAGGGGAAGGGGGATGTTCAAATGATTACAATCTGAGGATGGAGGGGAAGGGGGATGTTCAAATGATTACAATCTGAGGATGGAGGGGAAGAGGGATGTTCAAATGATTACAATCTGAGGATGGAGGGGAAGGGGGGTGTTCAAATGATTACAATCTGAGGATGGAGGGGAAGGGGGATGTTCAAATGATTACAATCTGAGGATGGAGGGGAAGGGGGATGTTCAAATGATTACAATCTGAGGATGGAGGGGAAGGGGGATGTTCAAATGATTACAATCTGAGGATGGAGGGGAAGGGAGATGTTCAAATGATTACAATCTGAGGATGAAGGGGAAGGGGGATGTTTAAATGATTACAATCTGAGGATGAAGGGGAAGGGGGATGTTCAAATGATTACAATCTGAGGATGGAGGGGAAGGGGGATGTTCAAATGATTACAATCTGAGGATGGACGGGAAGGGGGATGTTCAAATGATTACAATCTGAGGATGGACGGGAAGGGGGATGTTCAAATGATTACAATCTGAGGATGGAAGGGAAGGGGATGTTCAAATGATTACAATCTGAGGATGGAGGGGAAGGGGGATGTTCAAATGATTACAATCTGAGGATGGAGGGGAAGGGGGATGTTCAAATGATTACAATCTGAGGATGGACGGGAAGGGGGATGTTCAAATGATTACAATCTGAGGATGGACGGGAAGGGGGATGTTCAAATGATTACAATCTGAGGATGGAAGGGAAGGGGATGTTCAAATGATTACAATCTGAGGATGGAGGGGAAGGGGGATGTTCAAATGATTACAATCTGAGGATGGAGGGGAAGGGGGATGTTCAAATGATTACAATCTGACTTATTTTTCTCCAAACTGCAAAGAGAAATTGCCTGTGATGTAGATAATTGTTTCAGAATTTAAATTTTTCTTGCATTGCTGTCGTTTCCATGGAGAAAATTAATGGAGGAATATTAAATTTTTATCATTTTGAAAAAAAATGTATCTCTCCAAATAAATCCCCTGCATAAAGGTTGTGTTTATTCGGGAGACTTCTCTGAAACCCGTTAGTGATTTGAAAGTTAACTGAATTAAACTTTGCTTCAATTGAAAACCAATATGACTGCCACTGCTGGTCATTAACATGTGTTATACATTGACTAACACAAATACTTCAGTAACATGTGTAACGTAATACATTAACTAACAAAAATATTTGATTTAAACATTGGTGAGTGTTTCTACTGACATGTGTAACGTAATACATTAACTAATAAAAATATTTGATTTAAACATTAGTGAGTGTTTCTACTGATCATTATGTATTAATATAATATAGATATTCAAATTTCACATTTCTTTTTGCTGATTGTCCTATTTCATCCCAAAGTTTCCTTTGAATTAGTTGTTTTGTAAGTGTCCATTAGGTTTATAGGAGATATTCACTGTTTATTGTTGTTTTCTTTTTTTTATCAGACAGGATTGGAGAAAACCTTGCATCAAAAAGTGCTATCACTACAGGAGTCAATAGCTCCTCAGCCAGTAAGACAACACACTCCAGAGGATGACTCAGGATTGTTACATGAATTAACTCAGGTTAGATTTCTGAGCAATTATATTAAGATAAACCATTTAGTAAGAAAAGATATGGATGTATATGAACATGAGAGAATATCCAACATTACGCTAAGCTAAGATACAAATTAAAGTAAAGGAACAGCACTTTTATTTCTGTTGTACATTTTTTCACAGTCACAGTCTTTAACAATGAGCATTACTAATACTCTAAAATGAGTGTAAAACATATGTATCCATGTAGATATACAGTAATTAACTCGGGTAATATGTATCCATGTAGATATTATATGTTATTCAGCTATCGGACAGGGTATATAATGCGACATTCCCGACTTAGGATCTATATTCCCTGAGGTGCAGCCGAAGGGAATATATATCATAAGGCAGGAATGTCACATTATATACCCTGTCTGATAGCTGAATAACAGATATATTACGGATTTAACCATTGTTTTTTTTAGCTCACCTGGCCATAGGCCAATGTGAGCTTTTGTCATGGGTAAGCGTCCGTCCGTCCATTAGCTTTTCACATTTAAATCTTCTTCTCTGAAACCGCTGAACAGATTTCAACCAAACTTGCCAGAAATGTTCAGTGGATGGTCCTCTACCAGATTTGTGTTTTTGGTGCTGATTTGAAATCCAACATGGCTGCCAGGGTCCATGTGTTCTCATTGGCTGAAATTTTAAAAATCCTCTTTTCAGAAACCAATTGAATTGTGACTTTGCAGGAATGATCATTGGGTGATCCTGTACTAAAATTGTGAATCGTTTGCCGATCGGAAATTCAAGATGGCTGCCATGACCAGGGTTTAACAAATCCCCTAGCCCGGGGCTAGTAATTTCCACATTTGGGCTAGCTGAAATAATCAGCTGTATGCCCGACGGGCTAGTAAAAATATATATCGGATATTGACTAGTGGTTCATAGATTCGGGCTAGTAATATTTAGGAGTATGCTAGCCCTGGGCTAGTGAGGTGGTCCAAGATTTGTTAACCCCTGATGACTCGACTTAGTTTAACATTGGACCCTATGGGAATTTCACATTTTCATCTTTTTTTTTGAAACCAGAAAACAGATTTGAACCAAACTTGGCAGAAATGTTCATTGGATGGTCATATACAAGATATTTGTTTTTGGCGCTGATCGGAAATCCAACATGGCTGACAGGGCCCATAATGTGTTCTGATTGGTCGAAATTTTAAAAATCTTCTTGTTAGAAACCACTAAGCCAATTGAATTGTGACTTTGCAGGAATGATCATTGGGTGGTCCTGTACTAAACTTGTGAATCGTTTGCCGATCGGAAATTCAAGATGGCCACCATGACTCGACTTAGTTTAATATTGGACCCTATGGGAATTTCACATTTTATCTTTTTTTCTGAAACCACAAAACAGATTTGAACCAAACTTGGCAGAAATGTTCATTGGATGGTCATATACAAATTTTTTGTTTTTGGCACTGATCGGAAATCCAACATGGCTGCCAGGGTCCATAATGTGTTCTGATTGGTCGAAATTTTAAAAATCTTCTTGTTAGAAACCACTAAGCCAATTGAATTGTGACTTTGCAGGAATGATCATTGGGTGGTCCTGTACTAAACTTGTGAATCGTTTGCTGATCGGAAATTCAAGATGGCCACCACAACTCAACTTAATTTTAACATAGGACCCTATGGAAAACAAATTTAAAAGTCTTCTCCTCTGAAACCAGTGAGTCAATTTAAAGCAAACATGGCATGAATGGTCCTTAGGTGGTCAACTTTCAAAATTATGTCCTGTGACCCCAACCTCCATCCAAGATGGCCACCATCAGCGGACATAGTTTTAACATAGGACCCTATGGGAAAAATGTTTAAACAAATTTCCTATGAAACCAGTAAGCCAATTTAAAGCAAATATGGATGAATGGTCCTTAAATGGTCAACTTTCAAAATTATATCCAGTGACCCAAACCTCCATCCAAGATGGCCACCATCAGCAGACATTAACCGTTGTAATATTTTTTTTTCATGCAGCCGTTTTGAGTATAAAAACAGCATTTAA